>CM072072.1:6025000-6625000 GCA_036785405.1 Coenonympha arcania | reverse complement strand
AGTCTTTGATTTTTTTTGCCAATGCTCCTTACGGTCTGTAGTAACCCTAATCGAAACAAAGGCCGGTATCACTTACCACCATTACGATACCGACGATAACGCGCCCGCCGCATTTAATACTACAAATTAACGGGCTGGAGATGGTAACTAGTTAGTGGTTATTCAATTGCCACAATGCGCAGATGCTATCGCCGGGGACGTTTCGATGCTAAGTACTATTCACCCATTTGCGGTGATAGCATCGTCTCCATGGTCCGCGTCTCGCCGAGATGCATGCGATATGTAGCGAATAATCGTACCCGTATAGCTATCACCTTTACCGTGCATGGTCAGAGGGTGGCATTAGTGGTCTACCTTGTTCGACTCCCTTTTTTTAGAGATCTGTACCCAAAGGGTAAAAAACGGGGTCCTATTACAGCAGGGCGATCGGCTAAAAATGTATCAATCAAGAGCTATATCAATGTCAAAATGTGATTTTCAAGTGCTGTGATTGGTCAAAATCCATGTTTTGACATTGATACAGCTCTTTAATGATTGATACATTTTTAACCGATCGCTCTATTGGTGGCAGCAAACTTCTTGAGTATGAAGTGATGTAGAGAGGGCAAGTGCGCACGCGACTCTCCGCCGACGCGCCCCACACTTACCACCAAAAGGATCTAAAATAGCGAATTTTAGATACTTTTATTGGTAAGTGCGCAATCAAGGTCATATTATACCCAAGAAAAAAACTTCGCCGTCCGTCCGTTCCGTCCGTCAGTACCTCTAGAACCGTGATAGTTAGCCACTTGAAATTTTCACTGATGATGTATTTCTGTTGCCGTTATAAAAAAAAAATAATATAATAGAATAAATATCTAATTGGGCTCCTATACAACAAAAGTGTTTTTTTTTTGCTTGTTTTTGCTCGAAATTGATAGCGGCAAGGGCAGAAACTTGAATAATTATTCACAGAAATTTGACTACGACAAAAAACTGACTTCAGTCACATCTTACATTAGCTAATCGGGATAATACAACTCGTACCATCACTGCGAAACCATACGTAACATTTATGTACTCCATTTTGTACTTTAAAAAACCGGCCAAGTGCGAGGCAAACTCGCGCACCTAGGGTTCCGTGGTTCCATACTACAAAAGTAGTGAAACTGTAAATGTATCACTTTTGTTCATAGAACTACCATTTTGGTATAGAACCCTAAAAAGATTGATGTATTTCTAAACTAGGTAAATTCGCTACAGATTCTTTGTTTTTGAGATTATTCAATACTAAATTATAAAGACATTTGTTAGATTTTGTAGGTCCAGGTCAACACAAAACAAAGAGTTTCATCATCTGCCTGTTTTTTTTTCAAATGGACGCAAAACAATATAAAACAGCTTAAAAAAGCGTTAAAAATATAGCATTGAAAGTTGAATTCTTTTGGAATTATTTTGGTAGTACAAATGCTTTAAACGTTTTAATATTATAGTAATCTTAAAACATGCATTTCATTCTTATATCTCTATAATAGAAGTATATTATAAACATATATAACAAACAATTATATAACTATTAATGTTTACAGATTGTTTATCACAAGTAATATAGCGTGGAAAATATGTATCATGTTTTAAACATTGTAATTCATCGTCTAATACCAGGAAAGGAATAAACATGCATGAAGGCAGGTCTCGTAGATAATTAGAAGCGAACTGCGATTATATGCAAATTGTATGGAGTAGATCGTTTTGAAATCATCCGTTGTCACACCTACCCGAGGTAATTTTGCGACTGGCTGAATCGCTATTAATATTTAAATTGTATGGATCTCAAAACACGTAGCGTTCGACTTTAATAATTAATGCGATAATTATAGCCATTCAATTAATTTTAGTAAGTATATATTTAGTAAAGATAAAATTTTAAAGTTAATAATTTTATATTAACACGAAAACATATAAAATAAATATGGAAAAGTATAACTTATGAGTGAGCCTTGCCAAAAATCACGTTTTTATTCAGTTAAAATAAGTATTCATTAGGTAACTGTGGACCACGCATATGCAAATTAGCTACCACGTTCAAATTAATAATTCTCAGAACAACAAATCAACGTGTCTGATAGATTAGCATCCTACTTTTCAAAAATTGAAAAGCTTCGCCCGCCTACAACTTAAAAAAAATACCCTGAAGCGGTCGTTACGTAAACGTTAAAACAAAATCAAAAAGTTCTAGATACGAGACATACTCGTAATATCGAGATATATCGATAATAGTAAACCGGAATATTGTCATACACCTGATCGAAATTGAACCAGACGGGTCTGTCAGTTATCTAACTCTATACGCACGTATCGTAGTGAAAGCGAAATGTCTAATTATTTTTTTAAATTTTATAATAACAGAGATGACACAGCGATTCGCCGCTGCAGAGATGTCTTTATTCTTTTTTCCGCACCGGGATGCAATCTCGATCAGTGTGTCGAACAAAATGACTTAAAAAAAAGTATGATTGACTTTTGACGGCGTAAAACGATTGCAATCGATGCACTGCTTCGATTCATAAAATATCGGTGTCTATGTCTTTAAAAAAAATAAACGTAGTCGCTTGGTATACATAAATAGCTCGCGAGACGATCACTGATAAGAGTTCCTATTAGGCGAGTAATTATATAGAAGTGTATTGGTAGTTATATCACGAGATTAGCATTTCACTTTCTATTGTACTTCAGAAAGAAAAGCTATTGCCTACTGCGTCTAGAATTAATACGAGATGCATTGCATTTTTATAGAGACAGATTAAAAGCATTACTATTTTTTTGGAGTTAATATATATTTTTTTTAATGCGTCATAATATAACTTTGAAATATCTGGCAAACATTTTTTAATAATGTTAGTAAGTTTAGTTTATTTCTTGTCGTTTTGAGTACGGTAAATTCTATCGAGAAATATTTAAAGTAAACTAAAATATTCAAAGTAAATAAATCTGGGAAGTAAAATGCAAACAACTCTACTTTAAAAATCTCATTGAATAAAATAATATATTTAAGAGTTCACATTATCGATTAAAAATATTACAGTATTAGGTCTATAAAGTTGTATTTTTATTTCATTGTATAGCGATAAGTAAATTACGCATTCGTCCTAATTTCTGTTTCACGCTTACTTTGTTGTATCGAAGATAAGAGAATTTATAACGGAAGCCGAGAAAATGCGATACTCGTGAGATTAGTTCACGGTTTTATTATATTGCCCATAATTTTTTCATTCACTTTCAGGTACTGATCTAAAAACCCTAAAAAGGTCGAATATTTTTGAATTGTTTATTTTTTTTATTCATAAAATAGTTTGGGAAATATTTAAGTTTTACAATATACGTACTATAAAATACAGTAATTATCGTCAGAATATTGTGGATTTTGCTACGAAAAGCTTTCTTCGTATAAAAGTGATACTAACTTGTAATAAAATTCAAAAATATTATGAGCAATATTTTTTTAAATAAATCAATAAAGTAAATAATAATCGTAGATAATCTTTTCATGTAGAAGTTTTTTTTCTGGAAAATCTTTAAGGCGAAATAACTGAAACGGTGTGCCAATAAACTATGCTACTTAAAAACTTACATATCTAAAACTAAGAGCAAGTATGTTCCTTTTAATACCCCGAAAAATCAAGGTATCCGCAAAAATTAAAAAAAAAACTGTTGCAGATGAAGTCAAAGACAAATTTAATAATAGATAAAATATATCAAAGCAGAATCTAAGTTCCGAAACCGTCGTATGGGTACAATGAGCAAAATGTGAGCAAAAAACCTCCGTCGGCCGGCGGGTAAGTTAACTCACTTTCTGGTTTACTAGGTCGAATATTCTCGTTTTTTTTTATTTCTTTATAGTTATTGAGTGAAAATCACAGTGAAACTGTTCTGCGGTTTTATTCGCTTTTCTTTAATGTGCGTAGGGCAACTTCACTTTTTTTGTTTTGCCTCTAGCGGGCGGTACGCAGTTTTATTTTATGAACGACAATTATTATTGGTACGAATTTTAAATCTGTAGAAATCTTTGCAAGATCTTAGTTTTCAGGAAAAGGTATGGTATTGTTGTTACTATTAATGTTATCTTATTATTATGATGGCATTCTAATTTTATCGTAATAAAAATTAATAGTATTTCGCACCTATTATGACTTTTAACTTCAATTAATGAATTACGTATTATATTATTTAATAGTACCCATCGTTTAATGAACTTATTTCAAACTAATTTCATAACACTGGGTTTTTTTTTATTCCTTTATAGTTATAGAGTAAAAACTAACAGTGAAACTGTTCTGCGGTTTTATTCGCTTTTCTTTAATGTGCGTAGGGCAACTTCACTTTTTTTTTGTTTTGTCACTAGCGGTCGGTACGCAGTTTTATTTTATGAGCGACAATTGTTGATACGAATTTTAAATCTGTACAAATCTTTGCAAGATCTTAGTTTTCAAGAAAATTTATCATACTGTTGTAATTATTAATGTTATCCTTATTATTATGATGGCATTCTAATTTTATCATAATAAAAATTAATCGCACCTATTATGACTTTAAACTTCAATTAATGAATTACGTATTATATTATTGAATAGTACCTATCGTTTAATAAACTTATTTCAAACTAATTTCATAAAACTGGGTTTTGTAAAAAAAATTATCTCTACACTCTGAATGGTAACGTAAGCAATAACATTATATCAGTCCATTACAACACAATCAAGGCTTAAGTTTCTTAAGTTTTCGATCTATTCACAAATTATTAAAAAATCGTCACAAAGTCTTTGTTAAGAATGATACTTAATTATTGTTAGAAACGGCTTCTTAAGTATTATTTTACATTTAGCTGCAAAATAAAAATTGCAGAGTATAATATTCATCAAAGAAAAATAAGAATGGTACAAAATTGAATTTTCACGCATATTCAGTTACGGGCTTCAGCGAATTTAACCCACGTGCCGTCGTATCTCGCAATGCGTAACGTGTGATATGACGCGCTTTCCCGCTTTTCATGAAACTACTTTTAAATTTTCAATTTAATGGCCACACTTTTGCATTTTAATAGAGGAATCAAACACGTTCTTAACAATATTAAACTTATATGAGCAAAAATTCCTACCTTGTCCGAAAAATGTAGAGCTATATCCTTTGGCTATATTTCTCAGGGTATAAAAATAGAGCACTTTTACTTTCAAAATCACAAAAGTCCAAAAAAATCCTCAACAATCCTTCATACGATAGTTTCAATTGGGCCAGAGATCACTCACACGTTGTTTCAAAAAAAATCACAAAGTATCGTCAACAGCACAGCACATCGAATATCCATTCCAGAGCGGGAGCTTAAAGTTAGGCGAACGCGTGCGCAGGGCGGCGAGGCATGGCGTTATCAGCGCGAGCGGTGCGCCGCGCGACAACAACAGAACTTGCGGACCGATCTCAATAATAACAAGAAAAGAAAACGGTCCAGTTTCAGCGAGGCTTCCGGATGGCTCGGACGGGGCGCGGCGGACTCGCTCGCACGCCCTGCGCCGTCTCGCTCCCTCTCCCTCTAACGGTACTCGAGGCTTGAACGATAGCAGTCGCGGGCCTGACACCGCCCCGTACGTACGCTTCAATTAATCGAAAGGCCTATAAGGCTGTTACCCGTTTTACGTCTTCGACATCGCAACCGATATGGTCTAGTTGGATGATTGCGTTGATAAGACTTGTACTATGGAATAGTACGTACCAATGTAAATTCTTATGGCATATCAACCGCTTTCCGTGTAGGTAGTACTTTAGCAATTATTTATTGATGGTTTAATGAAGCTCTAATTTTATATGGACTCTAGCATAATATACATAATATACATACATATAAAACGTAGTTTTCTATTATCTTATGTTCTAAGACAGGCTTCAACTTATCGGTAAATAAGGCTTTTGCTCAGTAGAACATCTACGAGCAAATGTTGGAGACTTGAAGTATAGTAGTTACTATAGAAGTGCAAGTACATAGGTACGGCGTTTTCTTTGTATAAATAATATATTTGAAAGAAGAGTGGGTATGCACTTCGAAGGTTTATTTTTTATCAAGATAATTTTTGGTCGACCTGTGCGTGCGTTGATGTCTTTTGTATGCGATGTTTAAAACGGGGATGTTACAGAAGCAGTTTTAGGGAGTTATTGGAATAATTAATTAAATAGATAGATAGATAAAAGAATAATAAAAATATATAATAATAATATTATCTTGTCCTTATTAGTGGACATTATATTATTATATTGTATATATTAGTTTATAGTTTGATGATTATGTATTGAATATCTTTGTTTATTTGTTTAACCTAGTTTATGTATTAGTTTGTAGTTATTTGTATGTATATAGTTTATAAATCTACACCACCTGCAAAATCTAGTTCCTTTGTTTTCCTTTTCTCAAGGTTGCCTGGCAGAGAT
This sequence comes from Coenonympha arcania, assembly GCA_036785405.1. Classification (NCBI taxonomy): domain Eukaryota; kingdom Metazoa; phylum Arthropoda; class Insecta; order Lepidoptera; family Nymphalidae; genus Coenonympha; species Coenonympha arcania. The sequence continues at coordinate 6,618,547 of CM072072.1, read as the reverse complement.
CGCTGCTAAGCGATAAGGCCGCCTTTTGTGCCTAAAATTGGTTTATTATGTATTTCTGTTTTGTACAATTTCTTGTGTGGTGCAAATAAAGTGTATTTATTTATTTATTTATTTATATAAAAAAGAATTAATCAAAACACAAACTTAGGAATACAATTTGGCGGCCTTAACGCTACATAGCGATTTCTTCCAGGCAACCAATGGTGTGAAGGAATATTTTAAATAATTATTATACAACTTTACCATAGTTTAAGAGAACTTTAGAGTTTAGGTACCTTATTCGATATAGGTAGTCATATCAATATAAGTAATTATGAAATAAAAATTTAAGCACCTACTCTAAATCTTACATAGATACCAAACTTATTACGAAATATAATTACATACCTAACACACTGAATTATATTGTGAATAGAATAATTTTGAATAATTTCAAGGATATTATTTACTTGATTTGAAAGCAGCTCAAACATACCTAATTGAATTAATTATTTTTTGACAAACTGCCTGTATATTTAAAAAAAAATTATAAAATAAAGTAGTTAGCATTAACATCCTTATATAAAAGTTTACACGATAATTATAGAGTCTGTTCTTTGTTTATATTTTCATACATCCAATAGGTTTACTATTGCCAGTGATAAAAAACTTTGTTATAAGCCCTTATTAGGTTAAATAAATGATTAAAGAGTTTGTGTAAACAAAAACGAGGTTACGAGAAAAAAATTAACCCGTAATTACAGATTCTCGAAAACCGATAAATGTCGTAATTTGAGATGCGGTGAATAAATTGGTTTTTATTAAATAAAACGCGGTTGCCTTAACCAAATACTGGGGTCTGTACGTACCTACTGGAATAGCCGCAGGCGCATGTTGATACTGGAGTCTGAATAAAGTCATGACATTAAATCATATTCACGGGATTGGAGCAAAATTTTTTACTTTCGCATTTTTTTTGACACAAGAGTAGATCACCTCGAAATAAGTGTCCATCGTTTTTAAGGTAACTCACTCAGGCGTCTATATTGTATTTACCTGTATTTATTATGTTCTCAGTTTAAAACATCACGTTCATCTCCTCATGCGTTGAAATCACACACAATAAAGACATTTGAATTTTGAATGAATGGTAAATACATATAGGTACTATAATTTTTTTTTAATTATTTGCTTATCATATCTTGCTAAAAATGAGATAAAGAGTGATAAAGCCATATAACATGTAAGTAGTATAAATATATTATGCAGCCTTAATCACAGGCAAATGATGTCAATTCGTTGTACAAAATCAATAAACTAAACTAATTGGACACGTCTAAAATAGTGTTATCTTTATCAAAATGGTACCTACCTATGGAAAGGGATGCGTATTACTATTTTTAGACGCATCAAACTAGTTTACTTTAGAGATTTTGCACAACAGAATCGGTACCGTTATCAATGAAAATATATTTTTGGTAATCTGAAGCTTAAGAATGTTCAATGTTATTTAAAAAACTTTAAACTTTATTAGCTAGATCGTTATAATTATTAATTAGTGGATAAGGAAAAAGAAAAGGCTTTTTTTGGTATCATAGCTTTATTATTATTTACTTCTATACTGACGACCGAATGGCGTAGCGGTAACGATTAGCGAACCTGCTGTCTGCGTCGGAGGTCGTGGGTTCGGTTTCCACTTCTGGTAAATGTTTGTGTGATGAGCATGAATGTTTTCCAGTGTCTGGGTGTTTTTCATTATATTATATTTATGTATATAAATTAATCAGTTATCTAGTAGCCATAACACAAGCTAACGCTTACTTTAGGGCTAGATTGCGATGTGTGTAATGTCCTGATATACAGGGTTATATAAAAAATACCAGAAATCTCTCGACACTTAAATGATATCATTAAAAGTAACAACTTTTGTTCTACAACTTTCCAAAATTTCGTATTAATTTGTGTCATACAAAAATTTAATAAATTATGTTATTTCTGTAACGTGACATTACACTGTGAAACGAAATACAGGTAATCAGCGATTATGACTGTCCCTGTTGCCAAACCGCTGCGACAGGTCAAGACATAGGCGGTGCTAATGAGAAAGATAAAGATGCACAATACTCACAATAACTGGCGAAAGATTAAAGCTAAGCACACAATGCGATGCGATTTTTTTCTGCATGTTCAATGCGAAACTTAATCGCAATCCGAATAGTATACCTACGCGCACCACAACCTTTGTCGATTTTTTGTCGATCTTCCTGGCGCAGTGGCGCGCGCACTCGGATTCGAGTGGGAAGTCGCGGGTTCGATTCCCGCCACGGGCCTCTTTGGAACTTTATAATTTCTAATTTTTCTTAGAACTGGACTGGTGGGAGGCTTGGGCCGTGGCTAGTTACCACCCTACCAGCAAAGAGGCACCGCCAAGCGATTTAGCGTTCCGGCGCGATGCTGTGTAGAAACCGTAAGGAGTGGGTTATACTTATCCCTTCCAAGTTAGTACGATAACATCTTCGGCTGCATAATCACTTACCATCAGGTGAGATCGCAGTCAAGTACTAACTTGTAGTGTGTAAAAAAACCCACGATTTATTTTCGCACCACGAAAGACAGGGAGCAATCATGTCACATGAGAGAGTTGCGCTTGCGACTATTTCCGCAGTGCGCGGGACTCAAGTATTTTTCCATATAACACAAAATATTGACAAATTCGCATCGCACTTGCGAATATTAATCACATGCGATTATTTTTCGCAGTGTGCGCTTAGCCTAACGACGAAGGGGTGCAGCGTGCGAGGCGGGGAGGACGAATCACGGATCAGTGACCACGCGCGGCGTTGCCGATATTACGTGCAGACTACAGAGTACTTACAAAGAAAGAATGTGTGCAAAATATTGAATAAGTGATATTTCTCAAAATATCGAGTTAAAACCAAAGTTGTAGAACAAAAGTTGTTACTTTTAATGATATCATTTAAGTGTCGAGAGATTTCTGGTATTTTTTATATAACCCTGTATATTAAAGAAAAAAAAAACTATGAAAGGAATACGGCATTACAATTATCAGGTAATTAAATTTACGTGGCGAATAGCTTAGATTAAATTACAACAAAAAATAAGCACCTACAAACGACATACACGGATACAACTGATATTGCGATTACTCGAAAATTGTGCTGATCATTATGATCAAAAGCAACGTTGTCATAACTCTTTATTATAGCTTGAAAAACCAACAGTCAATCGTAAACGGAATGTACATCCAAGGTTCCGCACAAAAACCGACAATAAATGAGCTTAACCTGTTTTATTGGGTTTTTATTATATTATTGATATTGTAAAAAGATATCTTATGATAGCATGGCATTTTTGTGAAAAATATTCGCACGCTATTGAAATGAACAGCGTCAAAATATTATGATTTCGGTTTCAGTTAATGGTTTCGGTTCACCTATTTTTAATATTGTGTTTTTTTTTCGAACTATTTTGAGCGTACGAGTTATTGAATTGGTAGTAATATACATTATTTATATATGTGAGAGTTAACTGATTTTAATTTTCATGATGGTTAGTGACGATGCCAGCCGAAGATGTGATGTGACAATATTAACTTTGAAGGAGTAAATTACTTAACGTTTTTTACACAGCATCGCACTGGCATGCTGAATCGCTTGGTGGTGTATCGTTACTGGTAGGGACCCAATACATATAGTAGTATAGACCTAGCCAAATTAGAAATTATAAAATTTTAAAGTGGCCAATGACGGGATTGATTATGGATATTGTCTTACGGCAGCTTAATTTTTGGCCCAGTTTGCCTTGACTGGCATGGAAGTTCTACAAGCGCTATACGAGTGTTATACGCATAAGTTTTCAATTACGCTTTTATTACTGGCATCCGTTAACTCAGGATGTTGACTAAAAGCATGATTATAAGTTCCATTTTTTTAATTTAGGCGTTTAGTGATTGACAGTCTGTATGTAATTATAAAATCATAAAAAAATATTTACCATATGATGTATTAAATAATGATGTATTAAAACACTCGTGTGATAATATCAGGTATTCGCCTGTGGCTCGTTTTTTAACTTACAATCATATTTTAATACCCCCACTATGCAACCTTCATAAATTACTTATAACTGCTCAGCTTACAACACCGACGCAATGTTGCCTGTTAAGCGTTTTTTTACAGGATATACTTTAGTGAGAGTGCTCAGGAACTACATAACCTTGTATCTCCTTCACCTTTCTACCATAGGACTGCAAGACGCCGAGAGCGGTGGCATCCTTATGTGGTTGACGTCCAACAAACTCGCACGAAACTTTTTTCTTCCACGTTTCTGATACAAACCGCTAAGATGTGGAACGCCCTTCCAGCTTCCGTGTTTTCAGCCAAATAAAATCTGGGTGCCTTCAAGAGAAGAGTGAATAGACATTTTCTAGGAAAGCGCGCTCCAACCTAGACCTCATCATTGCTTTCCGTCAGGCGTGATTGTGCCTAAATTTCTCCCATTCTGATAGGTAATTTGAGATTTTTAGAAAGTCGACAAAACTATATTGGTAATAATAATAATATAATAGATAAAGAATTTAAAAAAATCTCACTAGGTGTAAGTTAGGAACACAATAGGGCCTTTTACACACTTTTACAACTGTAACCCATAGGTTGAAAAGTTTTAAATGAAAAAAAAAACATTCAACTATTTCGTTAAAAAAATGTCGAGCAACATTTACAGAGATTACCTACTTGTTGATAAATTGATATAGATACAAAAATACATAAATAATTTTTAGGGTTCCGTACCCAAAAAGTAAAAACGGAACCCTATTACTAAGACTTCGCCGTCCGTCCGTCTGTCACCAGGCTGTATCTTATGAACCATGATATCTAGTTTTAGACTTAAAATTTTCGCAGATAATAGATTATTTCTGTTGCCGCTATAACGAAAAATACAAAAAATAAAATAAAAATAGAATTAAATTAATATTTGAGAGGGCTCCCATACAACAAACGTAATTATTTGCTCGTATTTGAATTTGATGGGCAGGGGTGTTTAGTTTACTTTAATACTACCTATTGAGAATCGGTCTTAATAGTACGGAACTTTCAGTGCGCAAGCTTGACTCGCACTTGACCAATTTTTATATTTTATTAGTAGGTATTCTTCTTTACCAAATTAACATAAAGAGTATTTTACTCACATCTCCGTAAATAAATAAATCTGAAATTTACGTAATATTTGTCATGAAAAGTAGACACAAGGTGAACTTGACTGGAGTATTAAAATTTGACCGTCACAAACGTGTCTTTGTCCAGTGTAGTGTAATTTAAAGAGTAACCCTTTTACAATTTTTTATTAACTACCATACTTTTTTTTTCTCTATGCAACGAGTACGTGGTTTTTGGCGACCGAATGGCGTAGCGGCAGCGAACCTGCCGTCTGCGTCGGAGGTCGTGGGTTTGATTCCCACTACTGCTTAATGTTTTCCAGTGTCTGGGTGTTTTTCAAATTTAATATTTGAGTATATTAGTATGTACATATATTTATCAGTTATCTAGTACCCATAACACAAGCTATCGCTTACTTTTGGGCTAGATTGCGATGTATGTAATGTCCTGATATATATTTATTTATTTATCTTCCTGTATAATGGATTCATAACGGAGATAACCTATACATACTTAAAAAGTGGTCCATCGCGGTTGAAGAAGTTAATTATAAAATATCGTAAATGTAACTGAATACATACACCTTTTACACATGAATTTCTCGTCAATTAACTTTGATTGATTGCTGTGAAAATTGGATTTCAAAAATCATTTATAATTTTGAAAATCATTCTGCTAATTGCTCATTTTAACCAGGCGAATAATTTGATATTCACTAAGAAAGTTCAGCAGCAAAACTCTTCTAGTTCTGATTATAAGAATATTTTTAGTAAGCAATAATTGTGAAAAAAATCCGCTGGCTATCTTGGGGCCTATTTTTGTTCGGAAAACTAATAATGTCCTATATGAAATCAGTGATCTCATTTTATTTGTATTGTATCACGTAACATTGCCTTTGTTCGCACTTATACCTTGTTATAAATAGATATTTTACAACAATGTAATCTAGAGCCTAAATTGTAAACCATATAACAAGATCCATTATCAACAAAAGAAAGGACTTGCGAAAGCCTGTTACAAACTTACAATTCGTAATAATGGAGATAATCAGTTGCGCAAATAATTTAACCAGTAGCTGTTTGGTTAGCGTACAGTTTTTTATATGTTTCCTTAGGGTCTACGCGCATTGTTGACACAGGTCACGGCACGAGATTCTTCGGTTCACAAGTAGACACTGACAGTGATATGAGTATAGCGTGAAATAATTAGCCATGACGCGATGTCCTGTACCCTGATCACAAATCCAGTTACATAGCAATCCTTCCACCACCATTATCTCATGCCACTCCATTATCCTTCATTTACCTTTAGTTCCATTAACGCTGATAACTGTGGCGCTGCTCATACAAAAGTTTTACCTTCATACATACGTTTACATTAAAGTTTACTACTTAAAAACTCAATTATTCGTGCAGACGTATGCCGCGGTCGATGGCACTTCAAAGTGTATCGTCACGACATAGTTTCACACCAGTCTCTAATCCCAAAGCTTTTCGAAGTATTCCAAGGAATTTCGAGACATCTCGAATGCTGTCGATACCAATTATAATTGGCAGGGAAAATTGAATTTTATTTTGTTACTAAAAAATTAATCGCAAGAAAATCCTGTGTCGTGCCTTGATGCGAATGAGCGCAGACCTTTACATTATGAATAACGCATCGAAATTATTAAAACCCGTCAATCAATGAAGCAAAGGCTACCAGAGCTACTGAATATCAGAAGCAGACGATGGGTTAAACCACGGATACAACATTTGGTATTGAGTTCTTAGAAATTGAAATGTGAGTGTTGTATAATATTTTGAATTGTATTTAATTGGTGCTCACATCATTTTTATTTTCAAGATACTTTTCTTAGGATTAGTTAGATTCGAGTTTAGATTAGGTAGACACGAGCGGCGTTAAAGTGAAAATCTTTATTTTTACATAGGCCTAAATTTAAGAAAAACGGGCAAGAAACTTGATGGTGCCCCAACTTTCCAGCTGATGCAGATACTTTCTGGACACGGTTGGTTCGGCAAGTATCTACATTGCATAGATCTAGAAGAATAGTCCAGAAGCAATGAGAATAATAAACTAAATGAAGAATAGAGAATATGAAGAATAGAGTTACTACACTTAGTTTACTACCTCCCTAACCCACTTCTAATCTTAATCTGGAAGACATCTTCATTAGTAGTGATAAAATGTCCTTGGGCACGGCCTTTATATGTATGTGTTTCATTTTAAGTTTCTTGTAAAGAATAAATAAAATAAATAGTGTCACGATAGGTAATAAAAAGGAACCCAATAATAAAAAAGTACGAATATTCACTCAAGCACAAAAACTATTTCTGTTATTTATTACATTTGTGATAATTTTGTACTTAAATCGATTTACATTCCAAAGCTTCATAAAATCTTGCAGCATTGAGTTGGATATCGAAAAAAGGTGACTTATGATATTCTTACGAACGGAATTTACGAGGCTTTACACAGAAGGCAAACTGTTGTGAGCCATCATTTTTTCAGCCTCTATAAGGTTAGTTTACTATATTTATCACTCGCGTTTTTATACCAATACCTATAAAGATTGTCGCAAAAAGCCTAAAAGGGAGGCTATACACGTCAATGCAAGCTCGACAAGCCTTTACTTGAGGAATGACTTAATACAAGAAGGGTCAATATTATGTATCTTAAAGCAATGACAGAGCCCTTTAGCTTATAAAATAACAAGATTTTTTTTAACCATAGGCAATGGTACTTATAGGCTAGCGCTTGACTGTTATCACAGCTATTAGGAAGTTTAAACTAGAGCTCGCTTGCCTAGGAAATACCTATTCACTCTTGATTTGAAGGTACTTAAGTTTTTATGGAGAAGATGGAGATGTTCTCTTTTATATGCCATTTTAACTGGGAGAGAATACGTATGGAGAAATGGAAATTGTGCGAGTGAAAATCTTTCTACCATAGAACGGCAAGGCATCGTAAAGGCTTCCACCCATACATAGTCGACGTACCAATGACGCGTACGAAGCGGTTTGATTCCTCGTTCCTGATACGCACTGCAAAGGCCTGGAATACCCTCCCAGGCAGTGTATTTCCTGCCACTTACTACCCGGGTGCCTTCAAATCAAGAGTGAATAGGCATCTTCTAGGCAAGCGCGTTCCACCTTAGACTGTATCATCACTTTCCATCAGGTGTGATCACAGTCAAGCGCTAGCCTATATTAGTACAAAAAAAAAATTATAATCTGTATGCAGGAACACCACATGAAACATCACACACAATTCTTCAAAGAATTTCTTCGACGTACTTTTCGTTCAGACACGGGGACATCCTCAGGAGATGTTGACTTTACAATGCGAAATCGTAGAGTGGCTCTCGAGTCAGCGTGCGTCGAAGAAATTGTTGAAAGAATTGCGAGTGGTGTTTCGTGTAAGCGGTGTTCCTGCTTATTGGAATATACAGATTCTTTTCAAGTAGCGGATTATAGCAAAACAAATCAATTTGTCTAGCTAATGAAGAGGTTTTTTAACGCCACCCTAGGCAGTATTACTTTGTATCACACCTGTGTGAAAGCAGTTCCACTAGCTAATATAAATCTAAAAATATATACTTTTGGTGTAGACTTATCATGCTTGCAGTTACGTGTGCAGCCACCTTTAGACATATTTAGCGTTCAAAAGCGAAACAGTATATCCAAATGAATTACGTTCAATTGCGCAGTGGCGCGTATTATGGTCGAGTAGGCATCGAACAGGGCGTGGTCGTCAAAGACCTTAGAGAACGGATGTAGCAGCCTCGTTCGAGCCGCGACTGCCACCATTCCAGATCGACGTTTGATGATAACCGCTTCTGAAATAAAAAATATCGCTTGAGTGAAAAGGTCAGACGGCGGCCGCTGAGCCGAAATTAAAGTCGAAAATAATAATCATTACTGCAGAATATGCCCAACTGGTTCAATATTTTTTTTATTAGGGCGCCCAGGTTATTGGATTCACAATGCAGGACGAGTGCTTTCTGTAATTTAAAAGGAAAAGATGACTGACTGACTTTAACGCACAGCTTAAACCACCGGACTAATCGGGTTGAAATTTAGCGTATAGAATACTATTATTACACACTAAATACTAGATAACTATTTTGACTTCACCATTTGCAAATAAGTAATGTACGATTCACGAAAGATGACCACAAATGGCGGGCCTATTTTAGGTCTCTTTGGACTTATCTAACTAATATTATGGTCTTATTTATTTTAACTAATATATATGGTCTTATTTAACTAATATATGGTAATTATTTTGGCTTAAGTCTTTTCTTCATGAGTGTACATGAAGAAAAGACCCGCCATTTGTGGTCATCTTTCGTGAATTGTACTATAATAAGAGGTACACGTGAGCGAAACTAGATGGAATCACTTGATACATCATCATCATCATTGACACTACGACCCTTTGTGGGTCCGGGCCTGCTCCAAAAGATTACGTCATTGGTCTCGCTTTCCGTATGTTTACTCTCATTTATTTTATTAAAATTCAATAATATTTTCTAACAAATATTCTACAAAAAATAAAAAAAAATAAACACATTTAAAAATACAATAAAATTGAGTCCACCACTGGTCGCGGAGCTTTAACGGCCCAAGCCATCGGTGGTCAGGGTTCCAGAGTGAGGAACCTCCTCACAATGCGTGCCGTCTCCGGCGCTTGATCCAACAGTCGAGCGAAAGCATCTTGAGATGTTGGTAGTATTTATTGTTGGTTGTCACTTGCAGTATTAATTATTATACTTGTTTCACTCCATCCAGCTAACGAAACTTGCGCCGAACAACATTTCTAAGTCCTTCAGAGTATGAAAATGTTGCAATGTTCCATATATTATATTTATGTATATTAGTATGTATGTATATTTATCAGTTATTTAGTACCCATAACACAAGCTATCGCTTACTTTGGGGCTAGATTTCGATGTGTAAAAATGTCCCGTATATACTCGTATTTATATTAAAAAAAAAACCAGGATTATCCCATAGAAATTGAAATTATTGTACATATAAAATTTGACAGCTTAAATGTCGATTGGGGTCTCGCCATACTGAGCGTCCCTTTCGACAACTTTTCTTTCGAATAATTACGTTATGATAAAATTTATGCGTGCGCTTTTGGCGATCTTATCGTTAAGTTTTATGGCTTATTTAACAGAGAGTCATATGTTAACCTGTTGAATTAATCAATTTTATGTTAATTGTCATTAACACTTCATAAATTAATAAACACTAGCAGATAAAGTACGACATTAAAACATGTATAACCCTTTTTTTTTGGAATATATAGTAACTTCTAGATATTTTAAGTTGTAGCAAGAACTTAGTTTTCACCAAAGGCATACAAATTCATGAGAAATACATACCTATACAGAAAAAATAAGATAGTTATATATTATTCTAGATATATCATGGTGACTATGACCATATTTCCATATCTCTCATTTTGATCCAACCCATATCGTAATAGTCTAACAAACAAAAGTCAAATATACTTTTGTTTCTAAACTTCCTTTAGTTGCAGTTCATTTGGGAAGTTTTACCTAAGTACAAGTATTTAACTTGTACTTAAAACTCCCGAAATTAACTAAAATATTAAATTATAAAAAAATGAAATATCAAAATAACATATCATAAAAAAATATATAATGTAAGTATTTTAGGTAAATCACGACGGTATAGAACTAATATCCGAGGTCTTATATCAATCGTCAAGATAAGTCATGACTCAATAAATGAGTTTCATTAATTTTAATGAGTGGCACTTGTTTTAACGTATAATACAAGTCAGCTTTTCGTAGAAAAGTAATGATAATAATTTATTAATTAACTAATTAATCGTCGTACAGTTACCGTCCTTACTGTCACAGGCTATAAGCATCGTTATAATATTCAAATCAAACGAATCCATAATAAACTGTATTTCACATAGGCCTAGCTCATACGCACTTACCTGAATGACGAGTATAATATAATAAGTACCTATATGTGATAAATATTTCAAGACTTAAAACTAAGTTTACGAGGGTTCGCAAACGCGCCTTGCCACTGAGAAGAAGGCAACAAGAAACTCAGCCGCGTATTCTTTGATGTTATTATATTTAAGTTGATTTTTTTTTGCATGTAGAGCAGTAATTAGATGAGTGTTAAGCGTGGAATTCGAAAACTATGAAGTCGCGTGTGTGTATATGTATATTTCACTTAGTGTTTATTTTGAAGTTGTTAGACTTCGTGTTTCATATATATTTTTAAATTGCTTATGTTTGTGTTGTATAATATGTTTATATACTGCCACTGCGCCAGGGAAGTGTTTTTGCAAAAACCAAAACCCACGTGGGTGAATCCGCGAGCCAAGTAATACAATAATTGATCGTAAAGTATCCGCCTGAGCCAGCCGGAAAGGTATCTATGTAACGCCGCAGATCCGTAATAATCCGGTGATCTGATTAAATAATTTATGTGGAACATACCGCGAACTTATCACGGATATTTACGTGCCGAACACTTCATTATAAATGGGTGGATTGCTTGTTATCACAATTCACCTACATATATTTCGAACTGCAAATTATTATTGCAGGACACGCCGGGTGTTGGCTATCATAATGGGTGATAAATCATTTTTATACAACCACAATAGACAGAACTTGTCGTTATTTAGCCTATCGATTTCAAGTTCGTATTTTCTGAAATACCTACAAACCAAATACGCATTTAACATGATTATAACAGTTTTAGGTCTGTCTCTTGTCTCAATCTGAATGGGATATAAAATGATCCCACTTCTGGGTAAGGGTCTTCTCTAAACCTCCACGCTAGCTAAGTGTGGATTGGCGGGCTTCACACACCTTTGATGACATTATGGTGACGCCTTAAGTATACTCGAACCCCATGTAATGCAGATTCGATGGGCTGTCACCACGCAGAAACTCAGAAGTTTACACTTACTTAAATGTAAATGTTAAACATCTGAAAGCCAGTATAAACATCAGGTACATAGGTACCTCAGTTTACAGTTATTTACCGATATTGATACGCCTTGCCATTTGTTATGCATAACACAGCCTTTTATATGAAAAAAATTGCTTACGCGGCCATCGTTTACCCATGCCCTATTGTTTGACCTAACAAATGTACCTACCTTTGTAAATAAAAAAATCTTACAAATTGGTCAAACCGTTTAGGACTTTTGTTTTGCACAATTTTATTGATTGGGATGAGTCACGTGATCAAACATAAGCGATTGTCAGTATAAAAGTTCACCTGGGTAAAACCTGGGTATAACATAATTTCTGTGTACAGTCACGGAATGAAAAGGTTCGTCACCTTGTCGGTTTTCGCTTGCACTAGTACTGCAAGAGTCCATTATGCTAATATAAAAAAAGAATGTAATATAGTTTCAAAAAGTAATAGGTGCTTGCGATACGCTGAACGAATCAATTTAAAAATCGACGAACCTTTTCATTCCGGGACTGTACACAGAAATTATGTTATACCCAGGTAACTCTTGCAAGTAAGTACCATGTATTTCTACTAGATAAATACGTACTTGTAAATATAATGTTTGCTTACAGCACTTGCAGGGTAAAAACACGAATAAAGCCAGGTGTAACCTGTCCATATATTTTGCAGTTACGCACACATTTGCGCCCCATTAATATTGTTGGCCCAATTATAAAAGCCGTAATATGCCAAGAAATAATAATTGCATGAAGTTTATGGCACTTGAAGTGATATTGCTCATAGTTTAGTGTGAAATTGCTCCTTAAATATTTTACTATAATTGAAACTTTGTCAATACGAGAATGTCGTTGATTTGAATAATTTAGGCATAATCGTATCTCACTTTATCAGTAAGTAAAACGCACTTAAAGTTGGATACGTGGTAACGATTTAGAAATAAGTAGATTTTAAAATAATAAAAAAATATTTAAACGTATTTCTAATAATTTATAATTCGAATAGTAAATAAACTAAAATGTTAAAAAATAAATTAAGACTAAAAATATTTACAAAATGTACACACCGTCCAAATGCTCGCTTAATGGCATGGTGCCCAATACACTGTATTTACTCAATAGTGGATATGTAATTACAAGCCATTAAAAAAAATTCAAATTTTTTCTATAAAGGTACAACCAAAGATATTACAACGTTGTTTTCGTTACCTAAAAGACATTTTGGGTTTTGACTAGGTATATAAAATTGTTGAGTCTACTTATCAAATTTACAATTTGTTTATAAATCTCTTAAAATTTTAAAGTCTAGTCCCAAAACGCACGCTTTCAACGAAACAAGATCATTTAACATCTAATGGTTTAAATATAAATCAATAAACGTCACTATAAATCAACTTTAGGCTCAGTTGAGTTGATATCTAACTAGCGATATTTTAAATTATATCAGCTTTTAGGTTTAAGTGAACACTGCACGTTGTACATGTTCCTAAACTAATTGTATGATCATGAATAACAAGAAATCCAATTATTTTATTTGCAACCTATGCTTGCAGTTATGCATGAAACACACAGATGCAGAGGCGGAGATGGCGAAGAGATATAGACTATTTGTACCAAAAAATAAGTTAAGAAATAATAGTTAGAAAACTATTTTATTGTACACTTAACTAATATAGCGGCCTTATCGCTACACAGCGACCTCTTCCAGGCAACCATCGAATAATCTTAGAAGGTAAAACACAATCCCAATTTATGGAGATCGAACTAAGCCTTTGATTCTAAAACTGCTCCTTTACCGTCGAACTATGGAGGAAAATAAAATTAATAATATCAATAAGGAATTCATCTCTATTATAAGTTATCTCATATTTATGAAGTACCAACTTTACCTTTACTTCACTAGCGAATATTTTAGATATTTAATCATTTTCCAATTTTAATATGAGTGGATTTTTAATATTTATGTATCAGGTATAATTTTTGGATTTGTATTATTTTTTTCGACAAATTCATGTGACCACTTCTTGTAACACTCCACCCCTTCACTTTATGCTTCCACTGCGAATAGCAACCGCCCCGAGTTCTGTGTGATGCATACCTAAGCGTGAAATGAAATGGAGAAATAAATTAAATGCATAATACCACATCCATTATTTTCTGAAAGACCATTAGTAATGAATTGAATCTCCTATTTTATATCCTTGAATGTTGTCCTTGAATTAATTATTAATACCTAAGAAAAACCCATCGCTTCATAGACACCTATTAATAAAGTACATAGAATTGTGATACAGTTTGTAGAGACGTAATACCGCGGTATCCGTAAGGCTTTATACACATTAGGTCTTATTGGTTGGGGAAATCGTAAACTACACACCTACCTACGTACTGTAATGCTGCTGTTATACTTTACAGGTACAATAATCTTCTGTAACTATACCTATAAAAAGACAGGGTGTCTGGTCGATCTATTAAACTACTTACTTTAACTACTCATCGAATGGGGTTGGTATTTGGCTATAATGACGCTTCACCTGGATTTAAGTGCATACTTACTTTCTAATATGTATAAGGACCGATTTTTCAATCGCCAGATAAACTATTTAAGGAATAAATTTGAAACATATGGCATACAAAATCTGTCAAGATTGTCATACCTATTTATTTCTTACCTAACGACTATCTGGCGAATGAAAAATCAGCCCTAAATTATATTACAAGTAAGTACAAAAATAAAACTTAAAGCGCATCAACTTCTTACTATAAACTAGATATGTAATATTCTAAGGATTGATTTTATGTCGAGATTTTCAATCAATCAATTACACAATAGGTGCACAATACAAAAATACCTCTCCGGGAAAATGAATTAAAAATTACTATATATATAGCTACTCGTGCTGATTGGCCACTGACTGACTGACTCATTGATCACCTCTCCTGAACAATTTTGTATGAAATTTTTTTTTTTCACGTATACTATTATATAGATGAGGAAAAATGATTAAGAACAAAATTATGGAGAGAGCTGATGATTGAGGATTTCGAAGACGGGTGAAGAGCACAGCTAGGGTATCGGAGATAGGTGGGGGGTGCTCGACCAAATGTTATTTGAAACGTCATCCAATTGGCAGTGAGCTGAAAAAAAATTCAAAATGGCGGATTCAAAATGGCCGCTAAACAAGTTTCGCCAATATCTCGGAAAGTATAAAAGATGGAAGAACGGTTTCTTGACAAGATGTGATCAGGACCCGAAGGTCTATTCGATGGATAGAAAAAAAAATCAAAATGGCGGAATTTATTTTTCTATAGAAAAATAAATTTAGAATGTTGCAGAGACTAAAAGTTGGAAGGCAAATATGGGGGAAGACAGCACGCGGGCCACATGTGGCCCGCGCCCCCGCGCACCATACTAGTTACTATATATATAGCTGCTCGTGCTGATTGGCCACTGACTGACTGACTCATTGATCACCTCTCCTGAACAATTTTGTATGAAAAATTTTTTTTTCATGGATGGGGTCGTATAAAAAAAAATTCATTCGGAACAAAAATACGGAGAGAGCTGATATTTCGAAGAGTATAAAAGATGGAAGAACGGTTTCTTGACAAGAGGTGATCAGGATTTGAAGGTCTACCCGATGGATGGAAAAAAAATCAAAATGGAGGAATTAATTTTTTGCCATAGAAAATGTATGGGGGATTTTGAAAGGATTTTTTATGGGCGGGAAGACAGCACGCGGGCCACATGTGGCCCGCGCCCCCACGTGCCCTACTAGTAAATATATATAACTCGTTTCAAATAAGAATAGGACTGTCATTGTATTGACACACTCACACACTACAGAGAGAGATAGTGTGTAACTGAGATATAAACATAATGACAGTCCCATTCTCATTTGAAACGCATTATACACTAAAGTTCAAGCAATAATATATTATTTCCGACTTGTTATATAAAAATCTGTGAACAGAATCACGCTTAAAACACAAATTTATTTGTCTGATTCTAAGATATATTTCAGAAGTGAATCTGGGGATTCACGTCAATGAGGAAATATGCTCCGGCAATAGGATGGGAAATATGTGACGTATGTTGAAGCCAAAAATGTCTCAAATGTGGCGTCGCGCGTCGTTACCGCCCATAACATTTCGGCACCTCTGGCAGTACATACATAGCGCTGTCGGGTTTTTACATTAGAACCATTTTACAGTTTTGACAGATTAAAAATGATTCTTCAGGGCGGAGCCTAAAAATACATGCGTGACATCACTAAGTGCTGATCCTTTATAATATGTTTAATCAGTGATTCACATCGATACGATCATATGATTATGGCTTGATAATGTGCAGCCACCCTTACGCTAGAGTCGAATCTATTCGAAGCACGGGGTGCGAGGTGAGCGGCGCGCGGGGAAGGCGTGGTCGGCGCCGGCCGCTCGCCTTGACTCCAGCGTCAAGCATCGCATGATCTCTAATGTACACCAATGTGAGCGTCTTGATACTTAATCTAGATTCATAGATTTACGGATGAAGCGTCAATTGAGAGGGTTTTTATTGATTTGTTTTGATTTGTGTGTCTCTGTGAGCAATACATTATCCGGGGTGCTAAAGAGGTTTAACGATACGTAACGAAACGAAGTTAGAAGAAGAAATCATAAATCAATGAACGGATGATAGATAGTTTATCAATAAATATAATGAGATGTTACGTATTATGTGAATTGAAACCTAGATACGGTTGTACTATTTTACGTATGTAATCAATTGGATCAAAGTGATAATCTAAAAAGATTGACAGAAATAAAGACACATACGTATTATATTAATAAATATAGTCAAGAGAATCATTATGAAATAGATCTATTATCAAAACTAGGTAGTCGCAGTACATCAAGAGTGAATGTAGCAACTGTGCGGTTGCTGGGCGCGTTGATAACGCGCTTCCTTATCAACCAGCTTGAATACACGCTATCAGTAGAATAGTTTAATTATCTTCAGGTTGGTTGCAAAAGCTCCTACTAGAGTACCTACGTGGGGAAACTTTTAAACAATACATTTTCTTAGCGGTAGTTTTAAAAAGTATATTAAAAACGCATATATTGGTCAATAAACAAAATAAGATATAAGATGATAAAGACGTTATACCGTCCTATGTTACTGGATATGTGGCATATAGGACCTAGAAGTGAATGTTGTGACTGTGGGTAGTGATAATGAGATTCGCTATCAGTCTGCGAAATATATTAATTGATATTTAACGGCAAGTTACTAGACTTTAAAAAAAATTCCGACGAATTGAGAACCTCCTCCTTTTTTTTGAAGTCGGTTAAAAATCGAAATATATTGTATAAAAAATGTTTTATTTAAAAAGAGCAAATACAGAATAAATAGGTTTAGAAGCATCAGCATCGGCAGTAGAGAAGTGTTCGGGACAGTCGCCCGAACTTTTTGCGTTGGTTCTTCGGCTTGAATGGGGTTGCCAAATAAAACACTGATTTCTAAAAAATGCTCGGGAGGTCCCGCAGGTCTCTGCTTTAGGAAGACCTGTTCCCAGCTCCGAAAAGAGCTGGTTCAGGATTTAAACTTTGCAAGAGACGCGGGAGAGCAGAAAAGACTGCTTTGTACGGGCTAAAGCCTTGGTACTTGTACCCTATGCGGGTGGATAGCTATTGTGAGACTCTATCGAGTGACTTGCGCGGCCTCCCACAATTAACGTGCAAACTTTATTCATAATTTTTAACGTTTTTTACAGAGTTTTAGAATTTCAGATATACATTTATTAAATGAGCTAATTAATTACATTTATCATAAAACATAAGCAATGGTATAGCAATATTTAAACTCAGGTGTCGTGCTAGACGTTACATACATATTATGTGTTAGAATCTTATACCTAAGCTAGTTACAATCAGTCTTATAAACAAGTTACAAATTACAATTAGAATCTTATAAGCTAGTTATTTGTATTTGAGTTTTTGTTTTCACGCTCACTATGTTCGTCGTGCACAAGAAGTATCTAGTTATTACAGACTCAGTACCTGCGAACAAGTAGGACCGCGTTATATCTGCTAATTGCTCGACAATACTTATACCAGTAACACCAACTAAGACACAGTTTGGTTAATAGTTTAAGTATCAAAGCAAGTCAGTTGAGGTGCAGCGAGAGTGAATGTTGCAACTGTGCGCTGGGCTAGTGATAACAGGCTCCGTTATCAAAGTGCAGAATATATCACTACCTGCGGACAAGTAGGACCGCGTTATATCTGCTAATTGCTGGACATTACTTATACAAGTAATACCAAATAAGACACACTTTGGTTACATAGTTTAAGTATCAAAGCAAGTCAGTTGCGGTGCAGCAGGAGTGATTGTTGCGATTGTGAGCTGGGCTAGTGGTAACAGGCTCCGTTATCAAAGTGCGGAATATATCACCTGCGAGCAAGTAGGGTCGCGTAATATCTGTTAATTGCTCGACAATAGTTAAACTAGTAACACCAACTAAGACATAGTTTGGTTAATAGTTTAAGTATCAAAGCAAGTCAGTTGCGGTGCAGCGGGAGTGAATGTTGCAACTGTGCGCTGGGCTAGTGATAACAGGCTCCGTTATCAAAGTGCACAATATATCAGTACCTGCGAACAAGTAGGACCGCGTAATATCTGCTAATTGCTCGACAATACTTATACTAGTAACACCAACTAAGACTAAGTTTAGTTAATAGTTTAAGTATCAAAGCAAGTCAGTTGCGGTGCAGCGGGAGTGAATGTTGCGACCGTGCGCTGGGCTAGTGATAACAGGCTCCGTTATCAAAGTGCAGAATATATCAGTACCTGCGAACAAGTAGGACCGCGTTATATCTGCTAATTGCTCGGCAATACTTATAGTAGTAACACCAACTAAGACACAGTTTGGTTTATAGTTTAAGTATCAAAGCAAGTCAGTTGCGGTGCAGCGGGAGTGAATGTTGCAACTGTGCGCTGGGCTAGTGATAACAGGCTCCGTTATCAAAGTGCAGAATATATCAGTACCTGCGAACAAGTAGGACCGCGTTATATCTGCTAATTGCTCGGCAATACTTATAGTAGTAACACCAACTAAGACACAGTTTGGTTAATAGTTTAAGTATCAAAGCAAGTCAGTTGCGGTGCAGCGGGAGTGAATGTTGCGACTGTGCGCTGGGCTAGTGATAACAGGCTCCGTTATCAAAGTGCGGAATATATCAGTACCTGCGAGCAAGTAGGGTCGCGTAATATCTGCTAATTGCTCGACAATTCTTATACCAGTAACACCAACTAAGACACAGTTTGGTTAATAGTTTAAGTATCAAAGCAAGTCAGTTGCGGTGCAGCGGGAGTGAATGTTGCGACTGTGCGCTGGGCTAGTGATAACAGGCTCCGTTATCAAAGTGCGGAATATATCAGTACCTGCGAGCAAGTAGGGCTCGCGTAATATCTGTTACATGTTGCTGCACCGGTGATATTTCTCGGTCTAGACTCAGTGTCCCGCATGTTACTGTTGTGTAAGATAAGATTTAGTAACGCCATGTTTTGGCTGTTGTTGGCATGGGCTTTTTGGATCACTCGTCGTTCGGGCTTGCATTTCCTCAACGTTAGGTCATTAGGATTGTGTGAAATATCAAGCATCAGTCTATTGTACAAATAACGTTGTATGCAGTTGTATGATTCAAATGTAGTACTTAAAAATATTTGTTTTTATATATATTTTGAAGCTAAAAGCTTATACGGACCATCGTTATATTAGAAATAGATTTAGTATTAACATCGCGTTATTTTCTTCTTTGTAGGGTAGCGTCAAAACTATTTCATATTCATAAATACTCAAGAAATATCAGACAATCTACACATCGAATATAAAATTGAAAACATCATGTTTTAAAGTACGTAGGTTAAAAATTAATACGGCGATTCAAGACAACCTTTAATTTAATTAATGTTCCCAATAATAAATCAGTGTGCGGTTCAGAAACATCGTCAAGCCACTTATATGTTAATGAGATCGGTAGAGTATGTTAGTACCATAGATTTATAAACGTCGTCGCTCGGGACCTCTATGGTTAGTACATAGTGCACAGGTGGCCAGTGCGAAATGTAACGGCCCGGATGCTAGGTAATGTTCTCGGGCGCTATAAATCGATCTATCAAGAATTCATTTTTAGGCAATGTCGTATTTATCAAAAAAAAAATCGATCAAAGCTCGATCACCCAGATATTATAGTAGTTTATGTAACGGTTACATAATGGGGGGTATAATGGGGGGCATAATACCTAATTATGTAGAGTTTCATACACTACTTTATCTACGCTCATATTATTATCATAAATCCAAATCATAAAATCTTGGTAACGTTTGTCGTAAATCATTGCAACTATAACTACTAAGATGTCAGGTGGAGTGAAATTTCACTGCTAGTCATTTTTCAGCGTAAAGTTATGACTAAGTAACAAAAAAATTGGTTGTCTGTAAAGTCGGTTTACGGACGATAGATTTACGAGATAACGTCATAATTGTAATCGTTACGCGGAACGTTAGACATTGTGTTGTTGTCTATGGTCAATCATGGCCCATCCATACTCTCGGCAATGACTACCAACTATATGTTGTCTGTGGATTCACTTAAAAAAATATTACATAAAAATATTACCCCAAAATACCAAGATACAAATACAGGAATCCAGAGCCGTGTATCGTTATGGATATTAAACAACTTTCTTTAAATATTTCCATAGTAGTGCGATGTTATTATGAATAACTTTTTAATAATTATAGAAGTCTGTGAATAAAGTAGGTAATTATTTGACACATTTCGATTTCATAATTCGAACTTTAAGCAATGAGCGTAGATAAAACCTATTAATATCCAACAAAAATGGAATAATCATGAACGGAATAATTTAAATACGTCCTTCTCTTACACGTACCTACGTGTATACCTGTTTAGATATTAAGACCGTTAGACAATCCTTGTAAGTATTTTTTGTTCTATAAAATAAAAAGAATGTACTTACATCAGAATATTAAAACATTAGGTATATTTAGGCACTTATTTATTTATGATTCCGTTTGTAGTAGATAGGTTTATTACTGCTTTTGCCCGCAACTACGCCCGCGTGAATTTTAGTTCCTGTTCCCACTCCCTTTTCCAACCTCCAAATCTTCTTTCAAGAAAGTTTTCTACAGGAATCTATTTATAGCTGTGGTTGAGATTGCTATAGAAAATTTCGGTTTTTCAAAACTACGCGGGATATGAAGATTTTTCCGGATAAAAAGAAGCTTTAATATTAATTAAATGATTTTTTTTATAGACAGAAAATGCCTAACGCATACCCGTCCGTCAGGGGAAACGGATGGGTTATGTGGGGCTTGCACCCACTAAAAACTGTCTGTTTCCACGGCGGACCGGCTGGCGGGAGTACGGGATTCACTGTCGTATTCACCGCGCTCCCGCTAGACTCCTGTATTCTCCTGGAAATGTAATTTTTCTGGGAATACACGATTAAATTAAGTAGATATACATACACGTAGGTGTATTTAATTTGCTAATTTTTTGGTCAATAATAATCAAAAATAACAGTAGTATGAAAAGCGCTACGATTAGGTAGATGTGCTTTAATAAAAAGAGTAGTTTCCTTGCAGTTTCCTTGCATTTTATTTCTAGAATCTAGCTATTATTCTATACCTTTTATAGTGTGCGAGTTAAAGTCCTAATCCTATAAGTAATGGTTATACGCTCTATTAGCAATGTAATTGTTTAATAGCACGTGTTAAAAAAGCTCCAACCAACAAAAATTATGCACAACGCTGCATGTGGGCTCGATATATCAGTGTTTATTTGCCCGTAAAGCCTTATTTGCTTTCAGTTGTCCTATCTAGTGTAGTTTACGTTTTAATTAAGCTTACCATGTCACGGAACTTAACGTGCGTTGATTAAGATACAGAGATTTAGCCGATAAAGTCCAGTCCGTAGCGCGACACCTGTCGATCACTCGGTGTGTTCTCTCTGCAAATACTAATTTATTTCATTCTCATTCCAGGTACTCCACAGGGTGACCGTGCGTCGTTTCCTACCAATTTGGCAGATTTAGTTGTTAGAATTTTACGAAATAAAATTTGTTGAAATTAAAAAGTGTTTCACTTTTGATTATTCGTCCCCCGTCCCCAAACAAACGTTAAAATATTTTAAACGTGGAAAAGTTTAGCAGAAAACATTTTTATAGAGCCAATGTACACTAATAAACTTGTATATATATTTAAGTATATATACGAGTTTAGAATATATTATATTCTAAATATTTCTATATATTTCTATACTTGACTAAATTTAAGTATTGTGCTGGGAAAAATAAGTTCGAGTTTTCTATAAAGAAGTAGCAGATTTTTATTGAAAACTAAATAAGTTTTTAGAGATTAACTTAACCTTGATACGTAAAATATCAAATGAAAGAGATTAGCGTTACAATTAATTATTATCGTATAAATATTTGTATAAGCAACGAATACAATTATTACTAACGGTTAATATTACGTTGTACATAATACAAACACACACAAATCGTAAGAAACGGATTTGACAATCATACAAAAAACATAATATATGACTTT
The DNA here is from genome assembly GCA_036785405.1 of Coenonympha arcania. Taxonomy (NCBI): domain Eukaryota; kingdom Metazoa; phylum Arthropoda; class Insecta; order Lepidoptera; family Nymphalidae; genus Coenonympha; species Coenonympha arcania. Next base: position 6,595,781 of record CM072072.1, on the reverse strand, counting down.
CGAAATTTGATTGACTCAGAAATATTTTAAAGTGCTCAGCGCATGAATTATTTTATGCGAAATTGATTAGATACCTATAGCAACCAGATCCAAATCACTAACAAGTTTTCGTATAATATCATATTGGATTATGGCACTGACAATTTTTTTTTCATCCCATTGGTCAAAAATTAAACAAAAGCTTTCTTCACTCCGCGGGTAAAAAATCACACACCCTTCCGTTCTCTTCGCGCCATCTTTGTGTTTAATTGTATCAGTATAGTGTTTAGAGCCACAAATTAATAGTAGGTTTTATGAAAAATTTAAATTAAAAGGCGACGTTAAATTAACATTGCTTTTCCATCTCCCATCTAACAAACACACCGTTGTAAGTCTCAAGTATAAAAAGTTTATGAAGACTAGGATTAAAATAGAATGTTTTTTCATAAGAAGCACGAGTAGATATATTGTAGGTATCCCGTATCACCGCACTGTGTGAAGAGCCAGCAAGGACAAAGCGCTGATATCCGTGCTGCTTAAATGAAGAGGTGTCTGACCCACGCAAAGCACCCTTGGCTCGCTTGCTTGGTTTGGCTCGAGCTAAGGTATGTTTGGCTCGCTTGCTTGGTTTGGCTTGTTTATTACTCCTACTGGACAGTATGCGCCAGAACTTTGGAGGAAGCTATGCTGACTCGTTTGATCTAGCTGTGTCACGCGGTTTGTCCATACATTTTTATCTACTGTCGTGAACGCTATATAAACGACTGTTGTTTTGTCTAGCCTTGCTGGCAAGAAGCGGGAACGCACATTTATGATTGAACATTACGATTTGAAATGAAACTGTGATTTTCATTTTACGAGTACAATAAAAAATCGAGACTTTGTACACCTACTAAATCTATAACCCTTCTAAAAACTGAGACCGTTCGATTATGACCTTGAGACCGTTATCTGGTTAACTGTTTTTCACGAATTCAAATTAACGTTTTTTATAAGTCATACCTTGCATATTTTAATTTAATTTAAACTCTAATTATAAACTAGATTAATTTAGAAACTAATTCACTATTTTATATGCGTTCATACATAATCTGGTCTTTATATCTATACAAGAGTTAGAAACAAATAAAACTACAAAGTTTATAAAGCTTGATTCAGTATAGTAGTAGAAGAAGACTTTATTGCACCCAAACATTATTAATAAAGATTAAAAAAAATAAAAATACGCAAAGGCGGCCTTCTCGCTGTAAGCAATCTCTTCCAGACAACCTTTGGTTATAGGAAAATAAAACGGAAAAGTGGAATAAGGCAGAAAATGAGGATATAAATAAAAGAAATTTACAAAAAAAACTTACAGTAACATTACGGATATGCCATAAAATATGCATATTTAACTTAAACGCTAGTACATCATCTGTTACGATTCCTTAGTACCCGTAAGCTGGATTCCAGTTATCGCTTCGAGCGAAGATTTAGTCGGACCATTTTCAAGTGAGGTTTTCACAATCTTAAGTGTTTCTGCACCAATAAATAAATTCAAGGAAGGCGCGATGCCTTGTTGCGGCGTAGACATGAAAACGGCAAATCGTCAATGTTTATTTCGAGCTAATGTCAAACATATCCGCGGGCGGCACTAGCGCTGGTTCTACAATGGCCGCAAAAGTTTTTGTGCTTACTGACTAAAGTTATTTAAGCTCTGAATATAATCCGAATTGCTAACTCTGTCTTAAAAAATGGGAAACGTGTTAAATAGCCAATAAGCCATAAATAAGCTTGTTTTTAATGCATCCAAAATAAATGTAGAAAAAAAAGGTACTCAATTTTCTTTTCTAATCCTGATAACTGATGTGATAGTGATGACTTAAGGTGGACTTAAGTGAGCGAAATTTTTGCAGAGTTACTAAAAACAACATCTAACATACTTGCAATGCCGATCTAAAGTGTTCTTCTGGTCATTTTTACTCGCTGTCGTGAGTTATGAAATTTTGTATTATTTACGGCCGCAATTTTTTTTGGATCTCGTGTCTTAAAATGCCTCGCTACGCTCAGGATTCTAATCTTTGAATTTTTATTCTTTCAGGACATTATTATTTCAAACCTAGAATCCTCGCCGCTCAGCATTCAAATTTGACACTCGGGCCAAAAATCTACTTTGCGGCCGAGCATAACAAAAAATTACAATTTTTTTTAGTTGTCTCTTCTGTCGGTGCTATCGAAGTTCCACGTTTTTTTTGTGTCAAATTTAACTACATTTATTTGTGTACAGTTAAATAAATAATCCCAAGAATACTGCGTACAATATAGAAGCGGTCTTAGATTGGAAGTGATGCGGACGGCGGGCACTGGCGGCAAAAAGCGCGCCCCGAGCGAGAAGATACCAGCAACGAGGTGTAACACTCTACCCGGCCAATTATCATACCCCCGGGATCCGTTGCGTCAATTTGACCCGAGATCATAGGGATACAAGGTAAGTAGGGGCTCTTGGAAAAGCGGTAATAACAGACATTCTATAACGTACATTTTACACTCAAAATTGTTCGATGAATGAATAATGTTCAGGTGACCGTAATTTCTGTATTGTTGACTAGTGCCGAATTTTTTAGTACTAAGTATCTTTTAATAAAGCGGTCTGTGTAGCGTGTATATCATACGTGATAAATTCACACGTATTCAAATTTGTTCATAAAATTGACACACCGTATCTCAGAGGTATGATAAATCATACTTCTGTATAGCTTTTACACACACAATGTTTCGATAAGTGACCAATATCAGAAAGGACGTCATGTCTTCACAAATAGGATCACATGACTGTTTTTTTTTATAGGAACTCACAAAAGCGCGCAACAATGTTTTAAGCAAACATTGTGTTTGAGTAGTAATGGTTCAGCGATTAAGACTTCAGCCGTCTGTCAAGGTGTCCGGGGTTCGAATCCAAGACCTCTGTTTATCGTACTATTGTACGTTTGACGAAATTGAATATCACTTAACAGTGCATTAGCAGTTAGGAGACCTGCCCCCTGAGCCATGTGATAAATTATAGCATTACTTCGCGTTGCATGAAAATGGAACAAAGTTCAAAAAATCTATGCAAACGATCGAAATATAATATTTTGGCGTAAAGTGAGCTCAACGTCAAATTGCCTAATTTTTTTTGAATTTTGTTACATTTTTATACTTCGCGAGGTAACGCTATTTGTCACTTGGCTCAGAGGACTGCATTCTCATTAGCTCCCCGTATGTTTTCGAAGGAGTGAAGCATGTCAATCCGCACTTGACAAGCACAGTGGGATAACACCCGAATTCTGTGATGATAAGTCAGTCCAAAGAAATACACGATATCCAGAAATTGAGATACAAAAGCGAGCTGACTTAAAGCAGTGCCCACACATACCAGGGATCCCAATACATTATCGATGGAAGGAAGGACTAACAGTAAGGAGACCTCATTTCTCCTTAGTTCCCCGTAATATTCTCAAAGGAGCGTATAACATACCATTTCGGTCTCAAAAAGTGCGTTGGGATAAGACCCTTACTCAGTTAAGCTAGTCCTAAAACATACACGATAACCAGGAATTGAGATGCAAAAGCGAGCTGACTTAAAGCAACCAGTGCCCACACATACCAGGGTTCCCTACACTATCGATGGAAGGAAGGCAACGAACATTTGCATGCACGCGAGGTTTGCGTGTCGACGCCCACGGCACGTGCAGTACGGGCCACGGCCAATCATGTGGCGCATCTGCATCACATTAAAGCGTTGTGAGCTGTAACACTTCACGTATCGGAATTTGTTCTTAACAATGTTTGAAATACCTCTGTTAGTTTACTGCGGAGACTCAGTGGTGTAGGAATGTACGTTTAACATTTTAATAACCTCAAAGGTTTTTAAAGCCGAAAATTTTGAAATTCGAGAAGATAGACCGAATTTTTTTATACCTGATAGACTTTTTACTCATGACTAAACAATATCTAGATAAGGTTGTAATCTGCATGTAGTGAAAGATGTTATCCTATATGAAGGTTAAATAACGCCTACATAATGTCGTCTTTGTTGATAAAGCAGTTACTACTTATCACTGTAGGCCGTAAAAATCCCAAAATGGTCCGTACTGGGAATCGAACCTGGGAACTTCCGAATATAACTACAACGAACGACCTTCGCGAACGGAAGATCGAATATTGTGCATAAATTAAGAGGAGTATTTGTCATGTATAACATGATTTAACTTACTCAAGTGGAGACATATTCTGAAGTCCCTCGCATTAACCGCAAGTTTTGTCTTTCATAAGAGAGATTATGAAAATATTGGAACAAAGGATAGAGACCATACTGCATAATAGTCTCTAACATTTGCAACTGTATCCCAATAAAAATTAAAGATTTGCGCCACCAACATTTAAAAGAATTTATATTTTTTCACGTATGTTGGCAGCTCCCATTTTTTTGGTCTATGCTTATTGCTCACCCATTCACCGTACTACTGTACAGTCACAGAATGAAAAGGTTTGTACCTTAGTATCGGTTTTCGCTTGCAATAGTACTGCAAGAGTCCATTATGCCAACATAACAACATATTCGTATACATAACAACATATTATTTCAAAAAGTTATAATAGGTATGTGCTCGCGATACGTTGAACGAACCAATTTGAAAATCGATGAACCTTTTCATTCCGTACATGACTTACATACCTTCTCACCTATATACCCTAGGCATATTTCCAAAGAATGGCAGATAACATGATACGCATGAGACGCGTATTCCGTAAGACTCAGTATTCCAAGGCCCCGTGCTGTATCGTCGCGGACACCGATCCGTATCGTATGACAGATGCGATCGCCTTACCCATCGGCCGGTCGCGCCGAGTTTCGATACACTTGGCTAGACCCCGCTAAAACAGAGGATGGTTCGTTTAACTGCTCTTATTTTACCTACACGAGAGGCACGAACTTTCAAGGCCGCATTCATTCAATAATAAATAATTTATGCTCTCGCCAAATATAAGCGCCTAGATCTCCAGTACCAGTACAGTTCCAGTTCCAGTTCCAATACTCCAGTGCAGTACTTATGATGAGCAGATGTTTGGTTAAAAAGAGATTAAATAATAAACAAGTAAATAATTAAAAACACGACTGCCTGTGGTAAAACGAATTTTTCCCAAAAATATAGACTATGTTACTCTGAATGATGTAAGGATTCCAACGATACCCCATATGTCCAAATCCCTTCAGTCGTTCAGAAGTTATAGTAGAATAAGAAACTCACATACATAAATGAACCCTAAACCCTTACACTCCTTTTTCGGATCGTGTATATATCACACACATCGCAATAAATCTTGCCCTAAAAACACTCATGCTCAATTAGACAAATATTCAGCCGTCAGAATATTTAAAGTGTCTTATTTTATAGGAAATATAAAGTATATTTCTACACTTTCTTTTTACTTTGGTTTAGATATAACTAACGGTAGTTTCCAATAAGCTGATAAGATCAGATTCATGGTTTACCCTACTAAAGATATCATAACTAGTATGGAACTTAATTGTCACATTGGTAAAGGGCAAATCATAGATTGATTATATTGGCAGAAGCCATTACATAACTAGATATAAACTTAATAAAAATAAAAATCTTTGTTGTGTTTTTTATTTGAACGACTACGGCTCAATCTAAATCTACACGTAGCAAGGCAGGCTTCCTTGTCTGAATTAATCTGTGTTACAATTTTTTTCTGAATATTGATTATAATAAATTGATTAAAGAGGTCGATATTCGATATAATTATAATATTTTAAATTTTATAAATTGTAATTGTAATAACAAGTGCTGAAAATGTTTAATTATTTTTTACGTCGTGTTAGGTACACAGACGTAGAGGACATAAAAGGTAATTCAATTATTATTTTTAAAGAGTACATAGCTATCTTTAAAGTTTTTTGTGCCTTATAGGATAAATTAGGTAGACAGGCATAATTATGCAGCCATTTGAATAGCCTGCTCACTAAAGGGGCAGCTCACATCCTAGAATTAATAAAAGTATGGCGACGCTGCTAAAAACCTCAAAATGAAAGCATTATTAAGAACCTGCTTCACCATCACTATCACTATTCACTACATAGCATAAAATAAAGTAGTTCCCCGAATCTTGTGTGCTTAGATCTTAAAAACTACGCAACGGATTTTGATGCGGTTTATTTTAATAGATAGAATGATTCCAAAGAAAAGTTTATATCTACGAAAAGTTTATATCTATTTCGCGCGGGTTAAATTGCGGGTGTCTGCAAGCTCAATTAATATAACATCTACAAACACACATAACTTCTAAAAGTCAAGAGCTCTTTGTAGTCGAGGTTTTGAACCACAGATTCACGAATGTGAAAGAAAGAAATTAATAAATTTAGGAAATAATTTCAATAAAATTTACACAGTGAATATTAATTTTCACCAGTAATTGATCTCAGTACTATGTATGAGATCAAAAATTAAAAAATATGAAAAAAAGGTGATAAAAATCCTGCGCAAGCGTTGACAAGGCTTCACATATCCGATTTCGACCGCAAATTCCTAATTGGTGGAAAGCGTGGAAGGGTTGTCGTGTAAACGTTTTAAATACGAGTGACCGGTTGCAGACAGACATGCCCTTAATTTGATTTTGTGTTAAATTAAGGCCTCACGTAAGCTACTGATTTTATTGAGCGCAAAAGAAGCCCTAAGAGGTATCAGCCCAAGCCAAGGTTTTTCGCAGATAGCTAGTAGGGTAATTGTAAATCGTTAGCTTTTCGCTGATAGCTAGTAGGGTAATTGTAAATCGTAAGGTTTTCGCTGATAGCTAGTAGGGTAATTGTAAATCGTAAGCTTTTCGCTGATAGCTAGTAGGGTAATTGTAAATCGTAAGCTTTTCGCTGATAGCTAGTAGGGTAATTGTAAATCGTGAGCTTTTAGCTGATAGCTAGTAGGGTAATTGTAAATCGTAAGCTCATGGTAATGAATTTTGCAAGCATAAAGTTTAAGCATAAAACTCATTAGTCCTATTGTCCTCAGAAAGTCGGCGATTAATCTATTCAGAAAAGGCTCTTAATGCAGATAAAAGCTTTTAGGATCGATTCAGGACTTGCCATGGAGGAGTGAAGAGGCATACAAAATGACATTTATCGGGATTTAATTTCTTCGAAAATTGGAACATGTTTCTTCTTATAGTGATTTAATTTCTTAGAAAATTGGAACATGTTTCTTCTAAACTTGATATCTTATCTCTTACTTTTTTAACTTATATCTTATAGGCTTACCGATTATATTAAATATTAAATCTTTTAATAATACAAAAATACAAAACGTGTCGATAATTTATGACTATTGTAAAACATATATTTTATTGATTTTACATGAGTAGAATTATGTACTTAGACACAAGGTAAAGTATATAGGGACAAGAAGCTCTATGGTAATATATTTACCTAATAAGTTAATTGCTTACAAGTTGGTAATAAATTGTGTAGTTTAGTAGGTGTTCACTTCATACATGATCACCTTAACCAATATTGTAAATTTTATAAATCCGAAGAGCGTACAAATAATTTATTCAGCTGTGAATAAAAATTGAATACAGACATATCTGCAAGTTACAAAATACCTCTTCTTCCTTTTAGTAAAGGGGTTCAATACCAGAATAATTGCTTAAATCAAAATTCAGCAAATTCGTCTGTTGTTGAAAATAATACTACTCGTTGTTGCCCGTGGTTCCGATTTTTCACTAATCCTGCGGGAACCATTGATTTCTCCGGGATAAAAAGAAGCCTATGTGTCAGTCCAGGGTACAATCTATCTTCAATCTAAATAGAAAAACCAAATAGGTTTACTCATTGATAGATTTATATTTCAATGGGTTTAGTGGTTGCCGCGTGAAGGAGTAACAAACATACAAATATATGAACTTTTGACTTATATTTGTGTGTTATTGTATGATTGGGTGTAAAAATAATGAACCCAAATAATCGCTCGTCTTCCTTACCGTACAAGGTATAAGTACGCAGTCAAGAAGTTATTTAATTATAGGATCCTCGTTTAATTTAATTTATCTCAATAATGTTGAAGTGTTGTATTTGAAATGCTTACTAGTACACTGTACAGCATAACAAAGCGTAGGCGATTTGAATTGTAGTGTAGTTATAGTAGTTTATGTAACGGTTACATAAAAAGGGGTATTAAAACACGAGTGTGAGTTTAATTATGTAGAGTTTCATACACTACTTTATCTACGCTCATATTATTATCATAAATCCAAATCATAAAATCTTGCTAACGTTTGTCGTAAATCATTGCAACTACTAAGATATCAGGTGGAGTGAAATTTTCTTTAGTAGGTTTCACTGCTAGACATTTTTCAGCGCAAAGTTTTGACTAAGTAATAAAAAAATTGGTTGTCTGTAAAGTCGGTTTACGGACGATAGATTTACGAGATAGCGCCATAATCGTAATCGTTATCGTAATCGTAGTCGTAATCGTTATCGTAATCGTAATCGTAATCATAATCACAGGCCCAGGTGGAACGTTACGCGGAACGTTAGACATTGTGTTGTTGTCTATGGTCAATCATGGCCCATCCATACTCTCGGCAATGACTACCAACTATATGTTGTCTGTGGATTCACTTAAAAAAATATTACATAAAAATATAACCCCAGATACAAATACAGGAATCCAGAGCCGTGTATCGTAATGGAAATTAAACAACTTTCTTTAAATATTTCCATAGTAGAGCGATGTTATAATGAATAACTTTTTAATAATTATAGAAGTCTGTGAATAAAGTAGGTAATTATTTGACACATTTCGATTTCATAATTCGAACTTTAAGCAATGAGCGTAGATAAACAATGATAAGATTCGTTTATAAGTACCTAATACATAGCTTCGATTCCATATCCCTCATCATTCTCTGAGGGATAGAATCTGCAACGAAGACATCCTTAGGAGAACCAAAGTAAGTGAAATAGCCCAAAGAATTAGAAAGCTAAAGTGGTAGTGGGCAGGCCATATAACCGACAGCCATTGGGGCAGATGGTGGTGCGCTCTCGGACAGGCCTATGGTATAAAGTTATCCCTCATCGGGATATATTAATAAATATAAGCACTGTCATATTGCCCCTTTATTTGATGGGTAAAAGTCTGTGTGGTTTTTTCACAATTTTCAATGTATGCTGGTTGTTTTCTAATTATTAATTAATTAATGGACTGTAGTATGTATATAGGTCTCGAATCTTTGCCCAGACAATGAGAAATTGAAATGCACTAACCTCGTATTCACCTCGCTCGAAACTTGGCACGGCGTGGAGTCAGCTTGATGAATTCGGCAGTCGGCACAGTCTTTTCTTCTCTCTGGATTCGATACAGGTTCAACAAACGTTGTGGAACCACAATTTACACATATGTACGCGAACTAGGGAATACGTCACGGACGCACGGTAGTTTTGCGTCTTATGCGGAGCTCGTCTGAGATACGACTGACTAGACTAATAACAAATTTAAAACGAGTTTAATAAAGTATTAGTGCATTTGTTATCAATGACTCACAGATTTTAGGCAAAGATTCAACATACCCCTCACCGAAATCAGCGTGATGATTTCTTTAACTGATGTGAAGTATAAAAATTTACTATACGATAGTGAAACAATGTAGAGTTAATTAAATAAAATTTAAGTGAACAAATAGAAATACATTAAAGCTAACCTAATACCCTATGAACTAAATTATAGATTAATTTTAATTAATTTGCATAAGGCAAAGGACAAATTTTACTAACTGGTCTTTTGTAGGTTCCAGTCTTCGTGCGAACAGTGACCACACGAACGATTTTATCAGCACCCGGGTGAATCTCTATTATCCTACCTAAAGGCCATAGTAACGGTTTAGTAAGATCTGATTTCAGTAGCACTAGATCTCCAACGTTAACGTTAGGTTTTGATGAGAACCACTTCTCCCTTTGCTGAAGTGTATGAATATATTCATCAGACCAACGCTTCCAAAAGGACTGAGTAATCTTTTGTATTGCCTGCCAACGAGACAATCTGTGTAAAGGAACGTCCTCAACATTGTACTCGGGGACAGCCAATAGGTTTTGGCCAATTAAAAAATGTCCTGCGGTAAGCACTTCAAATTCAGTAGGATTGTTTGATAAGGAGCACAGCGGACGTGAATTCATCATTGCCTCGATTTTACAAAATATAGTATTCAATTCTTCGAATGTGAGGATGCGATTTCCGATTGTCCGGTACAGATGGTACTTAGCTGACTTAATTCCAGCCTCCCAAAGTCCACCCATAGATGGCGCTGCTGGTGAAATTGTCTTCCAGTTAATACCTCCAAATGCACAGCTTTGGTGGCAAAACAAACGAAGAGACACAAATAAGCCTTACTGCTTTTAGCATTGCGACGCTGGCTCTCTTTGACATAGAAAGGCCCCCCAATGTCGCAACCTACTTGATCAAAAACTTTCCCGGGTTTTAGACGAGAAGCTGGTAAATTACCCATTATGGGTTGCACGATACTGGGATTAAATCTAAAACAATTCGCGCATTTTGAAAGAACTGACCGGATAGTGCTACAAGCATTTATAATCCAGTATGTTTTGCATAGAATTCCTTGTAATGTGCGCGGACCTGAGTGTAAGTACACTTTATGAAAATATTCAATTAATAAATTGACAGTGTGACATTTTTTAGGTAGCAACAACGGGTGCTTCGTATTATAGGGTAGATCAGATAGTGAGATTCTACCCCCCACCCTGACAAAACCACCGGGGTCAACAAAGGGTGTGAGTTTACGTAATGATGCAACATAGCCTTTTTTGTTCAAAATTTCTATTTCTGAACTAAAATGGTTTGATTGAATTACGCGCACAATGGTGTCACGGCTTTGTTTTAACTCAGAAGAATTCAAAGGACCGGAGGTTCGGTTTGAACGAGATTTTAAGTTGCTTATGAACCGATGACACCAACCTATAACTCGTTGCAATCTATTAAATGACGAAAATTTATTGAAAGTTTCTTCAAGGTCGTTGGTTAAAGTCTTACTTTCATTTGAAGTGAATGAGAACGTATCTACGTTAGACTTTAACTCAGGAATATTTTCATTCTTTATAAAAAATGTGCTAGTAGGCCAATCAGTGGGGTCCTGCAATAACCACTGGGGGCCATGAAACCAGCTCTTCTCGACGGCGAGAAACTGGCTGGGTAAGGCACCACGTGAACACAAATCAGCAGCATTATTCTCGCTGCTCACGTGAAACCAACGGTTTGGCGGAATTACGTCAATAATTTCACTGACTCTGTTCGCGACAAAAGTTTTTAACTGATAAGGTGGCGTTTGAAGCCATGACAGAACAACACTGGAGTCGCTTAGAGCGATTATTGAGAATTTAAAATCAGTAAGGTTTTTGATTACGAATCGTAAAACCTTTGCTAGCAGCACGGCTGCCATTAATTCAAGCCTAGGAATTGACAGAATTGGTTTTGATGGAGCAACTTTGGTTTTGCTAGTCAATAATCTAACTTTTACGTTGCCTTCATTATCTTCACTGCGCAAATAAACGACTACGCCGTATCCACGGGACGATCCATCGCAAAAGCCTATCACATCTACCTTCGAGAAATTAGGTATTAATAAATGCCGTTCGATCCGTAAGTCTGCTAGGGTTGACAGCTCACTAATGAATTTATTCCATTTTTCATAAATCTCGATAGGTAAAGAGTCGTCCCAACCTAGACCTAATTTCCACAGATCTTGCATAATGCATTTTGCTATAAAAGAACAAGGCGACAAAAATCCGACCGGGTCAAAGATAGTTGCTAGTAAACTCAATACTGATCGTTTCGTTTGTTTAATGTCAGTCAAATTGTAATTAAAGGCAAAGCAATCGGCAGATGGCAACCAAGTCAATCCTAAAACCTTTAATGAATTCGATAACGTATCGTCTTCAAAATCAATTTTTGAAATTTGTTCATCATTCATGTTCTGAATGAATTCTGGATTATTACTGGCCCATTTTTTCAATTCAAAACCTCCACTCTGAAGGAGAGACATGAGTTCGTCGCGTAGACTGCAAGCTTCGGTGATTGTTTGGCACGACCATAACAAATCATCGACATAGAATCCTTTTGTAAGTATAGCAGACGCGCGAGATTGCGGGTTATCGAATGCGAGTTGATGTAAAGTGCGCACGGCTACAAACGGTGCGCTTCTAAGACCGTAGGTATTAGTTCGTAATTCATAAATGCGCACCGGTTCCGACGGATTATCACGCCACAGTATGTGTTGATAACATCGTTCCGAAGGAAGAATAAGAACCGCACGGTACATCTTAGACACGTCGGCTGTGAAGCATACGTCATAAAGTCTAAAGTTTAAAACTATCTTTGATATGTCAGTATGTAGCTTAGGACCTGTCAAAAGAATATCATTTAAGCTGACAGAGCTGGTCGTGTTACTTGAACCATTAAAAACCACACGAAGGGGCGTACTTTTTGAAGAAGGACGCAGGACGAAATGATGGGGAATGAGATATTTAGAGGGTTCCGTACCTACATATAATTCCATGTGTCCTAATGATTCATACTCTCGCATAAAATCCACGTACGCAGTCCGCAACTCGGGCGAGCGCGACAATCTACGCTCCATTTGCTCGAGACGCTTCAAAGCTGTATCATACGAATCTCCTAAAAGTTCGTGGTTAGGATTAATTAACATTGGTGAAACATAACGGCCAGTCTCATCGCGATAATGTTTATCGACGAACATTTTTTCAGCGATCTCCTCGGATGGACTCATAGGAGTCACGCACGGCGCCGACTCCACCTCCCAGAACGTCTTGAGAGTGTCATCGAGGTGATCATGTTCACAAGTGTACGACACGAGTGATGTTGTAAACGTTACAACATTGTTACTTGAGGGTTGAACCTCTAATTTTCCAGTTATAATAAATCCAAATATACTACTTAGCGCGGCTGGAACATCGCGATCGAATATCATTTTTTTTCCATCATAAATATGTGGAAATATTTCTCCGCCTAATATTATATCGATTTCCGACGATTTATAAAACTGCGGATCTGCTAAAAATAAATCATTATAATTTTTTACGATATTTTGCGGGATTGCAACAGTGGGTAGTGCTGAAGTCAATTTATTAAGCACCACGCCATCAATATTAAAATTTGGATGGTCTTGGTGACGCGGCCTTATATTAAATGATGTCATGCCATAATTTTTTACTCGATCACCGGCGAGACCAAAAATACTAAACGGACATTTTCTTTGTGACAACCCTAACCGCTGCACGCATGCCATTGAAACAAAATTTGACTGTGCACCGCCATCGACGAGTACACGACAGTGTTGATAACACCCGTGCGCGTCTTTCACTCGAACAACAGCAGTCCCCAGTACGACTGAAGTACAACTGCCGTTCGATGACGCATAATTTATGCGCGCGGTGTTGTCGGGATTCGAGGCGGCTCGCGGCGGCTCAGTCGTAGTCGCGGCGTTGGCAACTGACGCGGCAACAGGTTCGATTGCTGTGTCGACGTGTAAAAGAAAATGGTGGTCGGGCTTTGAGCACACGGCGCAGACAAACTCACTTTTACAAGCGTTTTCGCGATGAGTATTTTTTAGGCACGATTTGCACAGCCCTAGGCTGGCTGCACGGCTGACGCGTTCAGAACTAGTCAGTTTACGAAACTGACTACAACGATAAATCATATGGTTTTCCCCACAGTGCACACAAACAAGCTTTTTTGAATTGGAACTAGAAGCATGGGAGTAATTTTTTAATGTACTCTGCTCAACCCTAGGTTGCGGCTTTGCAGTTTTATTATTGAACTGTTTTTTATTTTCAGTTTGAAATGACGTAGAATGATCCAGGACCTTAATGTGATTGTGAATGAACGATGTTAAGTCTTGGAAGTCAGGGATGGAACTCTGATCCAACTGTTGTTCAAATAACTTTCGACTGTTTGGATCCAGGGCTCTCAATGCAATGTGGCAAAGAATATAGCTCCCCAAATTATCAATTTTTAACGCTTCAATCGCCTTATAAGAGTGCTCGAAATTTTCTATAAAGGTATTTAAATGCGCAGAAGATTCCTTTGTTAGTGGAGTAAAGTTTAACATTTTATCTAAATATTTGCCAACTAACATTCTTTTGTCTTGATATTTATTTAGAAGACTTTTCCAAACTACATCGTAATTACTCGCAGAGATAGGGACACTTTTGACAATGTTTAGCGCAGGACCCTTCGTACATGAGAGTAAATAATGAAATTTGTCTATTTTAGGTATGTTAGTCTGATGATGCACTAAAGAACAAAACGTTTCATAAAATGTTGTAAAATCTTCATAATTACCATTAAAAGAAAAAAGTTCGAGTTTCGGGAGTCGTGGCCTCGAGGTCGTGGCCTCATTCGGTTCATTTGCATCGTACTTGTTTGCGATTAATTTTATGCGATAAAAAAGTTCATCGAAATTTTTTAAGTCCTGATTATGAAGTGTTGATGTCACATCATATTCTAGTTCCTTTTCAAATATGCTAAAAATGATTTTTTCAAAATTTGACCTTAATTGGTCTATTTCCTTAACCCGCATCAAAAATAAATCCTTAGTTTGTTCATCGGAAATATTTTTAGTTAAATCAAAAATGGATTGAATCTGTTCAAAACATCTTTCTTTCCGTTTTATTAAAACAGATAACGCGGTCGGTGTGGTTGGTTCGGTGTCTCGTTTCGGAGGCATTTTTACGAACAAGTACCACTACCTACCTACACGATATGATCAAAACGCATGAAATATCGCACGAATTACTCGAGGGAATACTAAATACCTAAATCACTATTCTTGAACGTCAAGAAGTGGTGTAATAAACGTTATTACAATTAGATATTTACTAAACAGTTCGTATTTTCAATATAATTTTACGTAATAAGAGGGTCACTGAACGTCAGGCCTTGTTTACGTAATCTATTTTTAGAAATGTAACGAACTAAAACTATATGCAATTTTCATAAGTTAATCACTAATTAGTTAAAATGGATAGCTAATTACATGAATTAAATAATGAAATAACTAAAAACCTAGTTTTTGAAACGTAATATTGTAAGAAACTATGCGGTAGGTTGATAAAACTACACCATCCGCGGTCGAAGAACCAAAAAAATTGTGTGGTTTTTTCACAATTTTCAATGTACGCTGGTTAAAATTCTAATTATTAATTAAATGGACTGTAGAATATGGAGATAAGTATCGAATCTTTGCCCAGATAATGAGAAATTGAAATGCACTAACCTCGTATTCACCTCGCTCGAAACTTGGCACGGCGTGGAGTCAGCTTGATGAATTCGGCAGTCGGCACAGTCATCCTAAAACTTTTCCAGGATCGGAAGGTGGAGTACGGGTTGTCTATGACCTCGGACTTGTGCGAGCAGATGGACGTCTGGTGCCTGAACCGAGGGGACCTGACATTCTTGTCCAGGTAGGCCACCCTGGACGACACCCGGCGCACGTAGTTCTTGCGCTTCTCCGTAAGACTGCGAGTGAGCTTTACTGACTCTTCGCTACTCGTGTCAGCGAGGTCAGTGGGGAAGCTGCCCGGTTTGTTTTCGTCCATGTTGCACGCCGCCGTCACCGTCTCGTATATCTCCGTCATCAGACGGTTCAGCTCGTCTTATGTACAGCACGGCTGAGATACGACTGACTAGACTAATAACAAATTTAAAACGAGTTTAATAAAGTATTAGTGCATTTGTTATCAATGACTCACAGATTTTAGGCAAAGATTCAACAAAGTCAGTTGTAGAATCATACAACATTGGAAAATATATGGAAACACAAGTATGAATTAGTATGGATTAAAACATAATAATAATATAATTATTGTTGTAGGAATATCAGTACTGCCGACTATTTACGAGTACCTATGTTATATTATCAGATGCGCTAAGGTGCTGTGGGGCGTGTCTTTTGTATGATGTTATGTGCTAGAATAATTACAGTTTTCTATGCCGTACCTACAGGTTAGGTACTAGGTACTGTCATTGCGCCTCACAGTTACCGGAAGTTTCTTTGCGTTATGTTCTACTTGGAAGTAAGAACCTTCGAAACTTGCATGCGCTATTTTAGTTACACCTTTTTAAATTGCGTCATTTCTAAAAGAGCCGATGTCAAACTGTACAGATTTTAATTTTCACGACAACCATTAATAAGATCATGGTGAAACTTCATTGGAAAATTAAATGATTTACCTTATTAGATACCTACAGACATGACAAATATCCATCGAGTAAATTATCATTTTTAATGACAGGCAACAACGTCCATACGAATAGCGCACAAGACTACATCACTGAATGAATAATGCAGTAGACGTAGCGATCGTACGTGGTGATTCCTTATTTGTGGAACTAGATCTCGGTGTCTTCCTCGATAATTACGCCTCAGCGTGAGGTGGACTTAATGTTATGATTGAGAGTAATAGTCTTCAATCACCAAGGTTTTTTATGACGAGCAATTTTTTTACACTACAAAGTTAGTTCTTAACGGTGTAAACGGCGATTCAAGCAATTTTTAGTGGCCTGTAGTTTAAAAAATATTAAGACAATTAATTTAAAATTTAAACATCGTTTATCTTTGTTATCATCATGTCTTTAATCCAAAATCGCTGCGAAGTGTGAACACGATTGGATTAATTTTTCTCGATACACAGTTCTCCCAAAAGTTGCTCCAAAAACTCCATTTTTTTCCAATTTTTATCTGAAACTATAATCACTCACTTGCGCGAATCACGAGCAAGTGCACTCGATTTACGCGCGTATTTTGAATTGGCGCGATGTACGTAGACGTGAAGTAGACGTCACGCTGCGAATTCATTCCTTCTAAGACAAGGTCTAAGTGAAGATGCAGCCGAAGCTAGTAATCGCACGGGAACACTAAATCACTTGACGGTGCATCTTTGCTGGTAGGGAACCAGCTGTGGCCGAAGCTTCCAGACCAGACCCGAGTCAAAAGAAATTATTGCAGAGGAGTATTAATTGTGCCAGGAATCGAACCCGAAATATACAGACAAAACAGTGGAACAAATTGCTTTTAGTTTGACACGTTTGAGCCAGTAGGTACTAGGCATTAAGGCCCAGACACTAGGCAGGGAGACAATCGTAACAAAACATCAGCCACATTAGCACGAGGCGTCGCGTCGCTGACCTCTGACGCTGTCATCTGTCGCTGCGATCACGCTTAGCTCGAGGAAACATTCATTAAAGTTTATTTATATAGGTAGCACCTATACATAGAAACTTACCTTCTGTATTGGCTTTGGAAACAGTCGTACCTTGGAAATGGTAGGTATAATCCTATCACAACGGAACGCTTAATCGCTTAGCGCATAACGATTCGTATTTGGAACAATTGCGTACACACGTATTTATCAGTATCGTAATCGTAAACAAAATCGGCCCGCTAATTGGCCGAATCCGCTGTTTACATATTTTTCAGCCAATCTGCGGGCAGAATTTACTAAACCAGACCAATGAACGAATTGACGACATTCAAACTACCGCTTACTTTGGAGCTAGATTCCGATGTGTGATATATAAATAAATACACGAAAAAATCTTAAAATCCCAAAAGAGTACCGGCTTCAATAAAGAGAATAAGATGCAAGTAAAATATTTTCCAACTATAATATTAGGTCCTTACATATGAAATTGGCGTTTTGTATGGGAGGAATATAAAGTCGATTTTTTTAAAATATAATATATATATTTAATCAAAGTATGTACCATTGCTATCTATGCACTTTTGCCACCTTATAGGTAGTTCATTGATCCCTTTACTAAAAAAGCCATTCGGACGGGAATCAATAAAATCTTTGAAAGCGCTTTGGACTGCCTCATCGGAGTTAAATTTTTTCCCTTGTAAGAAGTTATCCAAATTTCGAAAAAAACTGTAATCTGATAGAGCAAGGTCCGGGGAGTAAGGTGGATGTCTTAGGCATTCCAATTGAAGCTCCTCTAATTTGGTAGCCGTCTGTTGTGCAGTGTGTGGTCTAGCGTTGTCCTGAAGCAGCAGTGGCCTAGAACGATTGACCAGCCTCGGTTGTTTAGCAGCTAGCTTTTCCATCATGGATTGCAGTTGCTGACAATAGATATCCGCCGTAATCGTCTGGCCAGATTTAAGAAAGCTGTAGTGAACGACGCCGGCGCTAGTCCACCAAACGCTCACAAGTAATTTTTTTTGAGTCAATTTTCGTTTGGGGCAGAATTTGGCTGGTTCGCCAGGGTTCAACCATTGCGATGAGCGTTTCCGATTATCATACAGGATCCATTTTTCATCACAGATGATGATTCGATTTAAAATCCCTTCATTACTGTGCCGGTTGAGTAATGTAACACAGCAGTCTACGCGCGTTTGTCGGTTTGCTGCACTCAATTCATGAGGTACCCACCTTTCAAGCTTTTTCACCTTCCCGATTTGCTTCAAGTGAACTAAAACAGTTTTATCACTAACACCGCAGCCTGCAGCTAGCTAGGACGTGGTTTGCGATGGAACCGCTTCCACAATAACCTTCAATTCTTCATTGTCAACTTTGGTCTCCGGCCGACCACGGGGCTTGTTCTGCAGGTCGAAATTTCCAGAACGAAAACGTTGGAACCAAAAACGCACTGTGTTTTCTTTTGCGACACCCTCGCCGTACACGTCATTAATCCTTCGAGCCGTTTCTGCAGCACTGGTGCCACGATGGAACTCGTACTCGTAAATAACGCGATATTTCAAGTTTTCCATTTTGTAAACAGAGTGGCGCAAAAAAAAACCAGAAGAGAAAAAAACAAATGAATTACGATTTTCAAAACACAAAAGCATGAGTAAATAGCTGTATAAATTTGAAATTGGAATTTCTAACCAAAGAAGAGATATTTGAGATCAAAGTGGCCAGTACGACAAAACGCCAATTTCATATGTAAGGACCTAATATTAATTGTATAATTAGATGAGACATTCAACTACTCAACAGTAACATCCTATAATTCGTGGTAACAAATACGTACTCCCGGTGGTCTATAGTAACAGTATCTACACGAAAACTTTAATTTAACATCGTAAAGGCCTAAATCAACAATGTGAGCGTAGTTTTTAATGTATAACATTACACTCTCCGAAGACGCTGCTCTTCCTCGTTCCCGATACACAATTACGTATTTACGATAAATAATGCGTTACACATTACAACGCGTTCCTAAATCACTTAAAATCGTTTCAGTTACAACGAAATTTCATCCCTTTAGCTTGTTAATTAAGGTTGCTTTTTAGTTTTTCATTTTGCTGACTTGTTACGTTTCTCTCTGTGAAGGGTTTTCATTTTCTGATTATTCCAAAAGATAGGTGGTGGCCGCATGCAAAATACTTCCCTCCGAGATATGAGGATCGTCCGCCACTAGTATATTATTTAAAGTATCGGTAGACGCCACACACGATGCTACCGTATGGAGGAGTGGCGATACGAGTATGTCTAGACCTAGGGAATAGTGCCTTATACTCCTAGATGGCTTTTAACTTCAGCTCTAAGGCAATTCCGGCATAAACATCTTCTTGGAAACATTTATTCGCACATTTACATATGCCTTTATTTGTATAAAGACTGCATCCTGCAATGCGATTTAAATTTTTAATTTAGAAGAGGTATGTAAATGGGTCTACTTGACTACGAGTATGATAGAAAAAGTCGGTTTAAATTAACATGGAACTTTACTGTGATATTTATTTCATCTTATCTGAATATGTAGTATTCTTATAAATTAATGAATACGTAAGTATCTAAGTAATATGTATAATTGCTGATATTCAACTTAAATGGTTATACGCATTCTATTCTAGAAACATCTAGATGTACAATAAATTACTTTACCTATAATAAAAATAAAGTCATTTCCAACTTTGACAGTTATTTGTTAATTCAGTCGATAATGGTGTTAATTCTGTTGTACAAAATCTCTAAGCTAAACCAATTTAAAATAGTGCTATCCTTTTCAAACTGCTCCCTATGGATAAGGAGAGCACTATTTTAAATTAGTTCAGTTTAGAGATTGTGCACAACAGAATCAACCACATTATGTCAAACGCTGATATGACATTCACCTGCCACCTGCCACCTTCGAGAAAGATTAAGTGTTCCGGTGCGATGCTGTGTAGAAATCCACAGGTTAGTAAGATAACGTCTTTACCATTTACCCAGAGATGTGAGATCGCAGTTAATTACAAAATTGTAGAGGATATTTAAAAAAAATGGAATAATATCGTGCTTAATTTAGGTAAAAAGCGTCTCGTTTTTATTTGCATCCATATTTGGTTGGAGACATCACAAATGGCCACCCATGACCTCGGAAGCGGAACCACCCACACCCTGTCACGAGTCCACAATCAAAATCATCTTAATTATAAGCGTGTCGATTATCATCTCAAAATTTCTGCCTTAAAAGGTCTATAAAGAGTCTCTAAGTGTACGCAATTTATTCGAGATTACGCCCGCCCGCCGGAGTTATGTCACGACTTGCTTACGCTCCAGACACTTCTGTTTTGTTGAGGACGACTGCAGACGCGTTCTTCAATCGAATTTTTCAAAAGATTTGACAGAGTAATATTTCCTATACATGTTTTCATTTGTAACAGGGGAACACTTGTTTTGCCACCAACAGTAAGGCCACACTGTTGTTCGCTCAGTGACCACCTATAAAATTTGACAGATGGCGCTACTGTTTGCATATACGAAAAAGGTTCACGTAAATCGTTCGGATGCTCATAACCTGGGTTTTCTTATCAGTGAACAGGGGTCATTTCTCAAGCTTATGCGCAATCGCCATCTGTCGTTTCATATAAGTGACTGAAGTCGGTATATTATTGTATAGTGTTATGGCGAGTCTTTAGTCCCTTACCAGTGCTAGAACAGTAACACATGGAGCACGCTGCGGTAAGGGGGCAAACCTTGAGGCTTGAGCCAAATCCCTGAACGAACATTAGTCCCCGAAGGAGAAGACCACGCTGGACGATGGTACAATAGCGGGTCGATCTATTTTTTTCTAAAAGACGATTGTATTATACCTAGATGCTAAAAAATGAACTTCAGTCTCAAAGCGTGATAAATTAATCAATAAAAAATTAAAACGTGCAGTCCTTATCGGTTTGTTTTACGGTAAATCTATTAAGCTATTACGGTCTTTCCCGGTAAGATGATAGCTAACCGTTGCCGCAGTTACTCCGATAAGACCTCATTAGATCAATAGCTTATTCTTTTCACATCAGAATAAAAAACACAAACATTTGCAGTAAAGTTTGCAAAGTATAAGGATAGCACTTGATGAAATTCAGCATAGTCGTTCACTTTCTAAATACAGTCTGTGGTGGCCCTTAGCTGAGTTTCACAGCACGTGCTGCGGGTTTCATAATCCAGATTTGTGTTGTCTTTGCTTAAATAAACATACTTCTTACTGTGAGTTAACAGTTCCGAATCAAAGAAATAGAAGCTTGAATACCAGGATAACGAGCTGGTTGAGATATTGTCTGCGTGCAGTCCACACTGCAATACTGACTGACTGGCTGATGGACTGACTTTGACTGGATATAACAAATGCAAAGCTAAAGAGGCTCCTTTACTTTAGGATTAGGATATATCGTAAGTAGCTATGTATTAGTAAGTAGCTATGGAAAATTTAGTTTTTCTGCAAATACTGCGTTGTTGAGGTTGGTGTATATTATTAATTCAAATAATAATAAGATAATTAATATTTAATCCCTTTCTCATAAGAATGTACGAAGGAACTTTCTATTCTCACTGAAGGGATGTCTATCGTTGAAGTAATTATGTACCTACATTAAAGATGTGAGAAGTATGATGTCAAGTATGGGCCGAAAAAGTCCGTAAAATCATGAACTAAATGATAAAGTCCCGTTTTTACATTTGGCTACGGAACCCTAAGAAGCTAATTATAGCTTTTTAGGGTTCCGTGTAATTCTTGTGGTAAAGAGTCCTTGGTACACAAATATGTCTCCCACGCGGATGAATTTTTTTCAAACACAATAAGAGTAAGCTTTTGAGGACTAAGAGTACTTGAAAATTACTTGTTCTGAACAAAGAATGTTATGAGATAAATCTGCAGATACGAGACCGTTTACGTGCACGTTTACGAATAAAGCACAATTGAAAAATTAAACTTCACACGCCCTCAAATTATTATCAGATCTCGATCTGTAAGGCTAAGGCCGCCATGGCATTGTGAGGGTGCTTTAATAAATTGTCGATTTAATTGAATCAAATTGAACATAAGTCTTTCCGCTTCACCTTTTCGGGATAACACGGAAATTATTAAACATAATGAGATGAGCAAAATGATAAATGCATTTGTCACTGTGCAAATCACGTAATTATGCAGTTTGTATAGACTATAGAACTGGTATTCAATTAATTAAAACCGCCTGCGATTTAAACCGCTGATCCCGTGGGATTTTCAAAAAATATTTTCTTATCCCTATACAGGAAATTTCAATAAAAACTAGCTGACCCGGCAAACGTTGTTTTGCTAAATAATTAAAAAAAATAGATAGTAGCCGATTTTCAAACCTACTGCATACGCATATAAAATTTGGTAAAAATCGGTAAAGCCGTTTCGGAGGAGTACGGTAACTAACATTGTGACATGTAATTGTTATATATTAGATTTTCTAGGTTCAAGAGCTGATGAAATAATCCTAGCGCAATGATGAGTCAGTGAGTTGATTATTGAAATTGAAGCGGTCTTCGATAGCCGACGATATATGGCGTAACCAGTCCCTTAGCATACGCTGACGGAGTTTTCGATAAAAAAATCGCATGGTCGCCATTCCATTACCAACGGTCACTAACGTCCCTCGGTTTCCCGTGTGTACACTCGCATTACCGATTCGCTTGCACGACGCGCTATATCGGTTCTCCGAATAAAATTATGCGATTGGAATAAAATAAAGGATTTTGTATAGAGATAATAACAATCAACGAAGCCCCTGCAGTATACAGGCTGCTAGCGAGTATCCCGCTATGGTCACATAACGCTATCACTGTAATAACGCAGTCCTCGCGGCCGTGCCTCCTACCAACTGTATTGTACAGCGCAACATTGTTCTTGATGCTTTTCAATCAATACTTGCATTAAAAATCTGTACCAAATACTCGTTGCTCGCGATGTAATAAAATGCAAATACAGGACGGCGACTATTACCTGTTAGGCCTTCGTGAAACCTGTAGGTGCGACAGAAATCGCAACAAGCGGTCTTTTTCCTTTTTCTATTGGCGGCGACTGTTTGCTACAGGTACAGTCATTAAATAATTTGTTAAAATAGTTCAGGTTTTTATATAAATAAACACTGAAGAGAACTGATTAATACAATTATAAGGCCCTTCGCACACGGCTCGTAAGCGTAAGCGTATCATTACGACGGTACGCATTACAATATGACATTTACGCCTCCTACGATTCGCTGCAACAACGTTTTGCGAACATTTGAAAATGTTCGTGCTCGTACTGCTCTCGTCGTACGCGAGGATTATGCTACGCTTACGCTTACGAGCGGTTTACGAAGGGGCTTAGTCTTCGTAATAAATTCAGATTTTTACGCTGATTCTCTCATACTGAAATAACGTACCTAAACACTGAGGAGTATATTATCTTGTTAAACTATAATAAAAAAGGTTAGCTACCTACACTCTAGAGTCAACTAGAGTCAATTAGCGACACATTAATTGTAAACCGTATTCTGTGCTAGAGGTCTCGTACGATGCGCCTCATTTCGAAGATATTTTTGACGTAAAAATACTAAACCAAGTGATCTTGAAGATTCTAATTACACCCGATTCTTTGAGTAGTATTGTATCTGCTGGCTTTTTACAGTGGCTCCGTCTGAATAAAGTTTGGATTTTCACAAATCTCCGAAAAATATGAATTTTTCCTGGGAAAAATTAGCCTTTGTATTAATGCGATATTACTAATTGTTATTTAAATTTCACAGTGTTTGAGTAAAACTAGCTCTACCTACATATTAGTTTCACCTTTCAAGTCGTGTTGAGACTTGAGGATATAGTAAAAAAAAATTTCTTAATAGATTAGTATCAAAACTGCTCGGTCTTAGTACACCCCGGGAGCGGGTGTGATTGTGGCTTGCTACAGATAAGGTAAATAGCTCATACAATCGTTGGTATGGGAGGCTCGGAGGCTCTTTTGTTAGGGAAATGGTATCTAAAGCGCCTTAGCCGCCGGACTTACATGGTGTCGACTGCTGTGCCTCCCAAAACGGCGGGACTAAGATATGGGCCCACTATATAACAATTTTGAATTGTCTAATTTAAATTTTCTTTAGGTCGAAACTGTTTATGATTTGGCGATACATTGATAATAATAATAAATAGCTTATCCCATATAGCTCGCGTGGTATACGGTTTTCCATGCATCCTGTGGAAAGCAAATATTTTTTCGGGTAGTCTATGATACTCCAGGGTAACGTTACGGCGTAAAGGAGTAAAAAATATACCTTCAGTACTTTCACTTTAATAATTTTAGCGTGTGTTTGATACTATATATATGTGTTTATTACATGTGTTAGATACTAATATTATTACTCAGTACAGGGTTGTTACTAACTATGACTAATCTGAGATTATGCTAAAGAACTAATGAATAATGGGAAAAGATTTTTTAGTTTAATCGATCTTTGCACACGGCGTACATGTATATGTATAAAGGTCAACCACATCAAATAATTTGTGGAAATGTCGTGTAAGAACAATCTGAAATAAAGAATTAAATTTTAATATTTATCTTTGAAAATAAGTTTTGAAATCGAGAATCTGTCGAAACAGCAAAATTATCGTACAAATAGATTTAATGTAACATAACTAGACTTGACTTCGCAGATTACGGGTGTTATTAAATTAGCATAGAAATATGTCTAAATTAGACCCTAGCTGCAGATAAAGTCGATGTATAGAGCTTCTATAATGTAGGTAACAGCTAATAAAGCGGTTATAGAAATACATTTCTAGTTAATAAACTTACGTATCCACTAATACAGATTAGGTATTAGAGAAATTATATTTTCCCTTATGATAAAGCTATTTTAGCTTGATATTATTGATCGATTAAAAAGTGCAATAGATATCTATTATTATCTATGAGAAACGGATTCTAAATACCTATATAAAATATTAAGTTTTACAAATTCCGTGGTATTTACACCACTTTGCCGGGATAAAAACGCGCTTTTGGCGTGCGCGTGGATTTACGCACAAGGTCCCGGGTTCAATTTCTACATAGGGCAGTTTAGAATTTTATAATTTCTAAATTGGCTTACGTCTGGTGTGGCGGGAGGTTTTGGCCACGGCTGGTTAGCACCATACGTAAGACGCATAGCCAGCTAAGAGACTAAGCGTTCCGGTACGATACTGTGAGCTCCACTGGAAATACCAAAGGTTTTATTTATTCTTTCCAAGTTCAATAAGATAATATTTTCTGCTGCATCTTCAATAATTAATTAATCTTCACTTGAGAAGCTTCAGTGTGGCTCTTCACTACTCTACTAGTAATCGCTTACGCAATGATCCAGGTGACTGCATGATTAATAATAATTACGTCATCGAATTAATGAAATATACTACTTCCCACGTAGAGTAGGTACACCTGAAATAGGTAAGAAACCTGCCTGCTGCTAATTGGCCTGCCTTGTCACCAAATGTTAACATCTCGGTTGTTTTTAGTTAAAATAAAATCTGAAAAAAATGGCAGTCAAGGGCGGTCTAGTTTACGTATATAAACCCCAAACCCGCCGTCTTCCCCAGGATCTTGGGTATCTCATCAATACAAAGATATAAACGAATATCATAAAAGCGGAAATTCCACTGGGAGGCTCTATATTGTATGCACCGCAATGGGGTCACGCCACGTCACGATCTTGACCATGCCGGACCGTTTTGGATGCACTTGTATCGCCATAAAACTGTCACTGATAACCAAAACTGTGTGCTAATGCGACACAAGTTCCGCCAGCTACCTAAATCCAATTTGATACTGCTTTGGAATATTATAGTCCATGATTACAATTCTTTGCAAAACGATGTGTTCAGAAGTGCGATCGGCTAAAAATGTAACAATCATTAAAGAGCTGTATCAATGTCAAAACATGGGTTTTGACCACTTGACCAATGGCACTTGAAAATCACGTTTTGACATTTATACAATCCTGTCATGATTGGTACATTTTTAGCCGATCGCCCTGCCGGTATCGATTTTTGGGCTATATGACAAAATATCTGCGATCGTTACAAAAACCTGTGGGACGACTGCGTAGTCGTTAAAGAACTGTATCAATGTCAATTAATCAAAACACTGAAAAATTATGTTTTGACATTGATGCAGTTCGTTAACGATTGATACATTCTTACGCGTTCGCTAAAATGGATAGAAATTCACAAAATGTTTCAGAATTATGTGTTACTCACGTCTAACTCGATACTCGGACTAATTTCTCAAAATACTTTTGAAAGACCTGTGGAGATTATTATGCCATCATCTCATTTTTTAATGTTAATCGGAAACTACGATGAATGCATATAATATTTTTTTCTGGTAACAGTTATAAGTCCTAAAAACGCTCAGATTTTTTTGATAACTGACACAGTTTATTAGTAATTAGGTAAAACATCGGTTTCCTGTGATTTTCCCGCAACGCTGCCTGTCGCACCCACCAACGCGAAGGCGATAGAGCGAGGAAGACAAAAATAAAAACCGTCTTGGCTCTTAACTACTGTTACTACCAAGCGTTTAGTTTTTAGAATCTTACCAAATCGCAGCATCACACATGGCCGTAGTCTCACGATTGTCGCCGGCTGCGGACGATAAGAGCAATATTAGGTACCTACCTACAGCGGGACAGCTATCGAGATTCACGAGAGCTATAATTCCTCCTGCAGTGAGCTTTATCGATTCTCTTATTAAATTTTATAGTTCGAAACACATGCGCTATAACACTCCACTTATGACTACAGAGTTCAGACGTATGCAAGAAATACTCCAAAGGCATTTAATTTTTAAAAATTAATCTCGTTGTCCCCAGATTCAATTCGTGATTCCTTGTCAATTTTTGTTACCAAACTCCTCCAAAACGGCTTGACCGATTGCCATGAAATTTTCTGTGTATGTTTAGTAGGTCCGAAAGTAGGAAGTAAGTTAATATCCATAATGGTAAAACAACGTTTGCTGGGCAGGTAGTCTAATGTAAAAAATTCTTAAGCCAATTTTTGTTACTTAAACTCCGGAACGGCTCGACCGAGTGTTATGAAAATTTCTGTGAAATTTTAGTCGTAAGCTATTTATAATATCCCTAATGGCAAAACTACGTTTGCCGGGTCAGCTAGTACTAAATAATGTATAAGTAATATAGCTACAACTGCAGTAGGTACAATTATTGTCAATTATTATTATTAATTATACTGGTTATAGAACCCAGCTTTGCTTCGGTTAAAAAAATACTTATCTTTCAGTTACATCGACTGTACCGATGATATCGTTCTTGATAGAACATACTTCAGGTTATATGAAGTCTGACCTTATATTTTCAAACTGAACAAGGTTAAATACTGCAATAAATTCATTTATGTAAGAAGTTTTTCTGTGACGTCCGATCAAAAGGCATTCACTCATAAAAAAGTTTCATTAGAAGGGGTACAGTAGAAAAACAATTATAGGTAAGTACATCTTACAACCATCGATTCAAAGATAAACTTTTTTTTTGAAGTAATAACACCTACTGATTTCCATGTACGTAGTTTCACCTTGCTTATTGTAACTATTATATAGCGTGGTTGACTCACATGGAATAAAATCATGCATTCAAAAACATTTATGATTTCCTGTGAGTACAAATTTTATTGCAACCTAATCTGTAGCAAAATCACCTCTATATTTTATTACTTAATTTCAAACAGGTTTAAGATTAAGTATAAGCGAATAAAATGCATGCAGTATTTTATTTTAGCGTACTAGTTTCATTTTTTCACAAATTCAAATGTTATAATCGAGCTCGTAAGTTGTGTGATCAATCTTTGATTATGTTGTATTAGGTTATGTGCAATGTGCATACAATATTAAGCTTATTGCTAAATAGTAGGTTTGTAAAAACTCTGTGACACAACACTTTGTGATTATAATAAAATAACATATAACTTAAATGACATATCATTATATTTTACGTAAATGTTAAATACAATTTAAAAGCTGAAAAATACAATATTATCTCAAGTGATGTATTGGTTGTGTAGATGACAACAAGATGAAAGTTGACGAATTAGAAAATGATATGAAAATGATAATGAAACCAATCGAGAAGTTGTCTAGTAAGTTAAAATCAAAAATACTCGTATTAATTAATGACTATAAAAAAACAAAAATTATATTTCAAGTTCTTCCAATTTCAGGTATTTTTCCAGACCTAGATATGGAAGTGCAATTTGACATAGAACAGACACATACTCATTCTACTGGACTCCCAGTCTTTGTAAAGTCCCGAAACAAAGTCAGACAAGAAAATAAGCCAGTCAAAACTGCTACTATCAAAAATATAGACAGTACAAAAGGAAGACCGTCTACGCTCGTTTCTATCATGCCAATAACAAGAGCTACTAACGAAAATCTACCAATATATGGAATAAGTAGTAGCTTATTGATAGCACTCAAAGATGATATAGATTTTCCTTGTTGCATTAATGTGAGTAGAAAATAAAATTTCATAAATTTTCGTTACAGGAAGATCGAACGATATAAAAAGTAAGTATTTCTGTACCATTTTACTTATCCTTGGAAATAATGCAGTGAATATCATTTAAAATAAACAAAGCTTTTTCTAAATCGTTAAAAACTACAACAAGTATTTGATAATTGCATGATTGAATCTTCTTCCATTTATAAAATGCGATTTAAATGCAATAATTTGTTTGTATTGAACAGATTCAGATAATCAAATTGTTTATATGAAAGATTTGCAAAAGGCACTCGGAGATTTGGAAATGAAACTTCTGGCGAGTAAGTGAAATTAAATAAAAATTTCATTTTAAAGAATCGTCCATTCAATCATATACAAAATCTTTGCGGAACTTACAGAAAATTTTATATTATGTTCTTTTTTCTGTTTTTGCAGAAATAAAAGACGAAAGTAAGTTTTTGCTGTAACAGATAAATAACAGTTGAATTGGACCTAAATTTTAATTTTATTAAAAATATTATATTCTTTCATTCAGAGTCTAAAAACGAGATGCCACTGTCTTCCAAAATGAGTCTTGACAACGTAAAGTTAACAAATCTACTTAACAACGGAAAGAAAAGTAATAATAATATTTGCATAACAAATGTAATTTAAAGTGAATTAAATACATAATAAAAAAGCAAATATCAAAAATAATCTGAAATAATTTTCAGATGAACCATTGCAGAAAGAAATTTCTAAACCAAGCGACGAAGATCTAAGTTGGTTGAAAATTAAACTGCCAGTGTAATATGAATTTTATTAAAGCGATTATAATTTTGGAGTAATTTAGGTAACGAAAAACGTATCCTTTATACCATTGTATCGACTTAAAACCCGAAGCACATTATGAAAAAGACTGTATTAAAAGACACGAAAACCAATAAAGGTAACTGTTCGAAGCATAGTTTGTATACTATGTAGGTATCTTCGACAGTGTAATTTTTTACATTAATAAGAGTAGCATTCCAGCCTAAAACAAAGAATGTTACTTTCAAGGACTTGCAGTACATTATTGAAACACTGTCGGTAGAATCACTAAATCAAACAATGACCGCACAAAACGTAATCAATTAGAATAGTCTCAGACCTGAGACTAAGACAAAACGTCTCCCCAAAAACGCAATTGGATTTATACTGCCAAGAAATAACACAGCTATGTTAAACAAGCTAAAGAAGTAACTTATCTGTACGTTTAGCACAGGTTTTTTGTATAAATGGTTAGATTCCAATTATTGCGGATCGGATTCCTCTCCATACATCTGCAGCACATACAGCCAGCGCTATCAAGCGGTTACTATCCGAAATTTTAATTCACAGCAACCGTACAGTTTATAAGAATAAAAGTGACTGACAGGGCCCTATTCATCAAAAGTTACAAGCCTTGTATTACAAGCGATTCTCTTGTAAATTTATAAGAGAATCGCTTGTAATACAAGGCTTGTAACTTTTGATGAATAGGGCCCAGGTCTCAAATATGGAATTCACAGATCTATTATACCTACTCATAAGAAATATCCACCCGCTAAACAAGGAATTTATAAAAGGTGAACTCGCGCTTATCCTCTAATTATTTTTTTAAGCTTAACTGCAGACTTAATAAAATATAGAACACTATAATGGTCTTTGAATAAACTATTGCAAATGTCTTTCCCCACATGTGAACATGTACACCATTTTGCCATTGACACATCTTATTTTGCTAGATTTCTGATCGAAAAATTATGACTTATCTATCACAGAAACTACAACATCTAAATTCTAAACACTAAAACTTATTAATAGCTAAGTTACGAGTTATTTGAAAATATTTTTTTTATTTTACAAAATCTGGGCGCCTGTGCAGTGTGCGTCTGTCTAAGGTCTGCGCAGACCCGTACTTGCACAAGTGTAATTATTTACAGCGATTGACCTCACGAGTCACGGCACAGAAAAATTAACCATAAGAAATATTTATGGTTATCGCCAAATGTTACCACATAGATAATACTATGATTGAGACGTCCAACAATGGTTAATGGTTATTGAGTTTGAGGTTGCTACTTCATTTTGTTTGAAAATCTTTTGGAACACCTTAAAACCTTTTTATATGTGTGTGTTTTTTTATTTTTGTTTGAATAGCAGCAGATATATGAAAACTTTTGTATTATTAATTAAAATGAAACAAAATTATGAAGTTAGTGACGTCTGATTAAGTTAATGGTTCAACGTGGATTAAAATTCTGAAGCTAGTAAGAAGTATGAAATACGAGTATTCTTTATAATTTTCTTAGGTCAAGATGAAATGGAAATATAAAATGAAAATATTCTCGTCAAATCTCGTGAATACCATTATGAGCGTACCATTATGAAAGGGCTAATAATTGGAAAAATTGGTCAAGTGCGAGTCGGGCAGCAGAAATACATCGTCTGTGAACGTTTAAATAGTCTAACTATTACGGTTCTGGATATACAGACGGATGGACGGACGGCGAAGTCTTAATCATATAATTATAGGATGCCGTTTTTTACCTTTTGCTAAGGAACCCTAAAAAGGGGTTCGCGGGCGAAGCTCTCACCTGCTAAACTAAACAACAAAAGTTAAAATACGATTAGGACTACTATTTTAACTTTTGCTGTTTTGTTGTCGAGCTGAATTCTTGCACAGTGGGTTGCTTTCCGATGCAGGCAAGGCTAAGGAAGGATTTTTCAAAACGTCCTCGTGGTTTCCCGAGGAAAGCACAAGCGGGTTAGCTGGAAACTTATATGTGACCTATAAGCGACTAGTGCGTGGTAGCAATTTGCAGTGGGCTTGGTATTCCTCACAAAGGCCCATATTTAATTGCAAACGATAGTTATTCGGTCGCGAGATAGCGATCTGCGCTGGAGGTCACTAGAGCGCTCCACCTTTGAGCAATCAGTTTGCATAAGTTTGTCGTGATTCAGATTTACTGTATATATCCCAATAATAATTGTTTATTATGTACCTACCAATAAAACATTAAATTATTAAAGCTATCTGTCAAAAGTATTTATGATACTAGGTAGCTCAATTTTGATTGCTGCAATAAAATTTGAGTGTGAAAATAGTTTCTATACGTCTTTCTTCAGGTCTAAGGTCTAAGGTCTCGCCATATGCTGGCAGGCCATGGGCAAGACAAATTGGGCAAGAGCAATTTTTGGGTAACTTTCAACCGCTAAAATTCAAATTCTTTTTAGTTTTTTTGCCATAAGTTTTGCGGGCATAACATTTATATACCTATCTACTTACATGTTTAAAAAAAAAAACAAAAATGCTCACTTCCTTTAGATTAGTTTCCAATAGCTCTATATCGGGAAGATTGCAGAAAAAGATCTTGCGGAAATCAATATGGGGTAAATAAAATTTTCAAGTGATCTTTTTATGAAAAAAAATTGTACACAGCCTAATATTTGCGAAAAAGTAAATAAATTTGAATTTCGGCTAATTTACTGAAACACCTAAATATTCTAAAACAACAAACAGAAAGGACATCGCAAAAACTAGTAATTATAATATTTCATTGTAATCAATCGCACCTCGTGAATGCTTCAATTAAAAACCAATTTGAAATAAACGGCATAGATATTAAACTGTCTAAAGAGCAAAAACATGCATTTTAATTGACTACGCAGCGTGTGGTCCTGTAGTTTTATATACCAATTTTCAAACTAACGAGTCGATATTGTGTTAATAGTTACCGCTATTGTATTGACTTATTAAAACGTTTCCCATAATAAAAAGACGGAGCAGATATCCCCTTTAAAGTTGCACTTGTTTAACATTTTAATAAAAGTTCAAGTCAATCAAAACGCAATAAAACAATTTACTTCATTAATCTGTACCAAAATTTTAAAATTGGCTATTTTGATATTTCAATATTAAAACAAATTAAAAATATATGAGCAATAAACAATATTACTGCTCCTTATGTTATATTAATGTACCTGAAAGGTACATGAATATAAAATAAGGGGGTATGATTAATTCTCAAGCTTGATGTTGATAAACTCAGACTATGTTCTAATCCTATCGGCCATATCAAAGCAAAATTGGCTGGCTCTTCTGGAGCAGAAATAATATTTTAAATTTTATATTATTGTTCTCTGATATGCCTGGTTGGCAAACTGCATATGGGCCACAAAGCTTTTATGACTCGATGACTAAAACTAAGTAACTGCGGTAATTGGGCGGTACCGTAGGGGGTCCCGTTGGCGGTAATAATTTTGATACACTATAAATGCTTAATTTATAAAAAATACCTAGTGTGTGAAAAACTGTAAAAAAAACATAAATTACCGTAGCGGGGCTTACCTCAAGGCCTGTACCGTACCCCCCGACGGAAAAGATTACACTACTATTGGCTGCTACTTAACAATAAAATATTATATAATTCAACGTAGACACTAAACAGCGACATCCTTACCGAGCCAGATAAGTTTGTTTACGTCCTAAAACAATTAAAGATTTACTTACGGGCATTCATTTAAATTTACCAACCATCCGAAAAACCAGCCAAACCCATGATCTACTAAAGTAACTTAATATTACCTAACATAAAAAAATACGCATCGGCTGGTAAAAAGATATAAAAATATTTAACAACTGCATTTTAACGCAATTATAATAATTATTATTTTTATCGTGGTTCAGGTGTTTTGCAAAATCATTGAAAATTGCGCTTAACTAGGCGTAACAAGAATAGTTCTTCTAGCATTTAGAAATACACTAAATACGCAGACACAATAATACTGTTTAGCGTTTAGGTACGCGCAAACTTAAGAAGTCGCGTAAAAAGTCCTAGAGACCATCATAAAGTGGTTGATAAATGAAATTGAATAGCAACTAAGACCGAAAGTGTTACGCTTTTGGAGTAACCTTGCCGAAGTTTACAAAGGCGTCTGCTAGTCATTCGATCTAATTTTGTAACAAAGTTTTTTTTTCTTGTTAGGTGATTAGGTACTTATTAAACTGGCTTTTATGAAAATTCTAAAATCTAAAGGCACTTGTCAAAAATTATTTAATTCTTGCGATTAAATTAGTTTCAATGTCTTTCGAACGACTTAAGGACAATCTCAAAATCTTTCAATACAAAGTAGCCATCCACATAAATATTATTAAGTGTATGTTTCGTTGTATGAACGTCAATTAATATCCGAAGTAAATACATAAAGTATCAAAAATTAATTGAGTTAAGTAGTTAGCAGTTTTCATAACCATATGGGGCATTTTCCTGCACAATACTAAAAGTCAGTTTATACTTAACTTCAAAAATTAAATCTCAAAATCAAAGTCTACGCACACGTTACCAGAGTCTTATTTCATAATATTTAACACAAAGAATGTCTGCTCGATAAATTAACATTACTACTTTAAATTATTAATTAACGTCTCTACTTAAAGTGACAATACGTCGTCAATTATTACTTACCCGAATATTTTAAAGATACTTTAATTTTTTTTGGTGACAGACGATAACTAACATCAAAGCTCCACAATTTGTATCCCTATTTCATATGAGAGAGATGTTATCTGTATACAAAGCATTGAGTCGTTTATAAGCTGATGATGGCAATTTTTATTAATAAAAATATAGTCTTACAAGTCTCTGTCCATCAAACATATTCTGCATTATATCTAGGAACTAGACAGAACAAGCCTAACATGCCTGAATAGAAATGTTATCCAGACTTCAAAAAGCGCCATAAAGCGAGACCAAACCCCATACATAACACGGCAGTAATATCAGGAGCTAAACTGAACTTTAACATTTGCACCTACCTGATATTCTCGACTTTCACCATAAACGGCCAATTTAGAGATTCCTGCCGACCGGCCAGTGTCTCAAGTTAAACTATCTCAATTAGTGCCCAGATGGATGACCCGCAATTTTGTGAGGTTTAACCGAGATTGCAGGTGTTGTTACTCGTAGGTTAAGTGCAACAGGGCGGCGAGGCGTAATGGCTAGTGAGGATCATAACATCCTTTGAAAACGCCGTGCCTTATGATACGTCCGAAAGTATTCTACTAAAATCATTATAAATAAAGTACACAACACTCTTAGGGCCGATTTTTCAATCGCCAGGTAAACGTTAACTAAGGAAGTTAATAACGTTAATAAGTAATTTGTTTCAAACTTATTCCTCAGTTAATCTATCTGGCGATCGAAAAATCAGCCCTAAGTTCAATTTTATTATTTTTAATTTACTACAAGTACCAACATGAGTGACCTGCAGTTTAAAAAAAATAAAGATTACTTTAAAATTTAAACGTCATGTATTTTAGATCTTTAACCTAAAATCGCTGTGAAATAGAAACACGATTGCATAAAATTTTCTCGATAGGATGTTGTCCCAAAAGTTACTCCAAAACCTCCTAATTTTTATCGGAAACTACAATGTATGTAACTGTAATTTTTGTTTTAGTGTGTTTGTAATAGTAATATCCAAAAACGCTCAGATACAGATTTCTGATAACTGGCTTAGTTTTTTAGTAATTAGTTAAAACGTAGTTTTTCTGTTATATTCGTCCGCGACGCTGCATATCGCACTTACCAACGTCGTAAGAGTGAGGATTCAATATATCCTCTTAAGTATCAAAATCGTGAAAGCCTTATAAAGAATGTGAAGCTGCAGCACTTCAAGTCTCATCCGCGGTCCGTCGCCGTATCGTGACGAGAGAGCGTGCTTACAAGGCGCACGCGCGGGTGATGCATGCCCAATCCTATTATTTATTAGTCAGAGAGCGTGCCGGTAGTGACAGCGGGCTTCTATTTTATCGGTCCGTCTTACCGGTGTGTCTATAATATTGTATACAGCACTGTTTAACTGAATAACAGTTTTATTGTTCATTTTATTTTGAGTAAAGGGTCAAGATTAACTGATCGCTGATAGCTTACAGTCTGAAGTGATGCAACGATGATATTGTTTTCATTGTGCGCTTGGTTATAGAGTCATAGTATTCATAATTATAATAATAGGTATTTTCGTCGGTGCTCCAGTGTTCTTTAACCCAAGTACAGTAATGCATAAGTGCTTCACGCTAAGCAAAGTTTATATTAGCAAGAAAACTTGCAAAAGTTGACTTTTGAAAGCAATGTAAACAGTCACGCAAGGTGCTAAATAAAGGAGGAATAGGTTGCCGAAGTCAACTTAATTAGCAACAAAACTTGCATTTTGTTGCTAATCTAAACTTCACTTTAGATATTCCGAAATTGCGATAGTACTCATACGGAGGAACTATGCAAATCATACCGCTTGGTGAAGAACATTATATTTTAAAAAGTTCTGTAAATTGACCTATTACAATTTTAATTTGCATCATCTGGCTTATAAATGTTGCCAGCTGCGAACAATCATTGTTGTTCAAACATTTATTTATATTGAAATGCATCTATATAATTTGAAAAGTTCAAATGTCAAGTATCAACGTTAGCCAGTCAGGGTACCGAGCGCCGGTGGCGACCGGCGACCGCACCTCCGTCGCACGCGCCGCTGCTGCGCAATACTGACCTATTTTTCATTACTTAATAGGTTAGATAGTAGCTTGGCGAATACTCGTAAATCACTGCACAGAATCAACCACTCAAACGTTCTCATTTTCTTTATGTGTAGGTACCTACTTGCAAGTGTCACACGACGTATCCCAATGGCACTGAGGTAAACACCTAGGTATTATTAGTATTAATACCATTCGATCACAAGTTAATGATTTTAAAGATAGCATGTGTACATGACATGTTAACTGTAAATCTCAAGTGGGCGAAGCCGCGGGGAAAACCTAGTTTTAAATAATTTTAATATATTTTTACGTTACCAGTTACCTAAAAATTCCTGTACGTAAGTACATTGAAATTTTAATTGAGTTGTGATTTGTCACTAGTGATTTAAATCGATATAAAACAATTTATTCCCATTTTAATGAATTTATTATTAATACCATTCGATTACGAGTTGATGATTTTGATTAATAAAGGCATGTTTAATATCGTACCGTCATCGTATGACTAGATTGCGCCCGCGACTTTGCTCGCGTGAACTGTATTTTTTTAATATTTCAATAAAATGGTTAAACTATTAAACTGATTTAGCTATTAAGCTGGAAGGAATTATGTAATTATTATTTATATTTATTTATAATTATTGGATTAAGAAAAACGGAGCTTTTTATCCCGGAAAATCCTTGGTTCCCACAGGATTCGAGAAAAACCCAAATATTATGCGGGTGATGCTGTGGACAATAGCTGCTTTAGTAGCTGATTATTATTTATGTAAGTTACACTATTAAAGGACATTATTATAATTTATCCCAGAGTTGTGTTCTGATCTACCTTTGTCCTATAATATGTATTATGGAAATTCAAGAATTCTCTACGATTTCGCATTGTGAAGTCTCCTGAGGATGGCCGGGTATCGGGACGGAATGTGTGTCGAAGAAATTCTTTGAAGAGTTGTCTGTGGTGTATCATGTGAATGGTGTTCCTGTATATTGGACCATGTAGATTATATCAAGTAACAAATTACAGCAAAACAAATAAATCTGTACTGGTAATTATGGATTTCCGAAAAATAACGCCTGCTTTCATCCAAAATTCATTTGCCTGCAGTTTGGTCGCAGTATAGTAGTGTTATTATCTCGCTGCAGACTCGGTCATAAATCATTCGAGTGTTTCGCTTTTGTTGTTCTTTGTTGAGTTGTGCATTACTGCAGAATATAGTGGGTGCTGTAAGGAACGCAATTAAAACGTAGGTATTAGCAAATGAAATGTCTCTTACATAAATTGGAGTGAAAGATTACAACAGAACAGAGGTCAGGCCAATCTACGTCGTTTTATTATCCTTATTTACAAAACGTATAGCTGCTCTTGTTTAAATCAACCTTGTGCACGATTATAAATGTTAAAAAGTCAAGTCATTATCGCCAAATAATTCTTATATTTTATGTCGGGGGGAACTTTTTTAATTTGTCCGCCTTTTTATGTGGGTTACGAAATCACCTATTAAAGTTTTATAATGCCTTTCTTGAGGTTATAAATTACATTTTTTTCGCAAGGTTGAAGGTTTTTATGCGTTGTTTTTATAAATAGGTACACGAAGGATCGAGCTGTTCATATAAGTAATTAGTAATGCGAATATTAATTTAAATTATGCGCGTTCCCTGTAATCTTTGTGAAGTCCATGGTCAATAATGAATCTTATTATATTAATTATTTTGTCGTAATCCACAATAGTGGATGCACCGTCCTATAGACATAGCTACAGTACTTACTTGAACGAACTTCCAAAAACTTTTTAATACGTATTTTTCCTTATGATGATAATATGCAATTAACCATCAATTAACAAACAAGCTTTGTCACCTTATTAACTCCTGGTACAACGTGCGTAGAGACAATTACTTACCTACTTTCGGCAAGTTTCATGACGGTACTTTGATAAACGTCTAATATTGACAGCAAGCTAAATAATTATGCCAATGACACATGTTTTATAGCCTTACGTACGTATTACATTTATTTTTTCATTAAAACGACACATACAATCTACGACTAGACCATTGTCTAATAAAAAAGAAGTTGTAACCACTTATAACATTTTTGCCTTCATTGTACAACATTACAGTCATCCAATAAGTGCAGCGCAAATGTAAGACAAGACACTTATTACGTAGTAGGAACTAGAGTCTAGACTCTAGACGATATGAAAATATGTTTATATTATGTAGTTATACTCATTCTATCGATAATATATGAGTTAAAAAATAGCATCTGCATCTGTGGGCTGATTCTGTATCGTTCAGTTTGTTATAATATTATATCATTATATGAGGGCCGGGTAATTTCTCCACGGAAAACGGATAAAACGTTTTTCCTCCTATAGTATTCTTACCCATTCTTTGAGCATGGGCGCATAAATAATAAACTTCCCGTCCTTATCCCGTGAAGGAAAAAACTTCTCCTTTCCCGGTGCTTTAGTCTGTCAGGAATATAATTTTATCCCCTGTCAGAGAGTATAATGAGGGGATAAAAACTTTATCTCCCTGCTAAGGAGGTAAGGGTAAAAGTTGCCAAAAAGCCTGCGGTGGATTGAAGTAGAGCCGCGAATTATTTTCGTCAACCCATCGAAGTCTTATAGAGGCGAACATTGATTTTAGTCTATTATAACTAAACTTCTGAATTTCTGTACCATCCAAGGCATATGATTATGTATGTGTATTTTTTGGAATTTAAAGTTTGAAACTTGAACTGTATTGTACGGATTCCCATAAGCCACGTGAGATAGACGTCATTTTTTTGTCTATGTCGCCAGTAGTGTCTTATGTCTACAGTTTGCGGCCACTGTACACTGCACAGGTAGGTGGGGCACTGGGCACACCGCACAATCACGAGATTGTTTATCTGCCTCTCGTTTTCACTGTTCGTGAACGGCCGACATCTTAAGGTCAAAGCAAAATTAAAAGTGCTTTAGTATCTGATAACGGAGGCTTATTATGATTTGAGCTGGCTACACAACAAAGCTTCCTACCCGCTGGGCGGTTGCTAATATAAAATGTAATTTAAAATTTATTGTAAAACCTATCCGAACGAAATTAAATGTTGCATTTCTATTTTGGGTAACACGAAAGTAATATGTAATGCACCTAAGTAGTGCACGGTTAGAAACGGCTAAGGTATTAAATTTTAAATAATCATTTTCTTCTGATTATTATTTCATATTTTGAAAGTCACTTGCTATATTCCCAAATAATTATAAGATAATAGATAATAATAATTTATACCTAATTCTAGTTTCAAAGTCAGACTTTAAAATTAAACTACACTAAGAACAGGTTTGAAATATTATTAAATTATAAGGTATTTGTAATATACATACAATATGCTTATTATGTAGCGATATTGCAAAATATATTAAATCTAATGCTCACCGAATATAGATTGAAGTTATCTGCCTGTCATGTATGTAATATTCTTATGGGACCTGTCTTTCCAAAAATGAAATGTTTCGCTTCTATATACTTAAGTAAACAGGAAAGTAACACAAGCCACATCCCCCACTGTAAATATGTATTATATTTTAAATAAGTGTTTAAAAAAAAAATTTTACTCTATACAAGTTAGTACTTGACTGCGATCTCATCGGGTGGTAAGTGATGATTTAGAAACCGTTGGGGTAAATTTACTTACCCCTCCAAGTTAGTACGATAACATCTTAGGCTGCATCATCACTTACCATCAAGTCTTCTTAGGTCTTTTAGGTCTCAGAATATAGCATCATTAAAACTAAAATGACAAAATCCCTAAAAAAAATCATGCGGGCAAAGCCGCGGCCAACAGCAAGTTAGTAAATAAGGCGATAAGTACACGAGCATCGTCTAATTCTAATGAAAATGAACATTGAAACACAATCATTCTATTTTTGTGAACTAGACAGTTACTGTTTAACGTTGTGGGTTTCTAGTGCGTTCAAATCCGATTATGATAATCACTTAAATATATAAATATGCATGTACACCTGATACGATTTACACAAACAAGGTATCAGATACTTATTTATTACGTCAATATTAACATAATATGTGATTAATTCGGTTTACTTGATTGACATAGACCCAGTACTTGAATATTACTTTACAAGGACTCTACACTTAACACTTCGATGGATTGGGGTCCGTTGACTATCATTACGACAAAGAGGTGTTATTTAATAGACTGAAAAAAAATACTTACTAATAATTACCGCTCTTTTCTATTATAAGAACTGATTTACTTATATTAATGAAAAGGTCGTTATTCACACGATTTCATTCTAAAAGCTCTCTGTTTGAATAGTAAGATTGAAACTATGAAAATTAATTTAATGTTAAGGATTTCTTAGTCTAATATAGTCAATGAAAATCTTTACAAGAAACCTATATTTTTATTACTCTTGTTTAATGAGGAACATATTTATTGGTAAACGTTTAATTATTCAAATACCAACAGTTTTATTTAAAACTAGCAAACGCCCGCGGCTGCGCTCACGTTAACTTCTGAGTTATGCTTTACTATGGTGGTTTAATTTCCAAAATTTCTGCATTACACACCATTTTGCCTACAAAATTTTCTCTTGCTTCACATATTGATTTTGAAAAATTCGATCGTCACCAAAAAGTTAAATATGGTGGCCATTTTTAGGGTTCCGTACCCAAAGGGTAAAAGCTCTTACTAAGACTCCACCGTCCGTTCGTCCATCCGGCCGTGGTTGCTTGCTACCAAGGTAAGACATATAAGTACAAAATTGTGGCCAATTCTTTTAAATTTTTACCAAAAATTCCTTTTCTATGCTCGCTGCGATAATCAGATATCAATTTTGAAAACAATCGGCCCAGTAACAAAAAAGTTCAAAATGGCAGCTATTTTTTTTTAATTTTGACCACAAATTCCTTCTCTATGCTTGCTGCCATAGTCAAATATCGATTTTCAAAGCAATCTGCCCAGTAACAAAAAAGTTCAAAATGGCAGCTATTTTTTTTAATTTTGACCACAAATTCCTTCTCTATGCTTGCTGCCATAGTCAAATATCGATTTTCAAAGCAATCGGCACAGTAACAAAAAAGTACAAAATGGCGGCCACTTTTTTAAATTTTGACCACAAATTCCTTCTCTATGCTTGCTGCCATAGTCAAATATCGATTTTCAAAGCAATCGGCCCAGTAACAAAAAAGTTCAAAATGGCGGCCACTTTTTTAAATTTTGACCACAAATTCCTACTCTATGCTTGCTGCCATAGTCAAATATCGATTTTCAAAGCAATCGGCCCAGTAACAAAAAAGTTCAAAATGGCGGCCACTTTTTTAAATTTTGACCACAAATTCCTTCTTTATGCTTGCTGCCATAGTCAAATATCGATTTTCAAAGCAATCGGCCCAGTAACAAAAAAGTTCAAAATGGCGGCCTATTTTTTAAATTTTGACCACAAACTCTTTCTCTATGCTTGCTGCCACTGTAAAATATCGATTTTCAAAGCAATCGGCCCAGTAACAAAAAAGTTCAAAATGGCGGCTACTTTTTTAAATATTGACCACAAATTCCTTCTCTATGCTTGCTGCCATAGTCAAACATCGATTTTTAAAGCAATCGGCCCAGTAACAAAAAAGTTCAAAATGGCGGCCAAAAAATTCAAAATTTTCCTCCTCAAAATTTGAATCTCGAAAATCCCTTTCTGAATACGAATTCATGATATACCTAATACCAACCTAGGTACCAAATTTCAGATCTCTACGACTTTTAAT
This sequence comes from Coenonympha arcania, assembly GCA_036785405.1. Lineage (NCBI taxonomy): Eukaryota > Metazoa > Arthropoda > Insecta > Lepidoptera > Nymphalidae > Coenonympha > Coenonympha arcania. The sequence goes on along the minus strand of CM072072.1, from coordinate 6,553,678 downwards.
TTCGCTGGAATCCCTGGAACAACGCAAAAATTACACTTTTGTATGGGAAAATCCCTTAAAAGTAGGATTTTTATCCCTTCCAATTTGAATTTCTGGAATCCCCGTCTTAGTACGAATTCATGACCTAATGTCAATGTAGGTACCAAATTTCAGATCTCTACGACTTGTAGTTTTTCGGGAATTCCTGGAACAACAAAAAAAATTACAATTTTGTATGGAGAAATCCCTTTAATGTACTATTTCTACCCCTTAAACATGGAATTTCTGGAATCCCCGTCTTAGTACGAATTCATGACCTAATATCTTCGTAGGTACCAAATTTGAGATCTCTACGACTTTTAGTTTTTCGGGAATTCCTGGAACAACGAAAAAATTTTACTTTTGTATGGGAAATACCCTTAAATGTATGATTTTTACCCCTTAAACATGGAATTTCTGGAATCCCCGTCTTAGTACGAATTCATGACCTAATATCTACCTAGATACCAAATTTCAGATCTCTTCGACTTTTAGTTTTTCTGGAATGCCTGGAACAACGAAAAAATTACAATTTTGTATGGAGAAATCCCTTTAATGTACTATTTCTACCCCTTAAACATGGAATTTCTGGAATCCCCGTCTTAGTACGAATTCATGACCTAATATCTACCTAGATACCAAATTTCAGATCTCTACGACTTTTAGTTTTTCTGGAATGCCTGGAACAACGAAAAAATTTTACTTTTGTATGGGAAATACCCTTAAATATATGATTTTTACCCCTTTAACATGGAATTTCTGGAATCCCCGTCTTAGTACGAATTCATGACCTAATATCTACCTAAGTACCAAATTTCAGATCTCTACGACCTATAGTTTTGGCGGAATCCGTGGAACAACCAAAATACCTCATTCTTTTATATATATAGATATGAAGTCAACTGAAAAATAAAATTCTTAGTATTTGAATACTCTCGCTCATTGCTCCTAAAATGCAAAATATGCTTTGTAGCAAGTTTTATGTGCCGTCCAAATTAGACACTAATACTAAACTAACTGCCGAAACTGGAATTTTTATGCTTTTGCTGACCATACAAGCAGTTTTCCAGGAGTGTCGAATTCAATATAGATAAGACTAGAATCAGGGAAATTATATGGTTACCGTAAAGATAAAAGCGCACTTTGCATTTCGCACGCGTCGGCCTTAAGCCGACAGGTGGGCGCTGGAAGAAAGCTGTGGTCACTAGAGCTTAGACACCAGACGATTGTATTATGATAGCCATTTAGAAGGAGTAGAGAATGCTTTGTATGCATTGCCAGTTAGACTTGTGTCTAATTCAATCGTACATTGAAAGGAACCAAGGGGTTCGCGATGACCATACATAATTTTTACTATGGATGGTTTACTATAACTAGACGACCTACCTGGCGCAGTGGCAAGATCTTGGGTTCTAATGAGTAGTGGGGTCTATTTCCGCTATTGGCCACTTTAGAATTTATAATTTCTGATTTGGCTCATGTTTGGTCTGGTAGGGAGCTTCGGCCGTGGCTAGTTAACCACCCTACTAGAAAAGATGAAAGTAGAAACCTTTAGGGGTGAATTACTTACCCCTTCCAAGTTAGTATGATAACATCTTTGGATGCATCATCATTTACCATCTAATCCCACCATGTGGTTACTACGCAGTATTTTTTAATAGGTTATAACTTGTATATTATAAAAAGAAGGTTTCATTTTTATTAACCCCCGACGCAAAAGGGGTGTTATAAGTTTAACGTGTCTGTGTATCTGTGTATCTGTCTGTGGTAGCGTAGCTCCGAAACGGATGGACCGATTTTCATGAAGTTTATTTTGTGTCATAGATAATTTTATCCCGAGTGTTCTTAGCCATGTTTCATGAAAATCTGTTCAGCCGTTTGAAGATTATCAGCTATTTTCTAGTTGATGAGGGGATCTGACTAACTTCTTTATGTCCGATCGATTCGAAATTTGGTACCGTGTAGCTTCAATGGCATTGAAAGTATATGGTAAGGTAACCATGACCTGATTTGCCGTTTGAAGATCATCAGCTCTTTTATAGTTGATGAGGGGATCTGACTACCTTCCATATGTCGTATCGTTTCGAAACTTGATACCGTGTTATTTCAATGATATTTAAAGCGTATGGTAAGGTAATCATGACCTGATCAGCCGTTTGAAGAAGATCAGCTCTTTAATAGTTGATGAGGGGATCTGACTCCCTTCCATATGTCCTATCGTTTCGAAACTTGGTACCGTGTTATTTCAATGATATTTAAAGCGTATGGTAAGGTAATCATGACCTGATCAGCCGTTTGAAGAAGATCAGCTCTTTATTAGTTGATGAGGGGATCTGACTACCTTCCATATTTATCCTATCGATTCGAATTTTGGTACCGTGTTACTTCAATGATATTGAAAGTATATGGTAAGGTATCCCATGTCCTGATTTGCCGTTTGAAGATCATCAGCTCTTTAATAGTTGATGAGAAGATATGACTACCTTCCATATGTCCTATCGTTCCGAAATTCCTTCCCTATATTTAATACCTTATTACCTACTTTAAAAAGGACAAAATAAAAGTAAAATTACAAATTTTAAAAACCCCCGACACAAAAAATAAAATATAAAAAGTAACAAATAATATTTTAAACCTATTATAATAATTATTATCGTCACAATATAATATAAAGTACGTTCAAATATTTTTAATTCAAGCGTCGTCGCATCGTCGGGGGACCGTTAGAGAGATACTCCGGAAAATTCGCACAATCGACTCAACCGTCAACGTCGCCTGCCCTCAAGTGCCTGCCAGTTCGGGGCGGCATTAAACTTTAGTGGTCCCCCGACGATGCGACGACGCTTGAATTAAAAAATATTTGAACGTACTTAATATTATATTGTGACGATAATAATTATTATAATAGGTTTAAAATATTATTTGTTACTTTTTATATTTTATTTTTTGTGTCGGGGGTTTTTAAAATTTGTAATTTTACTTTCATTATCTATCAGTTGGTAAGTAGGTAGGCGTAGTAAGTTGTCACCCAGATTAAGTTGTCAACATAAATAGTATGACGCTTGAGGTATGACGTAGGTATGTTTCATATTTACAGGGAAAATCACCATGCATTCGAGCCGTCGTCTGGGTTGTGACAAATACAATAAGCGGTATGTGGATGACTCCTCTGCCTATGTCCTAGGCAACTATTCTTGATTGCCAGGTGGTTGAAGCATTATAATTTATATCGAATTAGTATGTACTCCATTTTATTACATCACATAAATTTATAGTATTTTTTAAAACTCCTGCTCCTAGTTTAATTCAGATAGGCTCCGATGAAAAATAGTGTATGTCTCACAGGGTTAAAGTGAAATTTATTACTGCACTCAGGATTCTACTTTAAAATCCTTTGCTTAGTTCTGAACTTCTGAAGTCATAATAATGAAACACAAAATTTCATTTTAGCCCGTAATTACGTTAATAACTATTAAGTATTTCTTTTTTAGCCTCGTTTCAGACATTTTAGTAGTACATAAGTACTTCATTTTTAATAATCTTTCTCTATGAATTTATATATTAACTTATATGACATCCCGTAATTAGAAACGCCGTGTTTCAGCTTACAGAGTATAGCTCAATGAAATAGATCACGTTTTTACGTTCATAAAAGTACAATTTGTATAATCAGCCAAGCGTATCTTATAATAATACTTCATATTATTAACAACTATTTTCAACAAAAGGCTTTCATACTCGTAGCCGCTTCAGATTGAATAACTTCACGAAATCTCTCGTTACGTATTTATAGCACCAACCAATTAAATATCAATACGGGAAAGTGGTATATTTTTATAAAATAAGATCAAAGATCTAGTTAATTCTTAAAGGTTCCGTAGAATTATAAAGGTATAGGAAGGTACTTAATTTTCCTTTCATTTAAATATTTGACGTATTTTAGCTCTCCGTACCAAAATTGAAAATATTGTGCGATTTTTCTCTTATCTGTCCCGATATAATTTATTCTAAAGTATCATTTGTTTTCGCACATACCTCAAACTCCATTGCTGTATTGGCTAAAGTTGTGAAAAATGAGCTATTTTATGAATTCAACATATTTTAAGTCGTTGACTTATCTACGTTTGAAGGAATTCTGTCCACGCCGAAGCTACGGACCCCCAATGTCACGTCTAATTTAATTATACCGTTTCGAATGCAGTATTGACTACATTGTCGCTTTCAGTTGATAACGGCTTTTTATGTGTATAAATTTCACTTTATTTTTGGAAACATTGTACAGTGTACACGAAATCACAGCGTAAAGTGTTAAATATCAATTAAAAGCTCTACTTAAACTTGGCCGATTTTACTGTATTGTTTTGAGTACATATTTTGCATGTTGGACTTAATATTACCTACAAGTAACTTTTTTTATAGACAGAAAACGCTTTACAGATATCCCTTCATCAGTGGAAACAGAGGGGCTAATCACCGGTCCCGTTAAAAACTGTATGCTCCCTCGATTAACCTGCTGGCGGTAGTAAGGGATTCACTTCCGTATTCACCGAGCTCCCGCCAGGTTTCGACCCGCCACCTCAGTTCAGTTCATCACCATCGACACTCTGGCTGCTGTGGAAACCGTCTAAATTACTTTCATCTCTACTTTTATAATTGTTTGGAAGCGCAGTGATAATTAAGTGGGAGGTCCCGCGTTCGCTTCCTTAATCATTATAAGCCCGTACCAAGCTGATTTAATTCTAAACCTTATTTTTTATACAACTATGATATCCACATTAACTCCTACATTTATTATTTTTTAATAACATTCGGATTCCAAAGTTATAAACAAATAAACAAGTTGTACTTCTCTGTACAATCTGTATGACAGGAAATGTTCATAAAGAAAGTTATACTTTTTGTATGCAAAATTAAATTCCGGATATGAAAAACGAATTTCTAACGCCAATGGTTTTTTAAAAAACACCATTTCATTTTTCTAGAATATTTGGTTTTGGTTCATGAGAAAACTTAATACCACCTTTGGTCATTCTTTATCAATAAACAATTTGGCATATCCTAGTAAAAAAATCTATGGTGGAAAAATATTGACCAAGGCACATTATATTATGTTATCTCTAAGCCCACGGTGGGTTGGATACCCGTACGGCAAACTCGTACATCCCTTTCAGAGAAGAGCCCGATACGTCAACCCGTTTGAGTACGATGATAGATTACCCCGTCCGTCAATCAGGGACACCGTTTATAATATAAATATTTAGATATATGGTGTTTTAATCGCACTAGCGTATGTAAAACAGCAGGCTGGCTTTCGATAAAGCGGATCGCATACACCGCACGCTATATTAGCACCGTTCTACAGATTTCCATGGGTATTTAAACCTATTCTTTTTTTTAGTCGGTACAAACATTAAAAATATATTAGGTTGCCTGTAAGAGATTGCTCTAGCAATAAGGCCGCATTTGCGCTCACTGTTTTCCGTTATATTGTGTTTCTCTATCAGTATTTTCTGTATGTCCCTATGTACAATAAAGTTATATAAATAAATAAATTATAGTCAGTAGCAGGACAAACAGCTTCTCATATTATTTTCTGTTATCTACACAAATAAAAATGGCTGCACCTATCAGTTGTCAGTAAGTACAAGGTTTATATGCAGGTTTTTTAGGAAATCCATGGGACAAATAAAATTCCCGCGGAGCGCAGACGGTTTCGTGGTCATCAGTTAAATTAGAAAATTCCGAAGAAACTAAAGAAAACGTCAAAACCTCAAAGTACTATATTAAAACCTGCGTGCGCTTAGCTTACAGCGAGCGAGCTAGTGGTGTGCGACCAGCGTAAAGCGGAATACAATCTCAACGTAACTGTTTGAATGCATGTATTATTCACGAGCTGTGCACGCGCACAAATATTATGCGTCAGATCGCATCTCCGGTGACGCGGTGTCATGCAGATGTACTGCGCACCGTCGAAAACCCTACATTTACACTCGCATAATAGACATACACTCAGGACCTGGCGGGCCGCGCGAAAAAATGTCGCCAGTCTACTGGTGTCAAAATATTTTGTTTTGACACCAACGGAGTCAGTAGTAAACCGACCGCAGTATCGTTTATGGACCGCAATCCACGCCACGGTTCTCTGACTATGTTATTAGTCCCCACGCGAATTGCCACAGGGACGGTTTTTTCCATATTGTGGCATAATAACGAGAATTGTGTCAGATAGCGACAATGTATTTCTTGTATGAAGAAGATTTACGGTAAAATGTTCAGATGGGCTCATCCTTAGATTCATATCAGTGACTCGCATTCAGAAACAGAAAATAAACGAATGGAAATAGTATAATAGTGCAGACTCGATGTATTAAGTAACGCACACATCGACAAATTTCAAAAAAATGTACGATAATGAAAGTCGCCCTTTATATAAGATCACGTGTTCAATTTCCACTTAGTTTTTTGAATTTCGTTCCTTTTAGATATGTATAGAATGATAGGCAGGTTTCTTGTTATGATCTTAGGTAGGTAAGTCAAATGACGGGCGCAGAGAAGCAAGAATAAATGAGACGATATAGCAATGACGTCTAATAATCATGCTTGTTCGTTTATTAGTACGGAACCACTTACGCAATTTAGAGTCTACTCTGACGATTTTTGTAAAGAAAATCTTATTGTTTCTTTGATTACGTCAACTACCTACATACGTGAGATACAATGACACGAATAAGCAATCAATTGGAGTAAATATAATATGTGAAGTGATGTTATCGCGTTGTTTATTGTTATGTATACTAGACAAATGAGTCGATAAATACTAATGAATGAATACTAAAGCTGTCGAGTGTCGATCTAGGGTTTATTGAGACCAGACGACGTTAAAGTGAATATTATTATAGGACATATTGCTATGCAACTGTTTGACGCTTTACGTACTCGTATGTATAGTATCGTTTCAATTAAATTATATAAATAAAAATAGCTTTATTCTTCTTCCCTCTGCATTTGGTTTTCTTATTCTAGGTTATTTACCGCTAAGGACACATCATAGACGAGGAGGAACATAATATCGTATCAACAAACAATATTAATACATGACTTTTTTTAAGTTGTGTTTGACCAGGTAAAAGCGGTGCAGTCAGCTACTAACAAGGCTCCACTGTCGAACAGGGTTAATGTAAGTACTTACCTGTGTAGCTCACGTGCGTAGTATTATTGCTTTAATAATATTTGCATTAATAACTAAACTGTTATTGTTGAATCTTAGGTTAAAATTTAAACACAAGTGAAGCGTCGTTAAGCTTGGAGTTTGTTTAAATGGAGTTCAGCTCATTGTGTCATATCTGAAGTTTAAGGTGATGTAGGTACGGGCCGTAACACTCTAAGAGATATATCGCTTCGAAGTCTAGAGCGAGCGCAGAAGCGGCGCAATATCTACTATATTATATTTTTAGAACAAATGGCATTGAGTTGAGGCGAATACATCGCGGGCGCAGCGGAAGCGACGATAGGGTGCTCTGGGTCAGAACAGAGGCACGAACTAGAAAAATGACGGTAAGCATTTTGGTAGCTTCATAGCAGAGGTGCTGCGGAGGCGACGCGATGCGGGGGCATAAAAGCACTATTGATATTATGTGATTCAAGAGTAACCGCGACTTCTAAAGACTCTCTGCCTCTTCAACACTAGTAGAGTTCTACACCTCCAATCATCATGTCAGCCTGCGGACGTCCACATTTAGACATAGGCCTTCCCAAACGCGCGTCATCACGCCCTGTCCTCAGCCTTCCTCATCCAGTCGCTTCCCGCCACCCGCTTTATATCGTCAGTTCATCGGGCTGGAGGTCGTCCCACACTACACTTGTACGCGGTCTCCACTCCAGGACTTTCCGGCTCCAACTACAACCACCTTCAATACTATTAATTATTAACTCTAGATGCATCTAAAAACTAATAATTAATAGTATTGTTCGTTCTTACGCTCGATAAAATCAGAAGTATTGAAATAAATGATTGTCCTTAGAGAAGTACGTGAGACTCAAGCTGTAGTGTTCGTAAGTAGGTACGCATAGTATTCTTGCCTTGGATTCATATAAAAAATATCCTATTCATTGGTATAATCTGTCGAATCATAGTACACGACAAGGTTACCTATTACATGTAAACAGCAATTCCTATTATCGGACCTAATTTACTTTTTGCTCTACATTGAAAAGCTGTCTCATTCCATGTCACAGGAGGTACAATAATTTATAAATAAATAAATGATATCATCTTGGGCTCCATATTCCAAGATTTATACTTTTAGTGGTGTAGGTGGTGTCCTTGGTAAGAAATCGTTCCGACATTGCATGTGATAAAAGCATTAAGGTGGTTCAGACATACACTTAAAGTAAATTGACTTGTATTGTTTAATAATTCGGAATAATATTTAAGGGAACGTAAAAAATCAGGAAAATAATAAATTCTGATTTTTGATAATTCATTGTATTTATAATAGTGTAAAGCAAAATAAAACTTATAGCTTTTGGGGTGTCACATATATACTTATTTTAATAGTGTAATCAAATTGTTAAAATTGTCAAAATAGAGAAGTTTTCTGTATTCTATTTATGTATATATCTTAGGACAAGCTTTATCTAATCTAGTTTTTAATTTAAAGTTCTAGGTAAATCTATTAGTTCAAACGATGCATAAAATCTAGTTGATAGAGTTAGTAACGTTCATTCTAATACCGGATTAGACCAAAACTCTAGCACCTAAGGAAGTCCTTCCTAATTAATTATTATTATAGTTAATGCGGCACTGGATAGCGAATTTGTTGATTTAAATGTAAAGTTTCTCTATGAGAGTAAGGGAGATTGATGCTTATCGTTTACGTAAAGATATTATTTTTTTTATTAAATATGCAAGTCTACTGGATGTTGGAATCCTAACGTGCTAGAACGACAGACCCTCTGTCAGGACGGATGATATGAATTGTCGCAGAGACTCGGACAAACAGCGAATAATGGTAGGCGTATCGCTGGAGGCCAAGCAAAATTATACCAAATTTTGAAAAGTGTAATTGCCGACTTTCTTGCCAGTTCTTCTCGATGCTTTCTGAACATGGCGATAAAGATTTGACTGGGCCCTTTAATTATACTTATGTAAAAAATAAAGATTTCCGTTTTCATTTTCACACTACAGCAGTCGACGCTCATCGGCTGAGACGACGATGTCTAATATCGACGAAGAAACTAAACAATACCTTATATTTTTTCACTTAGTTACGATACTAACAAATCATAATTGAAATAGTATTTTTTGATTCAGCAACACCTCTTATCTTATCGAGCGGGCTTTATGTCGCGGCCTGTCAAATTTTTTCGTGCAACATGACATCTATTGCACAATTGTTACGTGCTGGAGTGTAATTATCGACCATCGCCTTCCGTGTACGACACTAACAATGAAATCGATATCGAAAACGATCAAAACTAGATTTCGGTCAGTCTTTTTATTGCTCGTACACGCAATTTCGGAACGGCCTCCCGAGACAGCTGTTTCCACACGAGCGGACGCACTTTGCAAGGAAGTGTTATTACATCAGCCAAGAAATCGGTTTGCGTTTTAATTAGAGTCTAGTTTTTGTGAGGCGGCGAGGGTAATGTGTCGTATGCATGTAACTGTATTCAATCGATAGGTTTTATCAATCTTTAGCCCCTTCGCAGATAGCTCGTAAGCGTAAGCGTAGCGTAATCTTAGCGTACAATCACGAACATTTTCAAACATGTCCGCAGACGAAGCGTTGTTGCAGCGAATCGTAGGAGGCGTACCTAATTGTCATATTGTTATGCGTAGCATCATAACGATACGCTTACGTAAGAAGCCGCGTGCGAAGGACCTTAGTTACTGCAGCTACAATAATTCACTTTGACGAACCTAATCTGAATGGAAATTCATTCCACGTCTTGAATTAGTCTGCCTCAGGTTGAACGGAATTCAAAAAATGTATGAGAATGAGCAATTGACTGGTTTCTGTGATGATCAAGCAGGGTGGAATTTTGGGGAGAAAAATTAAACCACTCCTTAAAGAAGTCCTCTTCAGGACTGGTCTCCTGGTGGCCCAGTGGTGGCTAAAAGCGCCATTAATCCTGAAAATCGCAAAACTTTGAATTAACCTGAGTAACAATTATCGATAAATCTGAGTAGGTATCGATAGTTATGTGATATGAATATTCGGTGGAATAGAAATACTTCAGGATAACCACAGCTTAAAACCATATTTGAAAAGTTATTCCAAATAACAAAGTAGACAGTTTAAGTTCCATTCCCAATCTGGTATTAACTTGATTGTTATATGTTTACTAGCTGATGCCCGCGACTTCGTCCACGTGGGATAAAAACTATTCTATCTTTTAAGTTGGAACAAATGACAGATATTCACGAAGTTTGACCTAAATCGGTTCAGTAGTTTAGGAGTCCATCGCGGACAAACATCGTGACAGAATAGTTGTGGATATTGAAGAAAGAGAAACCATGAACTAGTAGGTATGGGAAGTTTCATATTTTCATTTAAAGTGTTTATAATCATTAATATCTCATCGGGCTTGTGTAGTCAAATAGGTATTTATGCAAAAAAGATTTCGACCAAATCACTTAGCTACGCCATCCGATAGTCTGAAAGCCTTCAGAGCATGCTGTTAGTTGTAGTTTAAAGCACAAAAACCATTAGGGTTTTAATTGAGTTTTAAATGGCAACATTGATAGGGGTCAACCTATATAACTTACATTATCTGAAGGAGTATCGGTAATACAACGATAATTACAATGGATGTCTATTGTTGGGCGACCTTCAGCTGACCGGCGCGGGCGCACGGCTTGGACCATTGCTCTGATTAATTTGATATACTTACAAGTAACATGCTATTTTAAAATGTCAATTTCCTAATTACAAAAGAATCATTAAAATCTTTGGGGCCTCCTTTTTAACCGACTTCAAAAAAAGGAGGAGGTTCTCAATTCCTCGGAATCTTTTTTTTTATGTATGTTCCGCGATTACTCGAAGATGCGTGGACCAATTTCGAAAATTCTTTTTTTGTTTGAAAGGGATATAAGGGATAGGGTTTGAAGGGGATCGTATTGTCGATAATTTTGTCATTTCTTTGCACATCAAGTTTTATAATAAGAAGGACTATTAATGATTGAACAAAACATTGCCCGACTTCGAATTGGTGTACATTAAAAATTATTTCATTCTTTGCAGTGGCATTTGAAGTTGGTTTTTTGGAAGGAATTTTCCATTTTATTAGGGTTCCGTATCCAAATGGCTAAAAACGGAACCCTTATAGATTCGTCATGTGTGTCTGTCTGTCTGTCCATCCATATATGGATGGACAGAAATAATAAACCTGTGAAATAAGTGACTGTGACATATATGTCACAGTCACTTATTTCACAGGTATAATAATAGGAACCTAAGTACTATTTAAGTAGGTACATTTCATTCAAGAACAAAGAAAACGTATCTAGATAGGTTTTTATTCAACTAAAGCTTAGTTTAGGATAGAGATTCGCTTATGTAAATAGCACATAATAACAGAACATATTATTATTATCTAGGGCTCAACCTATGTCCTATATCATGAGACGATGACGGTAAATACGAGTCGACTTAAATGCTTAAGACTAAGGTTTTACCTAAGAATTTTACCTAGGCGCACACTGAAAAGAGCCAACATTGAACTCGGTTGTGTACAAAAATAAAAATCACACAATCATGACTGCTCCCAGGCAAGTTTAATTTTAAATTGGTGGCATAATCATGAACACGAAAAAATTACACCTAAAATAAGACGAACAAGTTAAAAGAAATTTCATTGCGATTCGAGCCTATACAATTGCTCTTTAATAAATAACCTGTCAAGTGCGAGTCGGACTCGCGCACTGAGGGTTCCGTACTACAACCGGAGGAATAAAACCATAAAAACCACTTTTCTTATCGAACCGCAAAACTAACTTTGTTTTTAGAGGTTTATTGTAAATATCAAAAAAACTACTTATTAGATCTCGTTCAAACCAATTTTCGGTGGAAGTTTGCATAGTAATCTACATCATATATTTTTTTTAGTTTTATCATACTCTTATTTTAGAAGTTACAGGGGGGGGGGACACACATTTTACCACTTTGGAAGTGTCTCTCGCGCAAGCTATTCATTTTAGAAAAAAATGATATTAGAAACCTAAGTATCATTTTTGAAGACCTATCCATAGATACCCCACACATATGGGTTTGATGAAAAAAAAATTTTTGAGTTTCAGTTCTAAGTATGGGGCACCCCCAAAATTTATTACTTTTTTTTAAATTTTGTGTGAAAACCTTAATGCGGTTCACAGAATACATCTACTTACCAAGTTTCAACAGTATAGCTCTTATAGTTTCGGAAAAAAGTGGCTGTGACATACGGACGGACAGACGGACAGACGGACAGACGGACAGACGGACAGACGGACAGACAGACATGACGAATTTATAAGGGTTCCGTTTTTTGCCATTCGGCTACGGAACCCTAAAAAAGTACAATAATCCGTTGTGTAACCATTGCTTTTTAGTTTTTTGTGATTATTACACTCAATTTACCAATTAATTTTTTTTAAGAGAAAACGTAAGTAGGTAGTAAGAGTAACTTTGTTAGAAAATTCCAGAAAAACTCTATTGGACATTGAAAACTCTATACTATCCAGATGTTTCTTTTTGCTACTGCACATTTTGATCTACTTTAGGGTTTGCCGTTCGATAGTTCTCCTGGATACTTAGAATTACTGTTCTTCAGTTACCTTGAAAATATCACCATGAAATGAATAAAAACAATCAAAGAGGGATATAGAGACCGTTTACGTTATACCTACCCGTAATATTACATTAAAATAAACTAAAACAAACGTGACCTACAAATTGCCCTGATAAGGTAGTTATTTATTCTGATATTATTAATGTAATAATGCAATTCATGTACCTACTTATTCATGTTTAAGAGGTTCTACCTAGGTATATGATATATACGATTTATTTCAACAATAGATCACTTATCTCAAATAATTCCTTTTGTTAACAGCCTGCCGAGATATGGTCAGTATGCCCCACTAATAAGTTAAAAATAAAGGACTGATAATAATGCAAAATGAATCACTATTACAAAGTGATTAAGAGTGTTATTTGTTTCAATATATTTCAAATTATTTCGAACACTATGTCATCGTCGGCATTACGGAAACGTCGTCAAAGATACAAAGTACATTATATACGAATACACAAAAAATAATTCGTAAAAAATTAAATAAGGAGATGACTTTATAAAAATGTGTCTCAGGTTTCGGACTAAGTACAAAGTTTAACGCGCAAAAACGCTTGTTTATCAGATTTTGTTATGTAACAGTTTAATATTGTCTAATAATTACAGTACCTATTACTATTTTTGTCTGCATGTATAGATATCTAAAACAGGTTGTTTCTAGTGGACGCCCTTAGCTGGACAAACATAGAGGTAGTACCTATATATTAACTCTATGTGGACAAAGGCCTCCTAAAAAGAACTTGTGCAGCCAGCGAGTCTCCGCGACTCTGTTTATATCTTCCGTCCGCGTAAATGTTTGCCACTACTGGGTTTTGTGGTTTTATTGGACATGGTCCACCATCTTACCAGCATCTTGGGTCTCCATTGACAATCGATGGATGACATTATGTTCCCAATTCAGCATTGCAATTATCAAGGAATGTTATTTTAAATTTACAGTTATATTAATTGATAAAATTCAACAAAGAAATTTTCTCCTTTACAGTAAACATAAAACAATGTTAAAAAATACGAATTTTGAATCAATACATAAAATAAAACAATAAATACAGTTTTATCTACCCATAAGTACTGTATAATATTATGGTCTTTCCCAGTACATATTCCGAAAAGTGTTTCTGGAATTTAACCCGTTAATTTTAACACCTACGTCAATAGGGAATGGAAGTATTTTCCATTCGACGTTGCTAAAAACGATACAATAAATTGCTGAGTTATTGAGATAAAAAGCTTTTGTACTTCAATTATAAACATTACACGTACGTTGGGCTTTTACGCTAATGAAAGTTGGATAAGTAAAACTTGTAATTGCATTCGAGAAACAATTGCAATGGTGATAAAGTATGTATTTTGTATGGGTGAACCGACGTATTGTTGTTTTAAAAAGCATTTTCAACAACGTATCACAAGAATATGGATTCGATTTCCGGGTTGGTTGGGTTTTTCTGCCGAGAAATTATCTTTAATTTTTCACTTCTCCTGTAAAAGAGTGGGTAGGTACTTATTAAAAATAAGTATCATATTCAAGAGTAAATAATAAATCAATAACCTGCCAAATTCGCTTGCTATACCTACTCCGCAACAGGTGAAAAATGTGAGAATTAGGAGATATTGACTGAATAAAATATAAAAAAGCTCGATCTCAATAACGCTTTGTCGAGGTTATATCTCCATTTGATGCTGCAGTTTCAGGGCAAAACTAACGAAGAGAAAAAATTGAAACGTTTATCCGTTTTACGGACAATAGTAAAATAGCAAATGTACCATAAATATAATATCATTTTAATTTGTTTTTTATTCACAATTACTTGTCTTAAAATATGCAATATAATAAACAGCTTAAAAACAATCGCGTAACAAATAATATATTACAGTTTTATTACTTTGCATAACTAAAAATAATAACAAGTCCTCCGTGTTACAACTAAGGCGATCTTGTTAAGATCAGGTTCACAAAGAAAGCGGTTAATCCGCATTCTTCTACTCATCGACGCAATTGATTTTTTACACCACGCGTATTTAATGCATGTTTGTATATTCCTTTTACTCTTCGTAGAAGTCCTCAGTCGCTACACACTAGAATTCAATAAATCCGGCGGCTGGGAAATTCCGTTAAGCTTTGATAGTTATTTTTACTCTATGGATAGTTCTTGTTATTTTTAATATAATACGCAAAAGCTTTGCATTTCATTGTAAAATATCATTATTTGTTTATCGCATTGGTTTTGACAAAATTCAGTATTATCATACAAAAGTTTTTAATATACAATCAAATAAATAAATTAATAGTTTCATTGATTAAAAAAATGTTCCTGATCTTGTAATTGGTTTGCAAAAATCTAAATACAAATTTTAGACACTAAAAATCTTTTTATGTCTAAAATCATGTAACAGCGCAATAAACGACGCGGTTTCTGTACTCGTTGTGAATGGGCTTTAATAGTGAAAAGTCCACCTGTGCCAGCCTCGAGCTCAATAACTCAAATTTGGTTACCTTGCCGCCGACAAAATATTTATATCATAACATAGTGATTGTGCAGTTGACATCCCGGCCGATCAGCGAGGTCGCCGCTGGAAAAACAACGTTGTAATTAAGGTCATATTACTTGCTTCTAATTATTGTGTGGAGACTGGCGATAAGATAGCCAGATAGGTTCGTGTTTCATTGATTAAAAAATGTTCTTGATCTTGTAATTGGTTTGCAAAAGCTATATACACCTATTATTAGGAGTAAATACAATTGAGGTCAAAGATAGAGCTAAACTTCAAGGCGTTAACTGTATTAACTGGCTGTCGCGGGATTTTGTCCGAATAAAATATTTCGTTCCGTAAAACAAAACGTTTTTAAAGTGCTAGTAACTAATTAAAAAAAAAAATTTAATTAACAATTAAATTATTATTACTAATTTTAGGAATTATTTTACTTTTCAGGATTCGGGACCCTAAGGGTAAAAACGGGTTCCTATTACTAAAACTTCGCTGTCTTTTTAATATTTAGTTATATATAATATGCACTGTAAAAATAAATAGTTGAATTAAAGTAAAGTATAAATTTAAGGGGGCTCCCAAACAACATACGTGACATTTTGCTTGTTTTTGAATGTGATGGAGTGTTTAGTTTACTTTGATATTATTGAGAATGGGTCTTTATAGTAGATACGGAACCCTCAGTGCGCGAGCCCGACTCGCACTTGACCATTTATTTGAAGTAGTTACGAGTAACTAATGAAAAGTTAACCTATTTACTAATAATATAATAGTTAATCTCTCTCTTTTTTTGATCTTTACCAGTGGACTACTTCTGTTGGAAATCTCCATCTTCTTATATTTCGATGATTTTCTCTCAAGACGGGTTTGATTCATATTCCAGAGCTAAAATAAACCGCTACGTGCAAAGTAATTTATTAGTTACGAAATAACAACATAATTACTTTGACTTCAAAAATTAATGTCTTTACTTAAGGTTTTAAATATTTATGTAATTGTTTAATCAATGACAATTAATAAGTACTTGCTAACTGGTCCAAATATGTGACATTTATGTCAGTATAATTAAGGCCTTCCGAGACTCCGAAAATATATTATTCGCACAAAGCCAAAGGGCAAAGTTGGAAATTTCTCAATAAGGTACTTAAAAAACAAATTAAACTAGAAAATTGCGTTCGCATACTCAAAGCGTGTGAAATGTAAGTTAACATTGGTGGGTTCCGTTCTTTCAATATTTTATTAGTTCGAATTTATAACTTGTAGGTATGTATTTTTTTATTTTACAGGAATTAATAAAAAATTAAGAAATCACACCCTGTTTTGAAAATTATTGCAGTTAAAAATGTTGTGTAATTCCATTAAAATTTTTCATCTTATGAAACTAAGCAACTAACTTATAAATAACAAAAAGAAATCAATCCAAATTCCATTTTTTGTATTATGTCGTGAATGTTTTTTTTTTTTGTTATTTTTGATACGAAATACTTAGACATTTACTTTATTATAAGTGATACTTGTGCCTATTCAATGCTCATGTCAGATGCAGTACATCCCACGACTTTGCATTGCAATACATTGAACGCGCTCTCATCTGCGCTCATCGCCCTGAGACATCAGTTCTTGCGAGTAGGCTAGCAGTAATCTCGTAGGCAACAATGCCCTTCAAAGTGCAACACAGTAATTACTGTAAGCTAAGTTATACCAATGCAACAAAAGTTGTCGTGCTTCACTGTCAAGTTACTTTTCAACGGAACTCTAAAAATGTAAAAGCACCACAATCGTTAAATGCTACGCGTAATTACAGTGTTCTGTATTGGAGCGAGGTCTGTGGCTGACATTTTGTATTTTGTTAATTTTCACTGGCCACAGCTCTCATGGGATCATTTCACACTAAGTATATGTAACAATTATTTCATTAATACCCTTTAATTTACTAAAGTAGTATAAAAGCAATATACCTATTGCCTACATTCCAAATTGAATCACAACACTTTTTCAAGCTAAAGGATCAATACTAGGACTAGATAAAGTATCTTTTGAAGAAAGGATAAGGGTTCATATTGATAAGTTTTATTGTAAAAGTTATTTCCAAGATATTGTTATTATAACAATGCTGGGGGGTGTCAAGGTTTTTTACCCGTAAAAAAAATTCGAATTCAAAAAACAAATCGCTACGAAAAAACTACTCTAAGCTACTTTTATCTTGCGAGATATGTTTACGGAAGCTTAAGTCCTAAAACGCTATAAATAGCGTTTTATTGTGCGTCATGAAATTTTCCAATTTACTATCTCTTATTTCACCGAGTCGTCAATTACGGCGACATACGCAGACTTTTTACGATTACCCAGACTTCAGACTCGTAATGGAAAAACCAATTCCGCGTATCTTTCTTTTATATTCTTCGGGCGTCACTTTTCCTAGAACTACGCAGTGTCCTTGCACGTTCTAGGTATTTTTTCTCCGTTCAATTTGATGGTTAGTTTGACAGAAGGAATGCCGCGCTAGGGCGACGGTCGGGGCCGGTCGAACAAACGTGACTACGAACCACCTATCGTTCAGTTTAACTTGAACCATCAACTTTGTTGAAGCTCTAGTAAAAAGTAGGCATATTGGGCTCTATTGTTACTGGTTATAGTCGAATACTAACCGTTGTCGTCTCAATGCCGTCTTAAACACGAAGATCTCAATTCTTTTTGTGCCCAGTTAATGATAATTAATTGCTTGCAGTTAATATGTGTGTTTGTCAATCGCATCGAATTAGTGTCAGTTTGTTTTACAGATTAAACGTTGCGTATTAAGCTTAAACGAAATCATTAGGAAAATCATGACACGCGCCACAATTTCCAAAATAGCCTAGACGGATTAGTTCTCAAAATATTTAGGGCTTTGAAAACACGAGGCCCATGAAAAAAATGGATTAGGTATACTAACAAAAACGACGACTACCGAACAAAAAGTTTTTACGAGTTCGTTTCAATATTTTGTGAAATAGTGAGGATCAAAACAATAGAGTTTGCGGGCTTATTTTCAGTTAAGGGCGCGTTGGAACTATTAGTAATTTCTAAAACTTAAAAGCCGTGAAATTGTTATCACCATAAAATAAGTATAACTTTTTACTGACTTTTCAGAAGCGTCTATAAATTAGCCTATATAAAGTAAATCATTTCAATTTCAGCCAAAAATATAAATAATAATAACATGTCAATATCAATAACAAATATTGTCAAATCATTATTAATAGAAACAACCAATAGAAAACTTATTGTTTAGTCAATTACCTATTAAATATAGATAAATCACATGGCTGATGGCTCCACTATGTACTTGAAGGCAAATAGAATAATTTATAACAGGTGAAAGACGGACTTGCCATATTATGTTATAATAATAGAGAAACCTTAACCCATTACCACAGAAACCGGGCTTTTAATAGATAACATCTTCTATTCTTTGCGGTAACCTTGATTTTATGGTCTATTATGTAAGCCTGATAAGATATTTCACGATTTATAATAATAAATAATTAGTCTTAGCAAGTACAAGGCCTACATTTTCTGTGAAAAGAATGATTGGCTTCACTAAAGTAAGTAATTGAGTATGAATAGATTTTAAATGGTAACTATGATGTAGTAACAACTAACAAACTTAAACTTTATGGCTACTAAACTAAAACCTTTAACATAATATTATTCATGTGACAAAGAAGTCTTCGAAGAAGAAGAAGAAGTATCTACTATATAAAAATAAGTCGGGTTTTCCTTCCTGACGCTACAACTCCAGAACGCACGAACCGATTTCCACGGTTTTGCATTCGTTGGAAAGGTCTCGGGCTCCGTGAGGATTATAGCAAAGAAAATTCAGGAAAAATTTCAACAGAAAAGCGGGAAAATCTTTTTAGCGGGAAAGCCATCCGGTGGCGAAACGGAGTTCGCCGGGTTTGCTAGTTTTATTATATTTACAACGGTTTTTGCAGCTCCGCCTGGGTGAATTGCGTACTAAAATCCTTCTGAAAAACTAATATATATTCTCGACCTGTGGTATTGGCAAAGCATTCCCATTTAGATAACTATTAAACAAACAAGTATTTAAAATGTTTAGGTACTTATATAAAAACTCAACAAAACCTTTGATCGTATTAATTTCTTCCTCTTCCCTCTACATAATAAGACCAGTTGCATTTACAAAGGCAGGTATTAAAAATTATTTGAAATGTGCACTGATTGATAAGATCACATAATTTTAGTGTGGAGGTTGCCCCGTGTTACCATATTATATATATATAATACAATTTATTATAATAATATACCTTACACTATTCATAATATCTATCTAGCTTTAAAAAAAATTTATATAACTATCTTTTTCAACCGACTTCAAAAAAGGAGGAGATTCTCAATTCGACTGTGTTTTTTATGTTTGTTACCTCATAACTTTTGACTGGGTGAATTGATTTTGATGATTCTTTTTTATTAGAAAGCTGACGCTTCCCGTGTGGTCCCATTTAATTTAGTCCAGTTCTGATAATGAGAAAACCATATTAGTCTTAAATTTTTAATTCAACAGTATAGTTTGATTAGAGATGAAGTCGGGTTTTCTGTTAATTAAATAATATATATGACAAATCCTATAAGTATGTTTCATAACATACATAACATATGAGTAGTTGACGCATGTTTTAATGTAGGATATAAAACACACTCATATTTTGTTTTTAAGTAGCGAGTTTATACGCCTTATTTAATTTGATTCAAGATTTTATCTTTTTTTGTAATTTGCTTGATTAATTTGCCTTTCAGCATATTTCAAGTTAAATCAGTGGGTATTAATAATACATAGTAACAACAGCACAGATATCGAAACAACAGGGATATATTTTCACAAGGTAATGTATTTGAACTTGTTGCAATATTTAAAATCTTTATCGATCTTGGGGCAGTAATAGCTCAGCGGTCAGAGCACCCAGCCGCGAAAGCTGCGGGACGCGGGTTCAAATCCAGCTGTGAGTGAAAAATTTTGATTCGTATTTAAATTTATAGGAATTATTGTTACTTAAACTTATCTACGGCTAGTATAATAATAATATGATGTTGAAGGCACTACACGCCTACGGCGCGCCCAGGATAGAGTAGAGACGCCATTATCCTAGCTATAAATCAGCTTGCTCCACATCATGTAAACTTCACTGTGAAGATAAAGCCACGTTGCCATGAAGTCCCTAACATGATTTAGATACCTATAGTCATACTCAAATATACATAACTATATCACAAGTTTGCGGTTTCGTATTTTCTGAGTGACTTCTACCAAGTTTTGTAGTAATTTATGACAATTCAATACCTAGTCAAAAAAACAAGATTGTAATATACCAAGGCTCCGCCCAGCTGAAATTCGGTTTTCACAAATCCTGATGAAAATTTGAATTTCCCGTTCCCGTTCCCCTTCCCGCCCCGTATTCCTAGCAATATTATTAACCGTCAAGGAAGTTCTCTAACGAAATCTACCAGTAGCTTTCGCTATAAATTACTGTAGAACCTTCGCGTTTTTAAATATCCCACAGAAACTATACATTTTTCCGGGATAAAAAGTAACCTTGTCAAATTTCATCAAAATTGGTTCAGTGGTTTAGGCGTGAAAGCGTTACAAACATAATCGTAAATTTATATTTACAATATTAGTAGGGATTCGACCAAACAATACGACTTGTAAAAGAAAATAAAAATAAATGATAATTCGGGAGCACGCTATAAAGTTAATCAATAAAAATTTTAAAACTAAAAAATCTACTACATGGGCAACAATAACGTGATAAATTACTTGTCTGTTCTTTGTTTATTCTTTGATATCCTTTTAATACATAAAACGTAGCTAAAATTCCTACTTTGACACCGTTACAAAAAAGGCATTCAAAATGTGTACAAAAAAAACTTGTAATATAACATCAATACTTTATACTAACAGCATTATCTATTACTATTGTCATGGGAAAAAGATCATGTATCAAGATAATATATTATGCAAGAGATACGGGTATATTGATTATGACGCGGAAGCCGATGGTAATCGCCAAAACTAGTAACCTGTCAATAACTGGGTTAAGTAGTCAGACCCTTGTTAAAGCGAATCATTAGATTTTCTTGACAAATGAAGGCGAGCCCACCGGCGTACGTGAGAAGAAGAAGAATAATGAAGATGGATAATTCATATTTTCTATCCTACCTAAATCATGCGTGAGCTTCATAAGTGCTGTCGTGTAATGTACCTAATCTCTACTGCTTACGACTACTGCTTCACTAGATCAGTACAAAACACTCCTTGCTCTTCTTGAATCTTTTCCCATCTTCTCCTGATGACCATTCCAGCAAACCTTTTTAATTCTTGAAACTAGGTTCCAAACAGTACTTCTTGACCTAAGACGCTTGGCAGTAAGTCTTCGCCGGTATAGGCGGTTACGAGCCACAACCAAAGCCTCTCAACAAACCAGACCTGAGCCAATTAAAATTGGTTTGTGCTCTTATTTAATTCGACATCAAACTCAAACGTCTCTATTTTACATAGGCCTATCTTACAGGTACTTATGTAAGGTGTGTGATGACCTATATGTCGACGTAAAACTAATAAGTTTACGAGGGTTCCTCCATAGTTCCTTCATGAGAAGAAGCCGGGTAAAATATAAACTCCAGGCTTTCTTTTTTGTTACATACCAACTACAAAACAATAGGGAAGTGGCGCTCGTCAGTATGTCTACAGTAGCTGTTATGAATTCCATGGCAATAGTTAGCTGGTACTAGATGTTATAAGTGTTTCATAGACCACAAGCTCTATTGCTTGAAAATCGTTGTATAATTGAACAATTATTGCCGCGATTATTATAAACAATTCTTATAATATTTATCGCGGCCTCAATTACATTGTATTGTACGCAATAGCCAATAGATTGGATTCAGTCGCGGCACAGGATCACGTCGCCGCGTCGGTTGAGACACCAAAGGTTGTCTCGAAATGCGTGCCGGTTGCATAACCGACGAAATAGAGCAGACAGCTGATGTGGTTAACTTATTTTCTATCTTGGATTTACTAATAACGTTATGTCAATCCGTTTTGGTATTATTTAACAAGTAAATACAATTTTTTGTTGCACGTGGCGTTTTCATATTCAGCGGTGACGACGACGATGACGACAAAGAGGACGACGACGACGACGACGATGACGGCGACGACAACGACGACGATGACGACGACGATGACGTCGACGACAACGACGACGACTACTCGTTTATTAAGAAATATTAACATAACAATATTTTAATTCTCAAAATAAGTCAAAAAAGATCTAAGAAACGAAATTGAGTCTTCTAGCCTCTAGAGCCTAAAGAGCTGCAAGCTAGCTGGCTAAAATGTAAGTTTGAGCCATTCTAGCCTTTCTACAACGAACAATAAAATTATTCAATGGAAAGCTAATATTTTAGTTTAGTATTTAATAATTGTATAGCTTAGTTTTTAATACTTAATTATAACAATATATTTATATACAAGTAGATTCTCGATAACTTATGTAACAAAGGAAAAACATTGAAAAAATATATAAAAAAATACACGAAATCGTACTTACCTATTTAAATACCTGTCCAAGATGTATTAATTGTATGTTACGCATATTGTTACATGCAATTACAATGTATCAGATTTGCATTAGGTTATTAGACTTTTTATTTAAATAAAAAAATATGGAGAACATTATTCATTCTTATCATGAACATGTTTGTATGATAACACAGCTAAGAGTCACCGCAAGGAAACTAGCTTTCAAATGAAAAAACCTCATCGAAATTGGTCCATCAGTTTGAGAGCTTCTTCTTCTTCTTGTACCTGGGACTTTTCCGCGAGTAAGCGATATTTCGCCCGTTGCGCGTAAAGTCACTGATGCGGGTCCTCGCCGGATCACACCAATCAGCCGAGCTCACACCAGAATCCGAAGAGGCTTCTCAGGTTGCACAAGATATCTTGGAGTGTGGCTGAGGATCCCAAGTTGGTCTCGCGTTGGCCCAAAACTCCAGTGCTTCTATAGTAGCACGTGTGCCGGTGTTTCGTCCTCATCCATGCAGGCTCTGCATAGAGGGCTGTACATGATTCCTAGGGTGGAAAAATAATAATAATAATAAATAAATATATACGGGACATTTTTACACATCGCAATCTAGCCCCAAAGTAAGCGATAGCTTGTTATATGGGTGCTAGATGACTGATAAATATACATACATACTAATATACCTACATGAATATAATATATTGAAAAACACCCAGACACTGGAAAACATTCATGCTCATCACACAAACATTTACCAGTAGTGGGAATCGAACCCACGACCTTCGGCGCAGACGGCAGGTTCGCTACCACTACGCCATTCGGTCGTCGAGTTGAAATGTTTGTTTAGTGAGCAATGCCCTGTAATCATGCCTACGACTAGTCTTAGTTTGTCTTTACTAAGTCGTAGAAGTTTATCAGTTTGAGAGCTACCATGCAAAATACAGACACAAACATAGACAGACAGACATCGACGTCAACGTAAATGTTCAGTTAAGATAGATACAATAGACTGTACCTATTATAAAACAGCTTATGTGAAAGAATTCAATACCACGATCTGTAGTGCAAAGAACAGGTGTTAACATTCTGCAGTTGCATTTGTCATTTATCAAGCGCTCCGGCGGATCCAAAATAAATAATAAATATTGCTTATTATTTCATCCGTCAGCGGCGACAAAGCCATACAATATATCAACGCCTACGCCCACTTAAAAAGCGCTACTGGCTTACGTAGCGTTATCAAATTGTTCAAGATACGACACTAAAAAGTTCCGTTTCTATTTGTTTTATTTTATAACGCGTGGGTTTAGAGTTGATATAGAGATCGTCTGGCAATTATTATGCCACTGTATTTGTGATAAAGTTGAAATTGATATCTTTATTATATCTTGTTCGCGACTTATCACGATTTTTACAAGAGCAAGCTTTTAAGCAAGGTTATTTTTAAGAGGATCGTCTAGCTGCAAGTTTTCATACAAAAATCAATAACGTTTTCTTACCCGTAAATGTGGTGCCGATTTTCCTAATTTTAGAAATGTTGTAGACACAATGAGGAACTATGCTCGTACGTTTTAATTTTTAAGAAATATTGCTCATCTTAAAAGTTATGAGCGTCTAAAAATCAATATTTTTGACCTAAAAACTACCTCGAGTATTTTTTTAGTCACTAGTCGTTAGCCTTAAAGGGGAGGTAAGGCAGAGAACTATACGGTAAGAAAAGATGGGGAAAGCTATAGCAATAGCAGGCTAAAGGATATTAGTGGATATTACCTAAAAAGTTACTAATAATTATGAGGAATAGCTTTTACTAAACAATTAATTGAATAACAAAGCCGTTTTGTTCATCTTCTTAACGTTGTTATTCAAGCACTATTCCATTTCTGCGATTATATGGCTACTGTTTAGATTTTTCCACTGAAGTGCGTTCTGCCCTAAATTAATCTATATATATAAAAGAATGAGGCATTTTGGTGATTTTGGTTGTTCCAAGGATTCCGCCAAAACTATAGGTCGTAGAGATCTGAAATTTGGTACCTAGGTAGATATTAGGTCATGAATTCGTACTA
This sequence comes from Coenonympha arcania, assembly GCA_036785405.1. NCBI lineage: Eukaryota > Metazoa > Arthropoda > Insecta > Lepidoptera > Nymphalidae > Coenonympha > Coenonympha arcania. Next base: position 6,528,687 of record CM072072.1, on the reverse strand, counting down.
AGACGGGGATTCCAGAAATTCAAATTGTAAGGGGTAAAAACCGTTGGTTTTTTGGATTTCCCCATACAAAAGTGAAATTTTTTTCGTTGTTCCAGGAATTCCCGAAAAGCTACAAGTCGTAGGGATCTGAAATTTGGTACCTAGGTAGATATTAGGTCATGAATTCGTACTAAGACGGGGATTCCAGAAATTCAAATTTAAAGGGGTAAAAACCGTTGGTTTTTTGGATTTTCCCATACAAAAGTGAAATTTCTTTCGTTGTTCCAGGAATTCCCGAAAAGCTACAAGTCGTAGGGATCTGAAATTTGGTACCTAGGTAGATATTAGGTCATGAATTCGTACTAAGACGGGGATTCCAGAAATTCAAATTGTAAGGGGTAAAAACCGTTGGTTTTTTGGATTTCCCCATACAAAAGTGAAATATTTTTCGTTGTTCCAGGAATTCCCGAAAAGCTACAAGTCGTAGGGATCTGAAAATTGGTAACTAAGTAGATATTAGGTCATGAATTCGTACTAAGACGGGGATTCCAGAAATTCAAATTTTAAGGGGAAAAAACCGTTGGTTTTAGGGATTTCTCCATACAAAAGTGTAATTTTTTTCGTTGTTCCAGGGATTCCCGAAAAACTAAAAGTCGTAGAGATCTGAAATTTGGTACCTAGGTTGATATTAGGTCAAGAATTCGTACTAAGACGGGGATTCCAGAAATTCAAATTTTAAGGGGTAAAAACCGTTGGTTTTAGGGATTTCTCCATACAAAAGTGAAATTTATTTCGTTGTTCCAGGGATTCCCGGAAAACTACAAATCGTAGAGATCTGAAATTTGGTACCTAGGTTGATATTAGGTCATGAATTCGTACTAAGACGGGGATTCCAGAAATTCAAATTGGAAGAGATAAAAATCCTACTTTTAAGGGATTTTCCCATACAAAAGTGTAATTTTTGCGTTGTTCCAGGGATTCCAGCGAAATTAAAAGTCGTAGAGATCTGAAATTTGGTACCTAGGTTGGTATTAGGTATATCATGAATTCGTATTCAGAAAGGGATTTTCGAGATTCAAATTTTGAGGAGGAAAAATTTTGAATTTTTTGGCCGCCATTTTGAACTTTTTTGTTACTGGGCCGATTGCTATGAAAATCGATATTTGACTATGGCAGAAAGCATACAGACGGAATTTGTGGTCAAAATTTAAAAAATAGGCCGCCATTTTGAACTTTTTTGTTACTGGGCCGATTGCTTTGAAAATCGATATTTAACTATGGCAGCAAGCATAGAGAAGGAATTTGTGGTCAATATTTAAAAAAAAGGCCGCCATTTTGAACTTTTTAGTTACTGGGCTGATTGCTTTGAAAATCGATATTTGACTATGGCAGCAAGCATAGAGAAGGAATTTGTGGTCAAAATTTAAAAAAGTGGCCGCCATTTTGAACTTTTTTGTTACTGGGCCGATTGCTTTGAAAATCGATATTTTACAGTGGCAGCAAGCATAGAGAAAGAGTTTGTGGTCAAAATTTAAAAAATAGGCCGCCATTTTGAACTTTTTTGTTACTGGGCCGATTGCTTTGAAAATCGATATTTGACTATGGCAGCAAGCATAAAGAAGGAATTTGTGGTCAAAATTTAAAAAAGTGGCCGCCATTTTGAACTTTTTTGTTACTGGGCCGATTGCTTTGAAAATCGATATTTGACTATGGCAGCAAGCATAGAGAAGGAATTTGTGGTCAAAATTTAAAAAAAGTGGCCGCCATTTTGAACTTTTTTGTTACTGGGCCGATTGCTTTGAAAATCGATATTTGACTATGGCAGCAAGCATAGAGAAGAAATTTGTGGTCAAAATTTAAAAAAGTGGCCGCCATTTTGAACTTTTTTGTTACTGGGCCGATTGCTTTGAAAATGGATATTTGACTATGGCAGCAAGCATAGAGAAGGAATTTGTGGTCAAAATTTAAAAAAGTGGCCGCCATTTTGAACTTTTTTGTTACTGGGCAGATTGCTTTGAAAATCAATATTTGACTATGGCAGCAAGCATAGAGAAGGAATTTGTGGTCAAAATTTAAAAAAGTGGCCGCCATTTTGAACTTTTTTGTTACTGGGCCGATTGCTTTGAAAATCGATATTTGACTATGGCAGCAAGCATAGAGAAGGAATTTGTGGTCAATATTTAAAAAAGTGGCCGCCATTTTGAACTTTTTTGTTACTGGGCAGATTGCTTTGAAAATCGATATTTGACTATGGCAGCAAGCATAGAGAAGGAATTTGTGGTCAAAACTTAAAAAAGTGGCCGCCATTTTGAACTTTTTTGTTACTGGGCCGATTGCTTTGAAAATCGATATTTGACTATGGCAGCAAGCATAGAAAAGGAATTTGTGGTCAAAATTTAAAAAAGTGGCCGCCATTTTGAACTTCTTTGTTACTGGGCCGATTGCTTTGAAAATCGATATTTGACTATGGCAGCAAGCATAGAGAAGGAATTTGTGGTCAAAATTTAAAAAAGTGGCCGCCATTTTGAACTTTTTTGTTACTGGGCAGATTGCTTTTAAAATCGATATTTGACTATGGCAGCAAGCATAGAGAAGGAATTTGTGGTCAAAATTTAAAAAAGTGGCCGCCATTTTGAAATTTTTTGTTACTGGGCCGATTGCTTTGAAAATCGATATTTGGCTATGGCAGCAAGCATAGAGAAGGAATTTGTGGTCAAAATTTAAAAAAGTGGCCGCCATTTTGAACTTTTTTGTTACTGGGCCGATTGCTTTGAAAATCGATATTTGACTATGGCAGCAAGCATAGAGAAGGAATTTGTGGTCAAAATTTAAAAAAGGTGGCCGCCATTTTGAACTTTTTTGTTACTGGGCCGATTGCTTTGAAAATCGATATTTGACTATGGCAGCAAGCATAGAGAAGGAATTTGTGGTCAAAATTTAAAAAAGGTGGCCGCCATTTTGAACTTTTTTGTTACTGGGCCGATTGCTTTGAAAATCGACGTCTGACTATGGCAGCAAGCATAGAGAAGGAATTTGTAGTCAAAATTAAAAAATGATGAACTTTTTGGCCACCATTTTGAACTTTTTTGTTACTGGGCCGATTGCTTTGAAAATCGATATTTGACAATGGCAGCAAGCATAGAGAAAGAATTTGTAGTCAACATTTTAAAAAGTGGCCGCCATTTTGAACTTTTTTGATACTGGGCCGATTGTTTTCAAAATTGATATCTGATTATCGCAGCGAGCATAGAAAAGGAATTTTTGGTAAAAATTTAAAAGAATTGGCCACAATTTTGTACTTATATGTCTTACCATGGTAGCAAGCAACCACGGCCGGATGTATGAACGGACGGTGGAGTCTTAGTAAGAGCTTTTACCCTTTGGGTACGGAACCCTAAAAATGGCCACCATATTTAACTTTTTTGTGACGATCGAATTTTTCAAAATCAATATGTGACTATTACCAGGAAGCAAGAGAAAATTTTGTGGGCAAAATGGTGTGTAGTGCAGGAATTTTGGAAATTAAACCACCATAGTAAAGCATAACTCAGAAGTTAACGTGAGCGAAGCCGCGGGCGTTTGCTAGTTAATATATATATAGCTCTTTGTGCTGATTCACTCACTGACTCATTGATCACCTCTCCTGAACAATTTTGTATGAAAAAATTTTTTTTGACGTATGCTGTCATATAGAAGGGGAAAAATGATTAAGAACAAAAATATGGAGAGAGCTGATGATTGAGGATTTCGAAGACGGGTGAAGAGCACGGCCAGGGTATCAAAGATAGGTGGGGGGTGCTCGACCAAATGTCATTTGAAATGTCATCCAATTGGCAGTGAGCTGAAAAAAATTTCAAAATGGCGGATTCAAAATGGCCGCTATACGAATTTCGTCGATATCTCGGAAAGTATAACAGATGGAAGAACGGTTTCTTGACAAGAAGTGATCATGATCCAAAGGTCTATTCGATGGACAGAAAAAAAATTCAAAATGGCGGAATTTTTTTTTCAATAGAAAAATGTATGGCGAATTTTGAAGAGACCACAAGTTGTGAAACTACAGTATTTTAATGCGGTTTTTCGGAGGACTATCAGAAAAAATATGGAATGAGATCATGAATGAGGATTTCGGAGACGGGTGAAGAGCACAGCCAGGGTATCGAAGATAGGTGGGGGGTGCTCAACCAAATGTCACTCGAAACGTCATCCAATTGGCAGTGAGCTAAAAAAAAATTCATATACTTACTATATATATAGCTACTCGTGCTGATTCACTGACTGATTGACTGACTGATTGATCACCTCTCCTGAACAATTTTGTATGAAAAATTTTTTTTTCGTGAATGAGGTCGTATAGAAGAAAAAAATTCATTCGGAGGAAAAATACGGAGAGAGTGGTACGGAGAAAGTATAAAAGATTGAAGAACGGTTTCTTGACAAGAGTTGATCAGGATTCGAAGGTCTACACGATGGATAGAAAAAAAATTCAAAATGGCGGACTTTATTTTTTTCATAGAAAATGTATGGCGAATTTTGAAGAGACGAAAAGTTGAAAACTTTGCAAGTGTATGATGTGGTTCTTCAGAGAACTTCCAGAGAATAATATGGAATGTGATGATGATTGAGGGTTTCTAAGACGGTCGAGGAGCACGGGCAAGGTATTATAGTTAGGTGGGGACTGCGCAAACAAAAAATACTCGGAACCTCATGCAATTGGCAGTGAGCTGAAAAAAATCCAAAATGGCGGATTCAAGATGGCCGCCATACTAATGTCGTGTTGTTCTATCTCGGAAAGTATAAAAGATAAGAGAATGGTTTCTTAGCAAAAGGTAATCAGGACCCGAAGGTGTTTTTGATGTGTAGAAAAAAATCAAAATGGCGGAATTTATTTTTTCATAGAAAATTTATATTTCGAATATAACTATAATTATGCAAAGCATTGATGCAGTTTTTCGGTGAATTGCCAAAGAAAAATGTGAAAAGAGATGATGATCTAGGATAGGTTGATGATCGAGGAGCACGGTCATGGTTTTAAAGATAGTTAAGGACTGTTTGAACAAAAAATACGCTGAACCTCATCCGATGAGGTTCAGCGTATTTTTTTGTTCGAACAGTAGTTAACTATCTTTAAATCCATGACCGTGCTACTAGGTAATTTTTTCAGCCCATTGCGAATCGGATTCCAATTGTGAGATGACGGCGATACTTTTATGGGCGGGAAGACCGCACGCGGGCCACATGTGGCCCGCGCACTCACGCGCCCTACTAGTATAATATAAAAGACCTACATTGCATTCTACGTCTATCAAGCGACTATGTATGAAAGCTGACAATAGAAAATGGCCAGTTTTTGTTCGCAGCAGTGAGATAGCGCCCTTATTATGTTTGTTATAATAGCGTTATAAATTTAAACAGTACAACAGTGTAGATTGTCTGCACCTCACGACAGTCGTAACTCAAAAATACTTTAGAAGACTCGTGAACAAGATTTTCTAGATATAGATTAGATACAGCTTATATCTATAACCTTGTTATTGTTATGGGTATGTATAATTATAATGTAGGACTTAATAAGACCTCAGCCTCGGATTCAGCGGTGCGTGGTTTGAGCCCCAGGCCGTACATTAGGAGTAATGTGCGTTAGTGGCAGATAATTAATATCATTTGTTTGACGGTGAAACAAAATATCATGAGTTGACAAAAGTGTGTGAAGCTACCCCCTAGAACCCCCTTTCATTATGAGAGTTGACCCGAAATCGTCAAATGCAGTTACATATCTATTTGAGTTATACTCATTTATTGTAATAGCAGGTAACAAAAAATGTCTTATTTCGACATTTTCTCCTACGTAACATATCTATGTAATTATTTTGTTTACTATAACTTCTAATGGCTCAGCAGGCCATGGAGAGGGCTATGTTTGGAATTTGCCTGAGGGATAAAATGAGGAGATCCACAAGAAACCAAAGTCTGATATAGCTAAAACCATCAGCAAGCTGTTAGTCTGGGAGTGGGCAGGTCACGTTTGTCGTAGAGGCAATGGCCGGTAGAGCTAGAAAGTCCAGAAGAAAGAGACCGCGAACGAGCTTCCTCCAGCTCGTTGGACCAAGGACAAGAAGCGAGTGGCTAGAAGCAGCTGGATGAGGAAAGCTGAGGACAGGGTGTGGTGGCGCTCTCTTGGGAAAACCTATACCTATCTAATAGTGAATTTCCGAAGAGTGACGCGATGATGATGTGAAGATTTCTTCTTAAATTACACACTTCAAGTTAGTATTTGACTGCTATTGTATTTCAGTGAAGATACAGCCGAAAATGTAGTCATCCTAACTAATATCCCATAAAGGTATATACGAAGCACCGCAAGGCTTAAATCGCTTGGCAGTGCGTCTTTGCCGGTAAGGTGGTAACTAGCTGCGGCGGAGGCCACCAGGACCAAACCGGAGCCAATTTGGAAGTTAAAAAATTCCAAAATGACCCATAGTGGGAGTCAAACATGCAACCTCTCGAATCCGAGAGAGTGCAACCTACCCCAAGAAACAGCTGGGATTAGTGTTGCCCAAAATCAGTCTTGGTCTTGCAGTCTTGGTCTTGTTCTTGCATTTTTGCAAGACCAAGACCAAGACCAAGACTGCCTAATTTTAGCAAGACCAAGAACAAGACTGGCAGTGCAAGATTTGAGCAAGAACAAGACTAAGCCTGCAAGACTCTTGCGTCTTGCAGTTAACGTGAAATCGCACCCTCTGCGACAAAAAAACAAAATAAAATTTGAATTTCGCGGGCCGACCTCCGTTTTTTTTTACACACTACAAGTAAGTACTTGACTGTGATCTCATCCGATGGTAAGTGACGATGCAGCCGCAGATGTTATCGTACTACCTTGGAAGAGGTAAGCAACCCCTAACGCTTTCTATACAGCATCACACCGGAACGCTAAATCGCTTGGCGGTGCGTCTTTGCTGGTAGGGTGGTGACTAGCCACGGCCGAAGCCTCCCACCAGACCAGACCTGAGCCAAATAAGAAATAATTAATTCCAAAGTGGCCCGTGGCGGGAATCGAACCCATGACCTCCCATTTCAATTTCGGGCGCGCGTCACTGCGCTATAGTAGTGTTATTAACTCGCTGCAGACTCGGTCATAAATCATTCGAGTGTTTCGGTTTTGTTGTTCTTTGTTGAGTTGTGCATTACTGCAGAAAGAGCAAAGAACAAAAGCGAAACACTCGAATGATTTATGACCGAGTCTGCAGCCAGATAATAATACTACTATAGGAGGTCGTTGTGGCTATTAAGAGAATTAAGACTGAGTGTCGTTTCGGAGAGTGTACGAGTTCGGGACCAGCAATAGGCTAATAGGTTATTGCGAGACTTGCGAGACTCTTGCTGCAAGAACAAGACCAAGACCAAGACTGGGAGTGCAAGACCAAGACCAAGACCAAGACCACATGTACTGGCGCAAGACCAAGACCAAGACTGGCTGAGTCTCGTCTTGTTCTTGCATTTGGGCAACACTAGCTGGGATAGATTCGTTCGTTCGTTTCAGCCGACGGACGTCCATTGCTGGACAAAGGCCTCCTGTAATTTTTTCCAGCCCGCACGGTCCTGCGCCACTTGTTTCCAGCGCCGTCCCAGAAAGAGTCGCGAGAAGGCGCTGGATCGTTATTTGTAAATATAAATATTAGGCGTCTTTAAGGAGAGTTTACGTTTTACAAGTAAATATTTTCAATTCCATTTCGACAAGAGTAAGGTGCTCCAGTTTCGTACTTCTGTACAGAAGGCTCAATAAAGTATCCGAGCAGATGTAAATGGAGCAGCGCGCTCGCCCGAGGCTAGGGCGGGGTCCGTACGGACAACACTTTCATATTATTACGGCCGCATTGCACGCACACCGGCACCGACGCACGCGCACAGACGCACGCGATTAGATCGCGAACACAACCTGCGCACGCGATCTGACCACTTTCAATGATTCGTTAGCAAAATCATTAGGAGATGTAAAGCCGGCGCATTGTAATAGCTACGTGTTTATGGTTATTTAAATGATTTATTTTTATTGATCGTTTTCGCCTTGTTGCGAGACAGAAAATAATGATGGCCGTACGAATAAGGCTACTATTATGCGTTCGGTATTGCGAAGGTGACTCGGTTACTTCCACTATGTAATTTGGTCGTTTGGTAATGGAATTTGTAACGAGAAAATGAGTTGTCACGTCGTTTTGAACGGCGCATTCATCATTATAAGTAGTAGGTACTTACTGACCAGGTAGTAGGGGCTATGGTTTGTATGTGCGGACATGTTTGGACGGCTCCGCTGAGTGCTAGTATGGACTGGATTAATAATTTGTGCACAGCTTTAATGCATTTAGATCACTGTAAATTATTGACGATAAGAGTAATCGATCTCCCCGTGATTTAATGGTAATAGCCAAGAATGAAGTCTCTCTGCTTGAGTTTTCTTTGAGTTAGTTCTGCTTGACCTTTTGCTATAATCGCCGCAATATGTCGCTGCCCGCGGGGAAATGAAATACAGAAACCGAATAACGCCTGCTTAACGTGCCAGGCAACGTAAAGCCCGTAACAACGATAAAGTTTTGGACGACATAGGTACCCAAAACACTAATTATTTCGGCAGCGGCCAGATTGCCGACGATGACAGGGCCCTTTGCTCAGGTGGCGTAATGAAAATGAATCCCGTACTCCCAGCGGGTCCATTGACGAGCGAACACTTTTTTTTGGCAGGGAGCCTCTTATACTATAATTATTAACTTACCTATCTCTACGTTTTCTTTGGCGTTAAAAATACGTGTTATAGCGTTAAACTTTGTTTTGGATACGTACGCTGTTGGTTATTTTACAGGAAGTCCCGGATTCAATTCAAGACAACAACATTTCTATTTAGAACTTTGCAATTTCTAAATAAGTAAGGTCTGATCTATGCTCTACAGAAAGTCAGTGGGCATTTAATTTCATTTGACAATGGCTATATTATCTTCATGCACTAACACTAAAGGAATTGCATTTAAATAATAGCTAAAAATCATTTATTTATTGGATCTTGTTATTTTATTTACTGGCGTGTGGTGTCTATATCTATATACTCTATGCACAGGTGTCTCTCACGTCTATAGTGTTTTCTTTTTTATATAATATACAGATTTGCACAATCCAAGTTATTAAGCGAATCGAAGCAAAATTAAATAAATCCACCAAAATTACCATGTTCGGCCACACACGCAGCGCATCAGACACTCAAAATAACGTTTCAATATGGTTTTTACGACTGAAATTCTCGGACTGCAGTGTAAATTGAAAATTAAGGGACATTACAACGTATTACGAATGATAAAGCCGATGAAATGGTGCAGAAAATGTCGCGAAATAAAACACAATCTAAAAAGGTCAAAGGCCTTGAGCAGCAAACACGTAGATACGTCAATAAAACAATATTTGGCCGCAATTGATGTAAATTCGCGGTTATAAAATTTTACAATAATTGCAAAAGTACTGGATCTCGGGGCTCGAATATGTCTAAATGAGAATTGCGATTGCCCGCCACTGACCACCGGGGAGACTCGTAAATATTTCAAAATACGCATAACTTTTGGTGTACTGTAAGTCATTGTGGTACCTACCAACTTTATGTTTATTATTCAAATATAGTTACGCTCGTATATTATATTATTATTTGTGTATCTACGTTCGTTACATAAATAACACAATAAGAACCTGTATGACTTGAAACCATTTTATTGTGTTTTTGACGTATAAATAAGTGTTGTATAATTTGAAATTTGGTCAAGTGCGAGTCGGGCTCGCACACTGAGGGTTCCGTACCATCATGACCAATTCTCAATAGTATTAAAGTAAACTGAACACCCCTGCCCAGTAAATTCAAAAACAAGTAAAAAATTCATGTTTGTTGTATGGGAGCCCCCTTTAAATATTTTTCCTATTTTAATTTAAGTATTTATTTTTGAAGCAAATGTTTAATTAAATATTTTGTGAACATTTGAAGCGTCTACCTTTTTATACCGTTATTAATATCGAGCAAAAACAAGCAAAAAATCTCGTTTCTTTTTGTGGGAGCCCCCTTATTTTATTCTATTTTTTTAGTATTTATTGTTATAGCGGCGTGAACTGAAATATCTATAATAATTGATTGCAGATACATAAATTATGATAGCCCTTGATATAGAGTATGTAAAGTAGCCATCAATCAACGGAAACTTACCACGAGAACCTATTCAAAGATAAATAACTAATCAACAGATGCCTATTAGTAGTCATAACCGCTATCACAGTCACTGTTATCAACATTCGCCTTCAATTACCCTTCGCCATGACAGCGGAGCCGGATCTGTCATATTTTTATGCTTTATCATTATTCATCTACAAGTCCTTGAATCTGGTTTTGAATTATCGTACCACCAAGCCATAGTTATATTAATGACAAGCACCAGTTCGATCGCAAGATAACTTGGAAATATGACAGCCGACCGCATAATATTTGCGCTCTTAAAAATGCTTAGAATGATCAACAGCCTTAGCCAAACGACTTATCAACGATTGGTGTAGAACCTGCCGATTGCTAATTCCATAACTGCGTTATGGGATGAAGTTCAAAAAATGTCACGTTCATTGAGACACGTTATCAATTTGTTGATCAGATGTGTCGCTCTCATACATTTTATTTAGTTTCGTTCCATATTGTTATGGAAAAACGATCTAAAGGTTCCTTTGACGATCGTCGATAAGTCATATTATGGCTAAGACCACAGAAAACAATATTTCACCAGCATATTCTACTCCAGTTATGAATTAGGTACACATTTATATTATCTTATCCATAAACAGTCTTATCCTCTAAAGTTTTTGCTAAAGGCTTTGTCCGCATTTATTACAATTTTTTACTAATGTCGCAAGAATTTTTGATATTTCCCAGATAATGCAGCTTAGTCGAGTTAAAAGTCTGCTTATAATTTCAAATTATATTCAAATTGGTTCGGTAGTTTTAGCATAAAGGCATTAACGAAATTGACTTACATAAGTTGACATGATTCGTATTTTTTACAGAAATGCTATGGACAATCGCAAGATTTACTTCTCATCAGCTTCTCATTATCATTTTCAAGATCCATGTTTCCGGGTCAGAAACCATTTTCTTGTTACGGTTTTGGTTATTATGACAAAGTTTGAGAGTTGGCTCAATAGCCTGCTCGAGGTGGTCGGTTCGCAAAACTCACTCAGCGTCTGGAATGTTTACTTGTGTCAGAAAGGACAATGTAGTAACATAAATAATGAATAAGTAGCTACTTAACACTCTTTGTAGTCATTCTAATAATGTTTTAAGGAAAGCATAACATACAAGATAACAACAATTGGGTAGTTGACTGAAATCAAAATATTGGCTTTTCAATTTTTTGGAAACTAGAATTACCTATTAATAATTAGAATGGTTTCATTATTTTCACAAATAAAATATTTTCAAATGGAAATAAAAAAAAAGTTTTTCATTTAAATATTTCTCATTAGGCAGAGACAGCCATTAAACTGTCACAGTCAAAGTGTGGTCGTGCCATAGTAGCTCTATAAAAATTTTGGTTTTGCAAGAAAGTAACGGAAGACCTCAAAAAGTTATTAAAATGTCTATAACTCCGTATTTCCCTGATTTTAATTTTTTGTGGACGTTCTGATTTCTAAGTAATACCTACTTAACTCCCTAAGTAGTACCTACTCTGCTCCCTAAGTAGTACCTACTTAACTTCCTAAGTAGTACCTACTTAACTCCCTAAGTAGTACCTACTTAACTTCCTAAGTAGTACCTACTCTGCTCCCTAAGTAGTATCTACTTAACTTCCTAAGTAGTCCCTACTTAACTCCCTAAGTAGTACCTACTTAACTCCCTAAGTAGTACCTACTTTACTCCCTAAATAGTACCTACTTCACTCCCTAAGTAGTACCTACTTTACTGCCTAAGTAGTACCTACTTTACTCCCTAAGTAGTACCTACTCTGCTCCCTAAGTAGTACCTACTTAACTTCCTAAGTAGTACCTACTTTACTCCCTAAGTAGTACCTACTCTGCTCCCTAAGTAGTACCTACTCTGCTCCCTAAGTAGTACCTACTTAACTTCCTAAGTAGTACCATTTTAACTCCCTAAGTAGTACCTACTTTAATCCCTAAGTTGTACCTACTTTACTCCCTAAATAGTACCTACTTAACTCCCTAAGTGGTACCTTCTTTACTCCCTAAGTAGTACCTACTTTACTCCCTAAGTAGTACCTACTCTGCTCCCTAAGTAGTACCTACTTAACTCCCTAAGTAGTACCTACTATACTCCCTAAGTAGTACCTACTTAACTCCCTAAGTAGTACCTACTTAACTCCCTAAGTAGTACCTACTTTACTCCCTAAATAGTACCTACTTTACTGCCTATGTAGTACCTACTTTACTCCCTAAGTATTACCTACTCTGCTCCCTAAGTAGTACCTACTTAACTTCCTAAGTAGTTCCTTTATTTTTTTTAGTTTAAAATTGAACTAACCCAACTTCTTCTGGCATCACAATTTTAGTAAACTTGACAGTTATGTTCCCCGAAAAAGGTCTGTTTGTGGTATATATTTTTGAGGGCTACGAGGTTTAGCTTCTGGGATGGGAGGATAAAAACTCACAAAAATCACTCAACCAGGGATTTGTCAACAGTAATCCTGTTACACCTGTAACAGTAATCTGTAAATCTCCTCGGTTGGTTGTCACCCGCTGCCGGCACGCACGGCGCGGCGCGGCGTCATCTCCGCGTACTGCGCTCACCCACTCATTAAATTCGCATGTCAGTCCATCAGTGAGATTATTGCAATTATTTAAATTCACACCTTCGGTACGCGAAAAAGACTTTTTTGCATTTAATATTTCGTAAGCGCGAGGAAATGACGTCTCATTCGAAAGGTATAATTAGGGACAACCTTGGGCACCGCGTTGGGATTTGGACCGGACTTACTTACTCGGATAGGTGTGTATGTTACTGTGAAACTCGCTTTTGTGCAAAAAGCACCCTAAGGGTCAATTTACACTACAGCGGAATGGAATGGAAGTGTTTTTTGTTGTGTTTTGGAAGCATAATGAACTTGATGTCAATTGTATAAAAATACAAAATTATTAGGAAAGATTAAATTGTTTTGCTATAATCCACTTCTTGAAAAGATTCTGTATGGTACAATATGCAGGAACACTGCCCACATGAAAAACCACACAAAATTTTCCAAGATTTTCTTCGACGTACGTTTCGTCCCGACACCGGGACATCCTCAGGAGATGTTGACTTCGCAATGCGAAATCGTAGAGACTCTACCGCAAGAGGATTTCCGCAAAATAACACCTGCTTCCATTCAACAAACAAAATAATTCGTGAGAATGCACGAGGATTCACCGGAAGACGCGTGACCTTTTTAGATCTTATTTAATTTGCATCTTATACAATTGACATTGTATAAGAAAACAAAGTTTTTGCAATAATGAACTATTTTTAATGCTTAGAAATGTAGTAACATTTGGCATGTTGAACTAACTTTTAAACTTGTTTGGTAATTTTTCAGCTGTTGTTGGAAACTCTTAAAATGTTCCGTTCCCATGACTTTTACAGTAACTTTAAAATATACATACGCGTCATTGAGGTATCAAGAGATAGACGTCACGAATAAGAAAATATCGAAAGCATTATAGTACCACAATTTTTTTTGTCCAGTGGTCAAAACTGGAAATTAAAGCAGTGCTAGGAACTATGGATAAAAACTCTCATCAACATAGGATTATTAGGGACACTCTTACTGGTTAAGAAAAGGATGTGGTACTATACATTGTAACGCAGATGAAGTTTAAAATGTAGCTGTCTCTTTTAGCTGCAATTAATTCACATCTACCCTGGACAGTGCGGACCGCGCGAAAAATTGTCGCCAGTTTACCGGTGGCAAAAATGCTTGTTTTGTTTTGTCACGTATAGAATTTCGACAGATGGCGCGCTTTGCTTGTACGGTAAATGGTTCGGATGCCCATATCCTGAGGTTACATATCGCTGTTTGGTTGAGAAATATAAGCAAAATAGCAAACTTAAATAGACTATTTTGGGAAAGTTACGCCCACTGCTATTAATATAATCTGCCCAGAGTTTACTCTAGGCCACCTTTGAGTGCGATTATGGGTCCATTTTCCCATCGTAAGTCAATGCCATGCGTTTCTGACATTGCAAGTCGACGTGATAATTGTGAGATGTTTCGACATGCATTATGTTGGATGCGAAATCTTTAATTGACGTCGATATTTGCGCTGAGCGCGTCATAATTAATGTTGCTATTCGTCATTAATCAAACTTGGGACAGATCTTTAAAGTCATTAATTTCGTTCTTGTTTCCTGCAATTATTTACAACAAGGAAGATGCAAAAAAATTGAAGAAAATAAGTCAATGTTATGTTTTCTTTTTAAATGAAAGCAGTTTTATTTTCATTTTTTTTATATACTTTTTGGCAATTATTTGAATTATGCAAGAACTGTTATTGATAGATACTCATTTAATAACCTGAATTGGCCATGACTTTCAATTTATAGATTTTTAAAAAACAGCAAAAATATAGAAGAGCCCTATGACCGTTTATGTCTTTTGGCAGCAATTTACTAAAAATTAATGTCAGAACTTTAGGGTCTTAATTATAAGAATCTTTATACGAATTAATGACGGTACCAGCAAGACATTCACCTGATGTTAGTGATACGTTTGCCCATGTCAGATCCAATGTGTCACATGAGTTTGCAATACAATATCATTAGACTGTACTGCACTCATCACCCTGAAGCATCAGCTCTTAGACCTTATTTACTCACTACAGTAATACTTTGGTTCTCCACAATAGAAAATTGATGCTGCGATGGTACCTGCCGAAACAGAATCCGCAAGAAGATAATGTAAGCCGGCGATAATTTCTTGCTCCGTTATTGAAGAAATAAAAAAATTAAAGACAAAGTATACTTAGCACTAGGGATGTTATGGATATATAATTTCGGATCCGGATATGGATATTGGTAAAAAATAATATCGATTTCGGTTACGGTTATGGATATTAAATTATTTCGGATTATCCGAGAGTTTCGGTTACGGAAATTAATTTTTTAAGGAACTGAAATCAGCGGAGTGCACAGTTAATTCGTACGAGTGTAGTATTTAGTTAGACTCTGCCCTATCCGAAACTATCCAAAACTTTTATTACGGATTCAGTTACGGTTACGGATATTTTTTTATTTC
Organism: Coenonympha arcania; assembly: GCA_036785405.1. Classification (NCBI taxonomy): domain Eukaryota; kingdom Metazoa; phylum Arthropoda; class Insecta; order Lepidoptera; family Nymphalidae; genus Coenonympha; species Coenonympha arcania. Next base: position 6,513,421 of record CM072072.1, on the reverse strand, counting down.
AGATATCCGATAGTTTCGGTTACGGATATGGATATCCATAACAACACTACGTAGCACCAAATAAATACCATTATTCTGCGCTTAAGCGCCGCAAATACTTGGTAATCAGCAATGACTATAATATATTTTGCTGCGCTTGCATTTGAGACTTTAGGTCAATGGTCATCAGACACAAAATAAAAATTTAATGTCGTGTCAAAAAAGTTGGTTCACGCATCAGGTGACCACAGAGCTGGCGCTTATTTAGTCCAACGGCTAAGCATTATACAGCAAATCAATAGCGTCAGTGTTTTGGGCACCATGCCATTAAAGCGAGCATTTGCACGGTGTATTATACTTTGTTTAAATATTTTCACTTTAGAGCTTAGTTGTTGATTTTCTTCTTAAAATCTTAACTGTTAATAATTATACCAGGAAAATGTACTTAGTACCTATGTTGAAAGTTAAACTGGAAATACATATTTGAACGTACAGCCATCTAAGTCGTAATTAACATGATTGGTACATCTGCTCCCATTCAAATGAGTCAGCGCATTATTCATCAATACCTTATTCGGTGAAACTAAATCATGTAGCGTACCTCTACCTATCACTTGCGGTTGTAGCAGGGAGATACGACAATTTATCTTCATGCTTCGCTCTGGGTATGCGAGGATCGAGAGGAATTACAACATTAGGATTATAGTCGGTTAGTTAATTCTCCACGAAGCTTCCGCGTAAGCGATCCCAATATAGAAGCTTTACAGACTTTGTACAAGAGTCAGGAATGGATGTGTGGTTCCTACGCTATTTGTAGCGTACTTAAATACAGACCAAGGACTAGTTTTAGAAGTTTCTGTCGTCTTCTTGCATTTTCTTCATGACGCAGTTTAATTCACGGAAAAGGTAATTTTATCGTTTCTATACAGCTTTTAAATCGGACAAATTATGAATCGAAGCTAGTACAACGATGTATAGTAACCGTTAGAGGTTACCCTGCGAAGTTACTACGAAAAAATGACTTGAAAAAAAAATGAAAAAAAAATAAATAAAAAAAACAACATTGAAAACAAACATATAAAAAAACATGGTTGTGTCATCACTTATGATCAGGTGAGATTGCAGATAAGTTCTAACTTGTATCATATAAAAAACTTATCAATGTGAAATGCCTACAACAAAAATGGAAAATATATCATTAAATTTTACAGACAGATTGCACTGATGTTGAGACAAATTTTACTGCCATCCTAAAGGGAAAAGTCAATAACCCTCGCCTGACAAAGGAGTCACTGTGGATCTTAACTCAACTTGTTTATTAAAAACGTTAAAATTCACGTGGCGATCACGCTAAACTGAGGTTAGACAACTATGGCGAACGTTTGTCGCGCGATAAGTCGCCAGTGTGGCCTCAGGTAGCGTTACGAGCCGCTATCAATTCCCCGTTGCCTTGGGCACGCCCAGGGCACTAACCCTTGTCGCAATATGCACCATTATGCACCCAGGGCACTCACACACGCGCACTGATAAAAGATGTAGGTGTAGTAGTTGTCCCTCTTGTAAAATAGATGGCTATCCTCCCTTTCACTGGCGAAACAGTGCCGCCGCTGCGAGAAACGAAACTTGTATTAGATTCGAGGCTTAAAATATAAATATTTAAACTTAACTTTACTGAAATTAAAATATACCCTTCGTACTATATATATCATAAACAACACAACATATCCTAAATTTCTTGTAAATCTATCAAGAAGTGTCGGCGTAAAATATTTAGAAATTTCTCACTCATACTATCCTTACGTCTTTAAAATATATTAGTACGACCGACTCACAAACCCATAAAATTTATGAATCTTAAATATGTGCATCATCAGTTTAGCTAATAAAGAATTGTGTCTTTAAGAAACTATGTTTGTTGACAATTGAAACAAAATAAATAAAAGGGCATTTTCCTCGTTAATTAAAAATAATCCTTCAAAAGTTTCAATGTTCTAATTACATAAATTTAATTTTAAAGTTGTTAAGCAGCCTAACATACGACTCTACTTATTTAACATTTGATCTTGAAAACACGGAACATAAACATAAAGTATTTTCAGTCTGGATACTAAGCATTCCTGCAAGGCTCGAAACTGTTCCTGAACCACGGATGGCTAGTAACAAAGTATCTAATTAGGAAGTAATAAAAATACTAATTCAAGTTAGAAACACCAAGTCACTGTTCGCTGTAAATTGAATCCGTTCCGAATGTACTATTCTCAAGGTTGGCGAGCGTACTATAGATAGCTCTGAGGTATATCCATATATTGATAACAGATAAGGCTGTCACTGACGACAGGGCGGTAGCTGGCTGGTTGGTTAACAGGGTTGGCAACTTCTATTAGGCTTTTATATTTATTTTACTTACAGCAATAGGTCCAATTGATTCTAGAGAGATGGTGGGCTTGCTATACTAAAGCATAAAAATGCTACTATCTCCGTCACTATATTATTCTAAGCTAAATGAATTCCATAGTTTTTTTTCATGAATTCCATAGTTTTTTTTTCATTAAGACGGTCCAGTAGTTCTGGCGTGAAGGACTAACAAACCTATACACATACACGCAGTTGTGCACGCATACTTGTGATAGGAGTATCTGAGTCACAATGCTAATAAAAAACAATTATTTTATGTATGGATTTTGTACCTATAACGTGAAAAATCGCTAAGAAAATCTTCATTAACTGCATCTGACACAGCATCTACTAAACTGTACCTAAACCCTTAGTTTAAAGTCAGTTAAGTGATGTAAAACAATGCAAACTACGGAACCCTAAAAAGTAGGTGCACTCTCTATCCCCTCTCTCTCATCATCCAATGAGACGACAGCTCTGACACAACCGGAGAGAGAGATCAGGCGCAGGACCGACGACGGCTTAACGTAGGCTCGGGAGTTTTCAAACTTCAGGCTAGTACTAAGAATTTCCTGACAGAAAAATCCGATAACTTCTGAGTCAAGTTCTGCAAGTTTTGTTGCTAATCTAAATCTCGCTTTAGGGGTGACCCTAGCGCTAAATATCGCCGGTGATATAGTGCACTTCTACTCGTTGCGAAATTAGAGCGAGCGTGCGCGCGCAGAGCGGTGCGCGTGCCACGGGCCGCGGCTGCGTCCGCGCACACCGCACACCCACCAGCCGCGCAAGCGCACAGTAGGTACCACCGTACCGGAGCTGCTATTTATGAACACTATTGATATGGGATAAGAAGACAAATGTTCGATTTAAGAGGATAATATTATGTTGAATTTGCTTTTGTCTTTCTCACTCTCACGAATACGTTTGTGGGTGCGACATGCAGCATCGCGGAAGAATATAATAAGATAACGACGTTTTACCTAATTACTAAAAAAAATAAACCAGTGTTCAAAAATCAGTTTATGAGCGTTTTTGGATATTATTATTATCGACATTTTAAAACAAACATTACAATTACATCCATTGTTGTTTCCGATAAAAATTAGAAAATTTGGAGCAACTTTTGGGAGAACTTTTTACTTATCGAGAAAATCTTATATTCACTTGAACGTCACTAAAAATTGCTTAAATACACTGTCTACGCCTTTAATTTTTTCGGAAGATAACTTTAAATGTTTTGTGCAGGTAATTTTATAAGTTTGCTTATGCAATCTTTTTATTATCCAAGAAGTCATTTTTATTTTTACAAGAAGTCTACGTTAGTCAAATATTAGAGGATGGCAGTTGCTTTGCTTATGTAGGGTGACCAGTGACTTCCTATTTACACGTCGTCGCAGGGGAAACAAAAACGCCCGGATTTCTAAGCGGAATTTATGAATATTAAAAACGTAAATTAAATTATCATAAAGATATGATTGATTGTAAAACATACAATACATTATACTATATATCCGCTTATCAGTGGATTACTTGGATTTTCTGGCAGTTAATAATATGTTTTCTCTATATTATTTCAAATTATAGATCTCAGAAGAACAAATTGACGCTGATAATTGCGGTTTTACGTGAATTGGTTGTTATTTTATTTTGTGAATAATATAAAATAACAACTACACCTACGATAAAATATTGATGCTTACCACTGACACAACAATTAATTTCATGAGACTTTTTTGGCATAAATTTATTCACCTGAATGAAAATTAATTAATATTAACAAGTTTAATAATTAAAAATATTTACGTAAAGCCGTATACATCCAAGTTAAAAATGAGCGAAGGATTGTGACAGAAGCGGACAAAAGTTATTCATTTACATCAGTAGTCCAAGATAATTGTAATTAAAGATTTCTCGTTATTTAACAAATAATTAACGTTAAATCGGCTGGAGCTATACAAGAGTGAGGTCGTACGAATTGGACCTTTCACCTCACATCGAGAGAATGATACGGCAAATAATTGCGAGTCCTGTCTTGATGGTATTTGTAGACTAATTAAGAAAACTTATTAACGTAACAATAAAAACTTGGGTATAAATATCTTGAAGTAGTTTTTACCCCCCAATTAAAATTCGATTGTTCACAAAGCTGCGGAAACTATATGGATTGTTCTGGAATGAATTGTCGCTTTCAGTGTGATAATATTATTATTATACAGCCTAATTTTACTTGTAAATAGTTATAGTGCGATTGTCTCCCTTTTCGCGTTTTATCTCTCTTTCGGTTCGGACACTTTTTAGCGCTGAACCGTCATCCGTATTATATACCTACCTGTGATATAGGTACATAAAATTTAGGAGCCAAATCTACCCAAATGGCAGAAGTCTGCCACAAATGATCACACTGTACTAAAATGTAAGAATTGGGTCTGCTATTTAATAATTTAAGTAACAATTTTAAAAAATAATAAGATCGACGTGATTCTGCATAAGTGTATACATATAGTTAAAGACCTGGAGATTGGCGATGAATCTATTTTATTTTATTTTATTTATTTGGGTTAAGCAGTACGTTTACATGATTCTTAAAGTAATTACATACAAAATTATGGGTGGGTAAATTATGGGTACATTCTAAGGGTATGTCTAGCGGCATAACAACTGAATTAATTTAAAAACACCTACACTAATTTGAGGAAGAGGTATAGTTTGGATGGAAATATTTTTAACTGTTGTTATGATGACCAGAGCTCTACCTACAAATCTCTAAGTTCACACATTATAAAGTTCCAACTGTAGGCAAATATAAAAATGTATATCACAATAGTTTCAATACTTGTTTGTAAATTAAATTAAATGAATGCCTTGTTTGATATTTGTGTTCACAAAGACCATGTAGGTATTTTATCGTCAACAGCTGATGAATATAAACAAAATTCTTCCGAAGTCGGCAACGTATTGTCGATGACTATTGATTGATTGTGATTGATTGATATAGCTGATGTCAAATGATAACGCTAAGATCAAGTAGAAGCTATATTCTTACAAGAAATCAGCATTGGCTGACCCTTCAAACTCTTAGAGGAAATAATTTCGGTAAAACATATTTAGACATGAGAGGTAAATCGCTCTCGGTTAATTTTTTAAATGTTGTAGGTACTATACAACAACCGAGACACAATTTAGACTATTTACACATTATTTAATCTTTCAATACAACTTGTATTGAAAGATTAAATAATGTGTAAACTTTATTGCAGCTTTGAGAGTCCTATGCTAAGTAAGGTGTACGAAAAAAGTCGGATTTATGGTCTTTTTCCTGTTCTTCGCTTGTGATTTTTTACTTAGTTAAAATATACTACTACTATATTAGTTATAATGAATATTTTTTTTTTATGAAAGTGGATGTTTATTTTAAAATAAAATTTTAATAAGACTAAACTCATTTTTTTTGTAGCTAAAAGTTGTCTATAGCTGTGATATACATTGAAGTTAAGAATTGACCAACCTCGTTTCGTTTTCGTCTTCATTATTTCCAGTAATCTTTGTTTAGATCACCGATGGCTTTTACGATTAATTCATTTCAGTTAACTGAGCTATGCTGAAATGACATTTCAATGTTAATATTTAGTCGTTCGACATAACAAGGGTATTTTAATTAATTTCACATCGACAAATGCTTCTGATAAATTAACTGTTGAAAAGATTTTATCATCGCTTGCACTTTCGAAATGCAAGTTAAACATATACCTAACTATAACCTTCAAAATAACAGTAGGTAGCTTTTGTGATTCACATCATTGATATTTACAGCTTCATGAGCTTAATTTTTTTTTTGCTGAGCTCTTATAGTTGATTGATCCTGAGTGTTGATCCTATAGTTTCCATTAAAGGGTACTCGACTAGAATTTGTGTAATTAATACCAACTTTCCTTTATTCTTGCCAAATTCCCTTTTTTTTAGCTTGTTTTTTGGTAATTTTCTGACATAGCCGTTGAATTGATATGCTCCTTCTTGAAGTTGTTCATCTTCTGAAGCTACTATACCGTACAAAAGCGAAACAAATTCCTCAACACTCATGAAGGCAAAACCCTACCGATGAGATAGTACGCCGCTATTACCCGTAACATTACTGTAACATTGGGCACGCAATTTAGTTCAGTTCTAATTCTAATATAGACGTTGAATTGATATGCTCCTTCTTGAAGATGTTCATCTTCTGAAGCTACTATACCGTACAAAAGCGAAACACAAATTCCTCAACACTCATGAAGGCAATATCCTACCGATGAGGTAGTACCCCGCTATTACCCGTAACATAACTGTAACATAGGGCACGCAATTTAGTTCAGTTCTAATTCTAATATAGCCGTTGAATTGATATGCTCCTTCTGGAAGTTGTTAATCTTCTAAAGCTACTTTTCTACAAAAGCTAATGAAGGCAATACCCTACCGAAGAGGTCGTACCCAGCTAATATCCGTAACATTATTGTAACATAGGGCACACAATTTAGTTCAGTTCTAATTCTAATATAGCCGTTGAATTGAGAAGCTCCTTCTTGAAGTTGTTAATCTTCTAAAGCTACTATTCTACAAAAGTTAATGAAGCCTACCGATGAGGTCGTCTATTACCCGTAACAGCACTGTAACATAGGGCACGCTAAACGCCAAAGATAAATGGACGAGCCTACAATTAAACACCCACGTTGATCGATCGGCTCTCTTCATTTTTGTAACCAGCAGATTTATTAATCATGCGCACGGTAATCTTGTGAAATTTATTACCTCTAAGCGAATCTGCCTATAGATTTATCAACCGAATGTGTGGGCTACGGTAACTCGAATTGCGTATAGAATTACTGGATGTGACTGCTGCTTTTGCTTCTTATTTGTGGCTGATTTTCGTCGTAGCTGATGAACGTCCACTACTGAATACTCCTCCTCCTCGGTCGTCAGTCTTCGTTACTGAAGGTCGTGTCCACACTGCAATTCCTTTGCCATGTTCTTAACTATGTCCCTCCATGCACTGCATTCAAAGCTCCTGATATGAAGGCCAAACCCGTGTTTTTACACCGCCTGATGTTAGCGTCTACATTGATGTCGCATTATCCGTCTGGCGAGTGTCTGACAATGGTGTATTTCCCTCTCCATGGACCCTTTCCTCCCTCAACTTGGATGCTGAACGTCTTAGCTGATTTTATCTTTTTTTTTGTTGTTTTATTAAAAAATATAAGTGATTTGCTTCTTATTAACGTCTGGAACTTTTTATTTTTGATAACGATAAAATATGCGTGATAAAGTTAACGATCCTCAACAATCGCAATCATATTTTTAACCACTTCCAGATAATCACTAGCAAAGTATCTCCATAATAGAGATGACCGGCCACCGACAATTAGCCTACGCGCATTAATTATGTGGAATAGACACAAAACCGATACGTCCGGCTTTCTAATTTAATTTAGAGCATAAGAGTATGCATATATGTGACGATGCTAATAATTCAGCTTTATTAATTATGATGCTAGTGGTGACATCTTATTAATAATAAAGAAATATTCTTCTAAAACTGTGCGGGTGTTTTAGATACTCTTAATAAAGCATTCTAAAGAATACTATACAAAGTCTTCTTAAAGATAAGAAAGATATCTTGAACCACGCATAAGGATGTGTTATTTTAAATATTTCGTTTGCAAACAAGCCCTGGCATAACAATATTTTTTATTTATATCGTATATTAATAAACATCTAGTCTTAATATTATTATTAATAAGATGTCACCACTAGCATCATAACAAGTGAATTTTATTTAAAGGATTATCTCAACTACTGCAGGTTTGATCATTATTAATGTGACTTTTATACGACGGTGCTAGATTTTCATATTTAGTGTTTTATTTATCTGAAATATATTGATAGAAAATATTATGTTGATCAATGTTTACTCCTTTTTATGGCAATTAGTATCAATGTTTTTTTGGGTTGGATTTAAAAAGTGGCGATTACGGTAACAAAGGTGCGAGTTTAATGGTTTTTCCCCTTCTTTAAAATGCCCAACGCGCATAAATAAGTTTTTTCTTCAAAAATTACAATGCAGTGTTGAAATTCTATAAATTTCTGCTATTTCCTAAATAAAACAAATAAATTATTAACAGGCCGCCGTCTATCCTACCAGGATTCCATAACAGTATGGAAGTGGTAGCATCAGATATGGTGCGCGCCATCTGATAGCCGTAGATCGGAACACTTGCTTCGCTATCGCGGCTATTATCTGTGTCTTGCTTCTTTATTGTATAAAATCATCGCATAGGTAACCTGTTTTGCACAATTTATTGCTTTTCTTTTTGCCGACCTTCGACTTGACTAATGGCAGATACCACTACGGATGAATCTTAGACTATTCGCAAGACGCTCAATCGGATAAAAGGAAGCAGAGATAAAACAAAATATTTGCTGATAAACATAATCTTTTTGACACGTTTATCTTTATATTTAAAGTAACAGAAAATTAAAAAAAATGTTACTATCTATTCAACGGGCTTATTCTTGAAAATCAAATACGCTAGTAGGTGTACAGTTTCGCAATTATATGCCTCACAGTTCACGGTAGAATAATGAATATGTGACAATACGACCGCACCTGTCCGGACGGACTCTACAACAAAAGTTAAGCATACTAAATTGACAATTAAGGGGATTTATTGAATTTATTTTGTCTTTTTCACTCTCACGGATACTTTGGTAGGTGCGACATGCGCAAAAATCTGTTTCCAAGCGTTTTTGGATATTATTATTACCGACGCATTAAAACAAAAATAACAATTACATCAATTGTAGTTTCCATTAAAAATGAGAATAACTAAGAATTTGGACCAACTTTTGGGAGAACTTTCTGTCAAGAAAATTTTATTCAATCGTGTTTCTGCTTCTAAGCGATTTTAGGTTAAATACCATATACTTATATTTATATAAATAGATATAGATAATTATATAGATAATACAGGACGTTAAAATTTGAAAGTAATTTTTTTATAGTTTTTAAATAAAACTTCATTCAAATTCGCTTAATACGCTTCTATGCCGTTAATTCTCGTTTCTGTACGAACTTCGCATGTCTTTTTTGAATTGTTCTCCCATTTATAGGGGCATCTGGAAGAAATTTTCATGTAGGATAAAATATCCTTATGTTTGTGTTTATTTCATAATTTCCGATTCTTCCACAGAAAAAAATAAATAAACAGCTTTTTTATTCACAAACTACTCATGGGCGTTTCAAGTAATTCTACCGATTCAGAATTCAGCCCACGAAATCCACAAAACGGGTTAATCAATCCTTCGTTTCTATTTAACTAAGGACCAAACGACGATATAAATCTGCCAGACGACCGTCGTAAGTTCGGCTTCGATGTATTTGTTGGGTACATAAATATCCATTATTTTAACAAGCTTTTGCGTGACCCACTATGCCCACCTATCTATGTCTATTGAAGTCGCCGCTATGTTTCCATAAATTGCATCCATAGTAAAAGATTACCTACCTACGATTTGACCTGTGTCATCAGTCATCAAGTATTGGCAGGCGGCATTATCTAGTCGTGAACGATAGGCCAAAAGCTTAGACAACTGTAATGTAGCAAATAATAACTCGAATACCACAAAGTAAGTAGGATATTAGTTCCTACTGTAAGTGAATTATGAGAGTTAAGAGACAGCTAAGACCTCAGTTCCCTAAGAATATTATTATTATTAAAATAAGAATAGTTAATAAGTAACTTCAAATTAGCCACTCATTAAAACAAGAACATGAAGATCAAGATGTTGGATATTTTCTTCAAAACTCTTACATTAACACACAACTCTTTTTATTCCCTGTACAGTGTACACAGGTAAATAGTAACCGTATTTTTTTATCTTTGACAAAGAATAGGTAATGTCATTAAAAATACGTCCATCTGATGTTAAGTGACACCATGATTCATGCAGCGGCTTCCCAGGAAATAGCTTTTAAATGATATACGACGCGCTGCACTGAACTTGTCATTCATTATCGAGACATTATTCTTTTCAGGCTCAATATTCCCTGTAATGTTCAAACCAAAACACAGTAACACCACAGCTTCACCACAGAATATTGGTGGGAGTACAACATTTCCAAGCAACTGGTGTCATAATATGTTTCTACACCGTTATTTCAGCCTGTACCTAGATGTCCTTAAGGCCATAAACGGCCAATTTGCAGCCAGTTTTCTGTTCAGTACCTGTCTCGTAGCTACAGTCTACACGTTCGATATCACTTTTTCAACAATTTGGAAGCGATACTTTTCCATTGCACACAGAGGGTCTTCCAATGCAGATACAATTACAGAACTCTAGGATTCAAATAAAAGTATTTTATTAACCGACTTCAAAAAAAAGGAGGAGGTTCTCAATTCGACGCGTATGTTTTTTTATGTTTGTTACCTCATAACTCTTGACTGGGCGAATCGATTTTGATGATTCTTTTTTTATTAGAAAGCTGACGCTTCCCATGTGGTCCCATTTTAATTTCATCCAGTTCTGATAATGGTATCCATGAGCAAACCATAAGTATTAAATTTTCATTAAGTACTTGCGCGACAAATAGATGAATAACTCTATATCACGCCAGCCGATTTCGATGATTATTATTTTATTTGGAAGAATGTACTTCAAGGGTGGTTTGGTGGAAACTTGATTAGGTTCTGATTATGGGATCTATGACAAAATAACGGAACTCTTCAATTCTTAGGAGCAAATTAACGATATTCAGCTGATTCTTTTATAGGCTATCCAGATATTTCCCTACCATAACGTCTTTATGGTCAAGTGGTCAAGTAACTGCCGTAACCGAATACGATGATGATCAATGGATCGGGCCTCCTTAACGGCTTACAGTAAGGATGCGACCTGTGGCAGAAATTCTAACTAGGTATCTGTAATCAAATTTCAATGCGCTTAGGTTCGTTGTTGCATTGCAACATGAGTGTAACACGCGTGACGTCACTAAATGCTGATCCGTTATATGTTTAATCAATAATTACATGTGACCTTCATTGTCGGAAGACAGATTTCGAAGTCTAGTTATGATCTTTCGACATGTGGTCTATTTAATAATTTGTTGGCGTCCAAATCTGATAAGACTATGCCTTCCAAACTTTTAACTCTACTAAGGGCAACATATATTTGGCCCTTAGCAAAGTTTTTTTGCCAAGGTCGATTACAGCCCTCTCAAGGGTGGTGTCTTGTAGTTTATGGACTGTAACCGCCCAGCTTAATATTAGAGGCAGCATTCGGCGCTCCACATCTCCGTAGCCTCTTAATGCCTGAAACGAAAGTAGTACTAGATGGAGGTATGGGTATGCAACCATCACTATCTTTTAGCCTAAGCCAATAGATTCATAATCAAATTTGACATATACGGCTTCTGGTAGCTCTCCATCCTCTAATTGATCTCTCCTCGAAGCCGGCCATTTGATTTTTTTTATTATACCCATAACTCCATTCACTAGTCCTTCTGAAACAACGATGTTGCGTCTTAACATCACGCGGGATTCGACGCCAATTTTTATCGATGGCAGAAAACCACCACAGCTATTGACGTCTTTGGCAATTACGTTCTCTGGTGGTGTGCTACCATATGTCGCTACTTCACGAGACTCATCCACTGCGTTGATTTGGTAGAGCAGCCTGTTTAGTAGGTCAACCCATATTGAAAAATAGTGAAATTCAGACCACTTAAAATAAAAATAAAAAATTAACAAAAAATATTCTTCTACAACTTTAAAATCAACTTACTATTGCTACTCATCAATATGTAGGTGCGATTTATACCAGTTACCACGCAAGAAGGAAGAGTTTGTCCCTGACTTTGTGCGTTTCATTAAAACGGCCCTGTCTCATATGAGCAGCACGTTTAGTAGGTCTACGCATATTAAAAAAAAATAGTGAACTTCAGACCACTAAAAATCAAAAAATAAAATAAAAGTTTAACAAAAATAAAAACCGACTTCAAATAAAAAATGGAAAATTCTTTCCAAAAAACCAACTTCAAATGCCACTACAAAGAATGAAATAATTTTTAATGTACACCAATTCGAAGTCGGGCAATGTTTCGTTCAATCACTAATTGTTCTTCGTATTGTCGATAATTGTCTTCGCATATCAAGTTGTATATTACGAAGGACTATTAGTGATTGAACGAAACATTGCCCGACTTCGAATTGGTGTACATTAAAAATTATTTCATTCTTTGTAGTGGCATTTGAAGTTGGTTTTTTGGAAAGAATTTTCCATTTTTTATAAAATAAAAGCTTTATTAAAAAAAACAAAATCGTCTTTGCTCCTTCACTTTACGATTACAGTTTTGTTTTTATTACCCACGACGGAACGGAGTACGGGTATATGCGTTTAGGGTGAGAGACCGTTTGTACATTACTCTATTAAAAAGATTTTATGTTTGTTTGTATGTTAAATTGTTCACAAAAACCAATAATGCAAAAATATTTTTGTTTGTTTTTTTGTTTATTTGTTTGTTTGTTTGTTTGTTTGTGTGTTCGTTTGTGCACATCGATGTTCCCATTTATTTAAAAAACGGCTTGACCGATTTAGATGCAGTTTTCTGTATAATGTTTGGTGTTCAGCGGCAATGGTTCTTAGATAGTTGTTACGAACATCGATCACCAGGGGGCGCCATAAAATACATTTATATTCCAAACGAATGTTCCCATTTATTTCAAAAACGGCTTGACCGATTTAGATGCAGTTTCCTGTATAATATTTGGTATTCATTAGCGATGGTTCTTTGATAGTTGTTACGAACATCGATCACCAGGGGGCGCCATAAAAAACATTTACAGTGCAAACGAATGTTCTCAATTATTACAAAAACGACTGAACCGATTTGGATACAGTTTTGTATAAAATATTAGTGAGTCATTGGCGATGGTTCGTAGATAATTGTTCTTGTGATTGAACAGCAGGGGGCGCCACAATAAACGTCTCTTTATGACTTGGAAGGGATGATGCCTTTAAACGCTGCTAGAGGAGCTAATGGCTAGTTTGAAGATTAATTTTCATTTTTTAATAATAATATAATTTAAATTACATATATATATATATATATTAATCGAAAAACTATAAAACAAGTGGAAAATTAAAAAATTTTAAAACACCCACGACTTTTGCAGACTTGTAATTGAAAAAGGATTAAATAATTTTTTTGAAACTCCCCGACTAAAGGAAAGTGAGAACTAAGAACCTATCAGTATAATTACAAATCCAAGAAAATCCGTCGGAGCTGCCATTGCTATTTTCGTTTCCAATATCAATTAATGTAATAAGTAAGTATTGATAAACTGCCGGTATATGAGAAGTATCAAGAAATTGAATTAGTCATCAACTGGTAAACAGCACCATCAACACCGTCATAGGCAAAACTTGGGCAAAACAAAGCAGCTCCGGCGGATTTTCTTGGATTTGTAATTATACTGATAGGTTCTTAGTTCTTACTTTCCTTTAGTCGGGGAGTTTCAAAAAAATTATTTAATCCTTTTTCAATTACAAGTCTGCAAAAGTCGTGGGTGTTTTAAAATTTTTTAATTTTCCACTTGTTTTTTAAAAAAGACGATGCTAAAACCAATTTGAATGTACGGAATACGATTACGGGGAAGTTCCAAGATATAAATTATACAACAAGTGGAAAATTAAAAAATTTTAAAACACCCACGACTTTTGCAGACTTGTAATTGAAAAAGGATTAAATAATTTTTTTGAAACTCCCCGACTAAAGGCAAGTAAGAACTAAGAACCTATCAGTATAATTACAAATCCAAGAAAATCCGCCGGAGCTGCTGTGTTTTGCCTATGACGGTATGATGGTGCTGTTTACCAGTTGATGACTAATTCAATTTCTTGATACTTCTCATATACCGGCAGTTTATCAATACTTACTAATTACATTAATTGATATTGGAAACGAAAATAGCAGCTCCGACGGATTTTCTTGGATTTGTAATTATACTGATAGGTTCTTAGTTCTTACTTGCCTTTAGTCGGGGAGTTTCAAAAAAATTATTTAATCCTTTTTCAATTACAAGTCTGCAAAAGTCGTGGGTGTTTTAAAATTTTTTAATTTTCCACTTGTAAATACCGCGGAAACTAAAGATTATTTCAAAATATTTTGGTACATTTCAAAAAGTACTTCCTGAAATTATGGGGTGAAGTGTAATATAAACATCCAAACGTCCAAGTTACAATATTTAATATAGAATTCACAATGTCCGGGTATTAACGTAAAGCTTTGCAGTTATACCACGTACATTTTTTAAATGCAACCATAAATCCCGAAGCACATCCGATACAAAGCGTCTATAAATCTAGCGCTGATGCCAATACATTCACAAGTTCTCAGTTCTCACAAGTAACACGTAACGTATATATTCAGCTCGTTACGTAGACCAACATGATAACCTCGGGAATAAGCAATTACCTCTGTCCCGCACCTTTGTCCCGCCGGGCCGTCGTCCCGCACATCTGTCCCGACCGAGCCAAACTAGGAAGTACCTAACAAACAATACCATAAAGAACACACGAGTGGTACTTAACCAGTTTATCTGTACCGTATTATAATAATACAAGTGCATTGCCCTGTCTCATTGTACCCAGCTTGGGTTTGTTTTGCTGTGTTAACTTACATAGGTAATTGCTCTGTGGTGGGTGCCTATTAAAATGAGAAAATGATTGCCTATATGGAATCCCGAGATACCACAGAATTACGGAATTAAATTCAAGAAAAGCAATTGAAAGTTTACAATAAACAGCGCAAAGCGGGAATTTGAATTTACATTTTTTTCTGGTGCTTGAATCAGATCTATAATTCATTGGATTGCATATAATCTAAAGTATTTAATCGAACAATATAATAATTTATTTAGGTCTTATCAAAGCTCGAATTAAACAACTTTCGTTTCAATATTTACTGCATAATAAGGTCATTTCTATTCAAGGCTTGGTATGCTCTTACTAAATAAATTATTCTTCTAAATAGCATCAGAAGCTCCCCGATAAAGACACGTGAAGCTAAATAATGAGTAGCCAGTAAATAGACAAAGAGTGGCAACACAGCTAACAAACTCGACTTGGCTCATATAAATTGCGCTATGCCTCGTAACATATTAGCGAGGAGCCCTGAGCACGCAAAATACCTCCTCCGAGACATAACATACACCAAGAGACCGACTCAATAAGGATCAAGAGACGGTAAAACGCACAGGATTTCTTATGATTACTTTTTAAAAATAATAGTAAATGTTTGTCTATCTACAGAGACATGAACAACATAACTAATAATAATATTTTTACCAATGTTCTAAAAAAAACATCGCTAGCAGGCACATCGGCTCACCTCCGAGACGTCAGGACTTTTAGCATGTTAACTTCCTAAGTACCCTGAACAAGTTTCAGAAGAAATCACTTAGGTCCCCTCTCATGCATTCTACAACTCTTTTATTGATTGGACTATAAGACCTACCAAGAAATTCTCCACATCATCGCTGAGTTTTGAAGCACTTGAGTTTTGAAACACTTTTCTCGTGTTTCTGTACCAGTCGTGTATACTTTAATACTTATGTACATTTCAGTGGTCCCTTAAAATGCCTCTTCTTCTTCTTAGAGTGCCTCCTATCGAAGGTTGGCAACCATCATAGCAATTGATCATAGAATCTTGGATACCGCGATAAAATGCATCACCTGCCCATTAAAATAGGTTTTGTGACGGTCGTCTCCTGTATCAATGAACCGCTGAAGCTGATAGAAAACAAGGAACCTTTCTGGCTATTGAGATGTTACGCACGGGCCCCGCTGACATGAGTATAGACCATGAACACACCTTTTGCAGCTTCAAGTATGTAAGCTACACATTCAATAGAATGTTAGTGATGTTCCGCGGACGAAACAAAGACCGGCCACAGACGTCGCGGCTTGCGACGGCACCTTGATATATTGCAGCCTTTGCAAATGCTAAGAATCTTAAAGTGAGAATTGCAAATGCAGTTATATAGAGGTATATTTAACTTACGGGTTTAAAAGAGAGAATATAGCTAGACATTTTTTGGACATTTGTAACCGACACCTCAAGTCATTTTTCAAGCTTTCACTTCCATAGGCACCCGGAATCACGTCTTTTAATTTCTTTTTACTCAACATGAGAAATGAAAATGCTTCCGAATGTGTTATCGTATTAACTTGGGGGTTTCGGGGGTTTGAGACTAAATTCTAGTAACCCTCTTACTTAAATATAATATTAAAACCCACTATCGTAGGCATCGCACCGGAATCCTAAGTCGCTCTACGGTATGGCAGTAGGGTGGTAACCATCCGTGGCAGTGATATCTGGGATTCGAATCCCCAGCTCCCGCCTAGAAGTCAGAGTTCTTAATCACTGGATCCTTACTGCTTCTCATTTCTATTAAATTTTTTGCTTGTCCCCTGTGAGTCTCCTCCGATTTCCGATCTCCGTACCTACTTGTCCCGGATTGGAAACAAATAGGAATTTTTCCTTGTAACTAAGAAAATCCGGGTATTTGCTTATAATACCTATTGCTCTAGGTATACATATGAGTAGGAATGATGTAACAGGGATGTATGTATTACGTAGGTGCTCCAATAACTTGTAAAACTCGTAATACGACATACTACGGCGTTCTTTCTTCAACGACATATTATAATTTGGAATTAATATTAATGTATGTCAATCTTATGATAGATAGCGGTATGTTTTTCTCACATAATATGCCTTCTCGGTTCCATTTAAAGGAAAATAAAAATCAGTGTGCAGATTTTCTGTAAGTGTGATTATGTCAGACTTTTCTCACGTATTCCTACTACTTACGGTTGACTGAATGATTTAATTTGTAATAATCGACTTATTTTAATTCAATGTCTTTTTAATAGTAACAACGGCAGAAGCGGTCTTTTAGATCTGGCGTCTTAGAATAAGTTATTGTATTTTGAATTATGTATATACTTTATAACATTGTGCTGACTGAATACCTTTCCGAGGGGGTAGGCATTGTGTTATTCATAGGCAATCCATTTATTATTTGACTATAAATTTATAAAGCTCGTTAATAAAAAATGTTAGTTTCAATCTTTTGTAAAGGTTACGCTGCAATAAAAGTACCTACTTCATTTTTGAAGGGGACCAGTTTTTCGTAGCTTGGTACCAAGTAGTTGGCTACTAAATAGCTTGGCATTATACGTCTTTGCCGCTGGTGTTAGTAACTATTACATTAATTTGTGGTTAGGGCGATAACAGGCCTTAGTTAGTCATTGTCTTTTGATTTTACAATATCGGCAACTTTAGCTTTTTATTTTATTTCTACGTTTGCTTTTGGTATGCTTGTCTTAACATAACTTATCGATGACTACTGGCATTTTCATATATTTTTTAAATTTCGTTCCAAAAGCATAGGTATACGTAGAAATAGAATTAGTAACCATATGGCTACGACCAACATATCCAATTTAGATATTATTATGCTAGCTAGGCGATTGTGTAAGAAAAAGGTATTCATCGTTATCGTAATCGCAAACAAATTATGTCCGCTGATTGGTTCCCTGATTTACGTCAGCCAATCGGGGCACTTGTGTCCAAAATCAAAATCCGGACCTTTGCACTTGAATGCTAGCACACCTTAACTACGTCAGATAGGCATTCGAATAATCTCTTTCATGTAACATATTATAGTTTCCACACCAAATTTACAATACAAATGTTACATTATCGCAAACAACGTGACTGAACACGAAATATCAAACAAACTAATTTCATTGACACGAAGTTTAACACCAGACAATAAGGTACTAAACATGTCAATAGTGAAATAGGCCTTGAAATGTCAAGACAATCCGCACCTCATGTCAGATATGAACGCGCTGCGCCTGATTTCCATATCCTCACCTTTCACATCGATGACACATCTACTTCGTAACACTGGGTTCATAAATCCTTGGTCTAAGAATTTGCATTGGCATAGACGCCCCTATAGGTTTTCTGTAGGACTATCTATAATAATGTAACGATTGAAAACATGCATCCTTTTAACGACTCCCCTGGCAATGGTAGATTTCAGTGGAAGGTCGTGGGTTCGATTCCTACCACAGGCTAGTAGAAGATTTTTTAATTTCCAAATTGGCTCAGGTCTGGTCTGACAAGAGGCTGTCCGTGGCTAGTTACGACCCTACCAGCAAAGATACACCGTCAAGCGATTTAGCGTTACGGCACGATGCTTTGTAGAAATTACTAGGAATCACTTACCCATTCCAAGTTAGTACAACTTCGTTAGCTTCGACATCTTCGGCGTCACTTATTATTAGGTGAGATCGCAGTCAAGTATGTTCATACTAACTTAAATATACAATAAAAAGTGTTTAAATAAATAATGGGTAAGTAATGGAATATTGAAATAAAAATATGATATATTCTCTGTCTAGAAGTAGTAGAATTATATCGCCTTTGAGCATCGCTACGAGCTAAAGAATTTTCAATTATTTTTTTTGACAAGAAATTATTAGCTTTTAATTAGGTATATCAAACATTTTGTTTTAAAATCGTACAAACAGTTCCCAGCATTGCATTATATTGCTTTGGTTTTGAGTTCTTTTACTAAATTAGCGATAATGTCGACAGCGATTGGCGACGAACATTTCAGCAGTTTTATTATGTCATCAATGAACGCACTGAATTTTATAGACGACGTCGAAGTGAATAATAAAAGTTGAAGTTTTGAACCGCAACGTTTATATGAATCATGACATAAGGAAACGTGCAAGAAGACAATTATTATTTATTATTCTAAGATCTGATGCAAAATTTTTCACGCACGATATACACATAAGCGTATCAAAAATGTAAAAAATACTCCACTTCCTACACGTGAAATAGTTATAACAGAAATGAATTTTTAAAACACAGATTTTGAAACGTAGGTATATGAAGTACTTATCGCCCACTTCTGCTTCGCTCAAGCAATTTTGTAGGATTTTAATTAATCATTCCTATTTCCTAGGGAAACACCTGTGCGTAACTTTCCTGGTTAAGTTTAGCCAAGGCGATGATGAGTGTTTTAATAAGTTGTAACTTAGGTGCGAGATAGCATGACAAATTCTATTATGTTTGTGTGACTGGTGGTATACTTATAGGACTCTTCATGCGAAATTATCTAAGTGTCCATTAATTAGTAGTTAATGTAAACTGTGTTTCGATTTGAACGGCATTGTACTTAATATGTCAACTTGATTACTAGGAACTGAGGTCTTAGGACGATGGGCGCAGTGCAGTGCGTCGTAGGATATTGCAGCGCACTGCACCTGACATATGCAGTCGTATCATTTAACATCAGCTGAATCTTTTGCTTTTCATCATCAATAACTTGTAGGGAGTCAAGAAGGCGCCCCGGGAACACGCCAAGAGCAAGTACCGAACGGGCGCCCTCCCGCGTTTCGGCCCCCATAACCGAGAGGTTGATTGGGCCATGGGTGGTGGAGGGTTGTCCCATTTTCATCATCAATTTTTTGTATAAAAAAATACTTTGTCTGTTATTTAATCAAATTGTCTACTTAGCTTGCACTGTTTTCAAACGTTAAACGTCTATTAGGTGAATACTAAGCAAAATATTTTCCTCAGTTTGCATTTAACAGGTGTAAACTATCTCCTATTGCATCATATATCAGCGGGCGCTGTACATTTTGCATACAAAGAGTTATAAATGTTTCCTACGAGCAGAACTATGAGTTTTGAAAGCCCGGCTGGATGACACGCGTTGATTCTAGATGCTTTATGAGCGGTGTATGTTAATGTATGTAAAGCGTAGTCGGCTCGTTATGAAATATGTGTTTTGGATCCATGTTACAATGAATTTTCATTCACTATTGTACAGTAGCATAGCGTATTAGACAAACAGGGGTTACCTACTTGCATTTTCATGATTGATTCTGGAAAATGTCACTCTAGTTTTTTTTCATTCAAAACACAAATACCTACCGGCGAGCGCCTGCTCATTATCTATAGGAGTATATTGTACTCGTATAGTGAAATTAACTATATGACTTGAATAATGAGATAATTTTTTTGGTGAAATAAACATAGCTGAGAATATTATTTATTATTTCTAAATACATTATATTTATTGATTATGCGTAATTTTGCGAAAATCCATAATTAGCAGGACAGATTAATTTGTGTTGCTATAATCCACTACTTGAAAATAATCTGTATAGTCCAATATGCAGGAACTCCGGCCACATGAAACTCTCTACGATTTCGCATTGTAAAGTCCACATCTGAGGATGTCCCAGTGTCCGGATAAAACGTGTGTCGAAGAAAGTGTTGGAAGAATAATGGGTGTAGTGTTTCATGTGTGCGATTTTGCTGCATCTTGGACCATACAGATTCTGTTCAAGTAACGGATGTGCAAATATCTTTAAACTGTGCTACCTTGCAAAAAAAAAAAACAAGCCCGATATTATGCTGATTTTGTAGCAAAATAAGTTTTATACTAAAACAAATATACTCGCTGGAACCTAGCATGAAACATAGCGTTTCTATTACACGTTTATTCTATTCGTGCCATCTCGTAAATTATTGGCATCATGATCTATTGTCAAGAGCCGCGCAGCAAGTGTCCTTCCGAGACTCCCGAACACCGCTAACGGACGGGTGTTTGCGTGTAAACGGCAGATATTAAAATGGGTTGTGCGCAGAAACACTTGTTCGATCTGACAGTCGATAGCAGCGGCACTTGAAATATCGCCGCCGGCTCGATACGGGCACGCCTCGCGCAGCGGGAGCGATTGTACTCGGCAGGCGACAGGCGTAGTGGACTCGCATTCTGCAGGACAAGATGGACTAAAACGGCTTTCTTCTTTAAAATAAGAAACGTCTACAAACTAGCACCTCTAGCCATCCATTAAATCCCTTCCATGCGTTTTTTAAGATTGCTTTTGCATCGCTTTCGAACGGAATTTTAAAAATTTATTAGTATGTGCGGAGGTCACATGAGAAATTAAGTGAATTTTTAATTTTCATCTTTTAAGCGTATCGCAATTTGCCATTTAGTTAGAAGTGCAGAAGTTTTTGCACTTTTAGCACCCTAGCACTTTTTGTATTTTCTTGACAGAAGAATTAAGAATCCAATTAACCATCTACATTTTTCTGCTACTCTATGAGTAGAAAGTACTAACTTAAAAGGGTAATTAGTAGTAATTGCATATCACTTAGAAGTTAAATGTTATCATTATATTTTGATCTGTTGAAAGCGATATTTCTATGGGACAATTTGTGTCTATAAATCCATTAAGATTGAAAATCTTAATCATCTCATAACTACTGCTTTCTTTTCAAGGCCACATAGAATTAATGTGGTAGGTCTGTTCTACTCTACTTATCCACTTTCACTATTTAACAGACGTTCTTTGTTGTCCTTCAGAACATAACGATGGTTAATCAAATCTATATTCTAATTTAACCTAACGGTTTCCACACAGCGTCGCGTCGGAACGATCATAAAAATCCGCGGTGGGAGTCGAACCCGCGATCTCCCACTCCCTGATCCGAGCGTGCGCCACTTCGCTAAGGGAGTCGTCAAAATAATACACAATGAGTGCAACGTTAATTCTTGTTTCTTATCATTAAATAGGTGTCCGCATAGAAAACAAAACAGGTAATTTAATCGGGGCTATTGAACTGGAAAGTAAAAAAAAGATAAATTTTAATTTATTTTAGTGATAAGCTGGTATATACATCGAATCAACTCTTAGTTTGCTTAAGATATTCAAACCGTGAACATGTCTCAACAAGGGGAACATAAAATGAGTTTCACAGGTAAAGTAGTCGTTGTAACAGGAGCAAGCTCTGGAATAGGAGCAGCGATTGCGATAGCGTTCAGTGCTGAGGAAGCTAAAGTTGTCTTGGTGGGAAGAAATGAAAGTAAGCTGGCTGCTGTTGCTGCTTACTGCAACAACCCTAAAGTAGTTATAGCAGACATAACAAAAGAAAGTGATGCAAGAAATGTAATAGACGAAACCATCGAAACATTTGGTCAGCTAGACGTCCTAGTGAATAATGCGGGCGTTTCAGGAGTCGCGAGCATCCTTCAAGGTGACATGATGAAATTCTACGACACCATAATGGACACGAACGTGCGTGCTGTAGTGCATTTAACAACGCTAGCAGCGCCACATTTACTGAAGACTAAAGGCAATATTGTCAATATATCCAGCGTTAATGGATTCCTAGTTCCTATTTCCACAGGTCTCATTAACTACCATGTGTCAAAAGCAGCTCTAACACATTTCGGCGCATGCGCTGCAGTCGAGTTCGCTCCACACGGCGTAAGAGTTAATACCATCAGCCCCGGACCGGTGAAAACTGATATCTTAGAAAACTCAAAGATTCCGGCCACTTGGAATGATATGATGAAAATAAACATACTCCAAAGAGTATCTGAACCTAGTGAAATAGCCGATTTAGTTCTATTCTTGGCAAGTGATAAAGCAAGGGGTATTACGGGGTCCAATTTTGTTTCGGATAATGGTACAGCTATTATGCGTGTTTAATGACTGTTTCTAGTCATGTCTCATATTTTATTGTGTTATTGCTATCTAAGTGTACTTATTAAATTTCAGTTAATATTTAATGTAACTAATCAAAATGGTTCACTTTTACAAAGAGTAGGTAAATAAATAAAACCTATTTTCCTAAAATTTGCTATCTTTTATTAATCTTTACTTTGAAATTATTGTAAAGCTGAAGAATTTGTTTGTTTGAACGCGCTAATCCCAGAAACCGATTTGAAAAATTCTTAGCTTATATTTATTGAGGAATGCTTTAAGCTGCTTTTTATTAGGGTTCCGTAGCCGAATGGCAAAAAACGGAACCCTTATAAATTCGTCATGTCTGTCTGTCCGTCTGTCCGTCCGTATGTCACAGCCACTTTTTTCCGAAACTATAAGAGCTATACAGTTGAAACTTGGTAAGTAGATGTATTCTGTGAACCGCATTATGGTTTTCACACAAAATTTTAAAAAAAGTAATAAATTTTGGGGGTGCGCCCCATACTTAGAACTGAAACTCAAAAATTTTTTTTTCATCAAACCCATATGTGTGGGGTATCTATGGATAGGTCTTCAAAAATGATACTAAGGTTTCTAATATCATTTTTTTCTAAAATGAATAGCTTGCGCGAGAGACACTTCCAAAGTGGTAAAATGTGTGTCCCCCCCCCCCCCTGTAACTTCTAAAATAAGAGTATGATAAAACTAAAAAAATACATGATGTACATTACCATGCAAACTTCCACCGAAAATTGGTTTGAACAAGATCTAAGTAATAAGTAGTTTTTTGATATTTACAATAAAACCTCTAAAAACAAAGTTAGTTTTGCGGTTCGATAAGAAAAGTGGTTTTTATGGTTTTATTCCTCCGGTTGTAGTACGGAACCCTCAGTGCGCGAGTCCGACTCGCACTTGACAGGTTTTTCACTACAGATGGGCATGAAATAAAATGCAATTAATGCGGGTGAAGCCGCGGGAGGTAAGCTAGTTTTATAGATATAATTTTAATCGCAAAAGTCCCCGTGTGAACAATTTGCATTTGAATGCTATTTGTATTTTCAACGTCCTGAGTCGCATACTTAATTGGGCAATACTGAGAGCTATTAAAAACCTACTCAGTCTGGCTAATCGTTGCCTGCGACATCACAGCAATTACCGATTTGAATATGCCGCACTGAATTTGAAATTATAATGATTCATTCGGTACAACCGAGTTACAACATGTCTGTGTCATTAAGTATATGAACAGGAACACAAACGAGACTGTCATGTATAACCGAAATTAAGTAATTAATTGAAATGTATTCCCTTTAATATAGTTAGGTAACGCGAATCTTTGACTCCAGGAAAACAAATCAATTGAAGATGCTTAAATCAAAGATAAGTAGGTAAAGTTCATAACATAAAGATATTTCACAATTTCCTTTTTATTCGAGCGAATTAACTTAATATTAAAAGTAAGGTGATTGGTAACCAAATTTAGCCCCAATTAGTTGTTGCATGGAATGTTACAATTAGTATCGATGGTACGGTATGAGAACTCTGCATCAATCGGTAAGTAAGTCTTTTTATACGGTAGGACGGTACTCATCCTCCCACCATATCAAACCCGAGACAATTAAGAAATTACAATCAGCTACGCAAAGCATTCAGCTTCTAATCACAAAAAGTATAGGTATTTCATATTAATTGTCTCAAAGTCTATTTTATATTAATTGAAGGAAATATTAATTATCACAATCTACAATTTCGCGTGGGAACGACATCTTCGATGTAATAAATAACTTTTTAAAAGTTGCACATTGTCGTTAGCAATAAAAAGGTCTAGGATGAAGTGCGGTTGCTTACAAAATACCTATACACTTTTCTCTTTAAACAAGACTTTACTTGGCAGGAAACAAGGAACCTGGAAACAAGATCCGTACCTAAGCGGTTCGTACCAGAAACGTAAACGAGACTCTTAGTGCGAATTTGTCGAAAAAATAACATAAGGATGCCATCACTCTCTGTGTCTTGGCATTCTGTGATAAAAAGGTGAAGGAGGTAAAAGTTTGTAAATTTCCTAAACACACCCTCCTAAGCATATGGTGCAATATTTTCTAAAATTTGTTTGCTTAAATATATAGAACAAGGGATCCCCTTTTTCAGGCCTATTACTGCAAATGGGTGTCTCACAAGAATCCAGTTCCCCAGGTCCATTCCCACGCTGGTCAATTGGTAGACGGAGGCTTGTTTACAGTTTTATAACTTTCAAAATATATAATATTATGGAGAACTCTCAGGCATTGTTTCCTCCCTGCGATCCATTACCGAATATTCACTAGCCATAACAGATAACTCCGAAAAGACTGACAGAAACATGCCTGGCAGGAATTGAAACTCCAAACCCCGATGAGAAGGCGAACGGAATGATCCACTCAGCTATCACTGTTTAGAATCTTCTTTGTTAGTAAGTGCTTTAGGCGAACTAAACACCTCCGAAGTTTCGAAAATCTATATGTACGCAGAATTGAACCTACATAAAAACGCATCGTCGTTTCAGCCGACGGATGTCCACTGCTGGACAAAGGCCTCCAGAAATGCTTTCCAGCCCCTAAAAAATAGTATACTTATAAATAAAAACGCATAAAAATAGTATACTTACCTACTACGTATATATGATCTGTTTCAAAATAATTGTAATATAAGTGGAGGTACCTTATAAGATATTCTTCGTTGTTCATTTGGACGTATTTACGGTATTGTAGCGGCTGGCAACACTTTGTGAGAGTTCCCGACAAGATTTGTGTTTAACAAAACTGCAGTACAAACCTTTTTAGAACCGTAGCTCTGCCGGATAAAGCTTGTTATCCAGCGAAATTAGTTTCCATCAAAATAAATTATGTGAAGTGAAGAATAAATGTGTGTAAGGGAAGGGGAAGAAAAGGGGGAAAATTAGATTGACTGCAGAAACTATTTGGTTGCAAAATTTACTTTTTTTAACTAGAACTTATCGTTTGCCGATGTTATTGTAATTTATCACATTCACCTGGTTACACGTCACAGTGATAAAAACACCCATTCACAAATATATCAGACTAAACATTGTAAATACCTATTCTCCTGGTTTGAAAAATGTTATAGTGACGGCTGGCTTTAAAAATGTCTCTAAACAAAAACATTGGAGGTTCGAGTAGACGTAACATAGGGTTATCGGGAGCCCTTATTGGTTTTCAACGGACTGTAAACTTGTTCGAGAAAATCAAAACTTAAACAGATATACCTACTAACCTTCTTTCCATCGTGTTTTTGGACAAATTTGTTCAGAATTCTACGATCCAGAATCTATGGTTTGAGTCCTCATGAACGTATCTCTGATTTTGGAGTCTTTTACGTAACAAATCATCATAAAAATATAAGTTGCCTACATCAAAGATTTGTGAAGACTGCACATTATGTATTCTGTGACTATGGAATATACTTCTCATTCTAAGAAGTTACCTGCGTCTAACATTAGGTCATAAAAAGGAGTTACGCCAAAATACGCAATCTGCAAAAAATAAAAGCCTGAGAAACGCAGTACGCTCCACTGGACAGCTTGCCTAATGAGACTGGTTGTAGCTGCGATTCTCTAAATTAGAAGCACACGCTGCGTTTAGATTTCCCCCTTTCTTACGTTTCGCCAACCCGCACAATTTGTAACGCAACAAGGGGCATTTTCGCAACGTTTCAATTGAATGGACCACTTAGTTAGGATTAGCACAATTTATTGTTACTGTCCGCATCGCTCTCTGTTTTGTCGTCTAAAGATGGCTTCGAGATCATCTAACCGCAATATTACGTTGTATTTATGTCTCCTATTTTGTTTACTCAGATAAGATTATGAAGCTACATATACCTACTAATATCATTGCACAGACTAAGAGATTCTGCTAGTATTTATATGTTGGCGGTAATAAAGAATTTAAATGTGGGATTGGTTTTTGTAGTGGTAGTAACTCTTTCCATAATATAAATTACTACAAATACAATAATGTCACATGAGAGATCCTTTTAAAACATATAAATAAATTGCAAAATTGATTATCAAACTAATCATTTTCCCAGTATTCGAACAGGATTTGATTATTAACTTCATTGATTATAAAAAAACTAGTTTATCTCGTTTGATCCTCTACTAGGTAAGCGTAAGCACTAGTATATAATCGACCAAGCGTAAATTCTTAACGATAACAGATTTATGCTCGTCAGGGCAAATATCAAGAAATGTGTGTCATCAAATAGTATACGTACCTATAGTTTGACATGTGCACACGTGCGATCAAGTTTTTAAATAACTTAGACTAAGAAACCAGAAGTTATGTGGTTGTGGACTGACACTTTGTTCGGAGAAATATTGATAGATCATAATATGAGAAACATAGAAATCTTGATCTCTGTATTTGGCAGTGGACTATTATGCAACAAAAAAAAAACAGTTTCAGAATGTGCAGTGAATTTTCATAAATTATGGTACCTAACGCATTAAAGGTACTATTTCATCCTCCAAATCATCCTTTTAAATTAAAATAATATCATTGTGAACTTCCTTTGTCATTTTTTTGCAACCACCAATTTTGCATACAGGTGAACCTTACTACCTGTCTACCAACCTACTGTTATGTTTAAGTGTTCTGAATTTCATGTCGATAGTTTTAGTTATTACTAAAATAATCGACCGTGACAGACAAACGGATAGACAGACATATATACGGACGAATGAAAACTCACTCTGTTCTATTTTTACCACAATAAGAATATACTAAAAATAAAAATAAGAATAGGACTGATTATCTCGGTTGAATTAATGTTAACAAAAAACACCCACTTACCCTACCATACTTAGCAAAAAATGTTGGTGAATATATGCAAATAAGATGTTCTAATTAATGTTATTACACCTAATTATAGCTACAATAATCCTTGTGCACTGAGAGTCGTATGATATGGCATGCGCAAGAGTAGATATAAGTCAGGTATTGCTGTATTGATCATTCTCGTATAACCCTGCTTTATAACTTTATTCCATTTCCCACAGCTGGACCTATAAACACAACAAACTCTCTCATGTTGCATCTTTAGAAAATTAAAGCTAAATTTTATGAGTTATCTTCGACTTGATTTCCATTACGTAGGTACGAATCTAACTTTAAAGATTAATATAATTTTGCGAATTTAAAAAAATATTTTTATTCTTATTATTCAAGTCGTCTTGCGTATGTCTGGTCGCAAGTCTCATCATAAAATGATAAGTAATTAGAACATGTCGCATGAGCCGGATGGCGAAAGACGGGCGACAATTTATTCAGTATCTTAATGCTAATAGACAATAATTATCCGTAATCTTTTTCGTATTTGGGAATTAATTTTACTTTTCCGTGGGGATATTTTCTTACTTTACGTAAACGCATCAATGTTAATTTTTGTAAAGTTGATAACATAAAAAAAATTTGATTACGAATTAAACTTAAGTCTTTTAGATGACATGGGTGCGTAGCGAATAAATATTTTGAAGAAATTTTAATGTATAGGTTGTCTATTCAAAGTTATTGAGTGTGTGACCCGATAATGTTCGTGGCAAATTAAAATTCTCGAAACGACTCGACCGATTTTTATTAAGAAAAATTTTTTGTCCACACTGAGTCCGAGAGTCGGTTGTAAACTATTTTTCATACCAATAAATGGCAAAACAACGTGTGCAAGGTCAGCTAGACTAATTGTATAAGGTGGGTATTAAGGTAGGTATATGACGCAAATCGCAGTCATCAATAACAATGTAATAAAACAAATCCATGAATGATTATTATCTCTATAGCTTTATCATCCAATAATGTCTTTACTCAGCCTCTTTATCACTCCATATGAAATAGCATTTCAATATTTCCTGTAGGTGCCGTAAACAGTAGTGGTGCCGTAGATGGCAAATGGTAACAATGATTAATATTGATAAAAACATTACTATTCTCTTAGTGTTCGTCGTAATCTATAACTTCCCCTTTTTAACCGACTTCGAAAAACAAAAGAAGGAGGAGGTTATCAATTCGGCCTGTATGTTTTTTTTTATTTTTTTTTTTTTGTATGTATGTTCACGAATTTCTCCGATAATACGCAACTGATTTTCATGGTTCTACATTAGATCGATAGGAACTAATGTCGAATTGGTCCCATGTAAATTTTATCGAAATTGGTTGACTACTTTTTAAATTATCTTTAAATATAGGGGAATTTTGTTGGAATTTTGCCAAATCTTATGTCAAATTAGAATAATTTATTATTTACTAATAAACAAATCATTGCTAAGCAACAACTGACGGGCCTGGCCCCTCATTCCTTATTCTTTATCTCAGTGATAATGACTCTGTGGCCTTCAACGAGCTAATTTGACATGATATGTTTTTTTTTAATCTATTGAAGGTTATTCACCGCAAAATCTTACTTTAGTTCTCAGCTTTAGTTTTAGTTTCACGTTTCAGTTTTAAAGCAGCAATGTAAAACGCACCATAGACAACAGTGAACATCACGCTATAACTGTCAAAGCGGAATAACCCCCCTGGTGTTGGTAAACAAACGCATCAAATTACAAGTGCGACAAGGCTATCTTGGTGCGTGGTCAAAATCGGAACGAACGCCGCTATCTTGTGATACTGTTTGTTAGTTCGCTCCGTCGGTATATATGTCAGTATGTTGCAAGTATTTTGTGTTGTTTTGGTTTATTATTAACAACTAAAACTGAGAAAATTCTATTAGCTGGCTGTCATAGTTCCATCATAGTCTACATTTCATAATAGTCTACATCATCTACATTTGTTCTCCGCTCAGAAACTTAGACCAATAACTCCGACTGCGCCCTCCTGACAATGTCATTCAAGTGCCAAGAGATCTCAGCAAGAGATCCTTGTCAGACTATACTTTTTAATTCGGATGTATGCATGTATTGAGGTAAGTAAGATGATGGTTAACTCGTCACTAGATGTGAAAAAGGTATATAAGTACCTAAGATTTTATTTATATTATTATCAGCATATCATTAAAGGCACAGATTAAAAAGTGTATAAGCTTGTAATGGAAGTCGAAACTATTGTATAATTATTGATTTCTATACACGATTTCTTACAAATAAGTGGCTTCTGTTCAGAAAACCCGAAACTCTGTCTGTCTGTGACTTAACTCTTTTTCTCAGGAACGGCCGTTTCATGGAATACAACCCAAAGTAAGAGCTATCAGGTATAGGCTATAGCTATAGG
This sequence comes from Coenonympha arcania, assembly GCA_036785405.1. Classification (NCBI taxonomy): domain Eukaryota; kingdom Metazoa; phylum Arthropoda; class Insecta; order Lepidoptera; family Nymphalidae; genus Coenonympha; species Coenonympha arcania. The sequence goes on along the minus strand of CM072072.1, from coordinate 6,483,161 downwards.
TAGGAATTGACAAGAAATACAATTTTATAATATAAATAGACTAGCTGGCACTATTGCCTTTTGTATCCCTAATAACAAACGTTGTTTTGCCATTAGGGATACAAAAAATTGCTAACGACCTATTTACAGACCTATCGAATATACCCTGAAAAATACAAAAATAGGTTGAGCCGTTTTGGATGAGTTTCTTGTGTTACAAACACGGTGACACGAGACTTTTAAACAATTCAGATAAGTTCTATAGTTTCATGGAGGTATTAATATTCAAGTTTCTACTCAATCCAAGCTAGGAAAACAGCTTCCACTAAAAAGTAAAAAATAAAAATTCTTTTCAAAAAACCGACTTCAAATGCCACTACAAAGAGTGAAATAATTTTGATGTAGACACCAATTCGAAGTCGGACGATGTATGGTACAATCATAGTCCTTCACAATACCTACTCGATGTGCTTAGAAACGACGATATTGTTACAAGTGAACCCTATGACAAGCGCCATAAGGTTTATAATCGCACTGCCGAAATACCACTCGTAAGTTGTAAACAACTTAAGGGGTCAGTGACCTCTATAAACAATGGGTTTCTGGTAATTCCCACGTCTCGAACGATCGACCCTACCAATAAATAATGAGGGTGGAAGCTTCGAGACTCGTTCAGATGCATATAAAAAGCGGGCCGCGCACCGACGAGTCAGTCTGACTGAGGGACGAGAAAGGTGAACAAGCGAAGCAAGCGATCAAGAGCGAAGAGGAAGCGAACTACGAGGAAGACCAGGGATATTGGATACTGGAAGTACCGAATAAAGTCTCATCAAGGATCAGCAGGTGTTTTATTCCAAATTGTCGAACCCAGCACGTAACAATTGGTGTCAGAAGTGCGATTTGGAAGAGATGCCATTGACTCCAAGAGACGACTCCAGCAGTGAGGGTGTCAAGACCAGGGCCCAGCGTGCTGCGGAATCCAGCCGTCCACCTGCAGTGGAGCACCTGGAAGAGCCGGCGCTCGTTGGGTCCCGCCACCATGAGCCACCCACGGGCTCCGCCCATCAGGCCACGCCCCCTCAGGCCACGCCTACCTCATCGGAAGCTCCGCCCACTGGCCCCGCCCACCAGGCCACACCCCCTGAGGCTCCGCCCATTGGCCCCGCCCACCAGGCCCCGCCCCCTGAGGCCACGCCCACCTCATCGGGAGCTCCGCCCACTGGCCCCGCCCACCATGCCCCGCCTTCTAAACAAGCCACGCCCAACATCGACTTATCCAGTTTGCTACGGATGATGCAACTGCATTTTGCAGCTCAGGACAGCAAGTTTGCGGCGCTTCAAGAAAATCAGGACAGCAAGTTTGCGGCGATTCAAGAAAATCAGGACGGCAAGTTTGCAGAGGTTCAGCAGACCGTCTTGTCTGCAGTGAACGAAGTTGGCGGCATGGTGGCCAACATACGGAAAGATTTGGATCTAATGGAGGAACGGGTCACTTGTCTGGGAACCGACGTTGAAAACATGAAGTGTGGCTTCACAGAACTGCAGAAGAAGTTTGTACGTTTGGAAGCCACAAGGGGGACATCAGGTGGAGCAGTGAGTGCAGTCCAGGGACCGCATGTGAAGGTACCCCCATACGAAGGCAGCACCTCCTGGTCCGCATACCGGCACCAGTTCCAGACGGTCGCTGCTGCCAACGGATGGACTGATGAACAGTGCCTGACTGCCCTCACTGTCGCGCTCAGAGGGCAGGCTCTAACCGTTCTGGAGGCCCTGCCTAGTTCGGGTTGTGGATATAAAGAGCTGTTGGATGCACTCGAATCTAGGTACGGGGAACGACATCTGGAGCATGTTTTCCGCGCCCAGCTGCGCGACAGAGTTCAACGAGCTGGAGAAGGGCTCCAGCAATGGGCGTTGGAAATCGAAAAGCTCGTGCGGAAAGCGTATCCATCGGCCGATGACAAAATGACAACTGCAAATACCGTGCAAGCATTTGTTGATGGAATCAGAGACCTGGAGGTAAGAGCTGCCGTGAGGCTTCGCCATCATGCCTCATTAAAGGAAGCGTTGGCGCATGCCTTGGAAGTCGAGGCAGTGCGACACGACATTCGGCAGGCACCTGTTCACAAGCTACGTGAAGTATCGGAGGAGGTGAAAGAGGTCAAGACCTCATTCAAGAACCTTGGTGTTGTGTGCTATAAATGCGGCGAACGAGGGCATCTGCAGCTGAATTGCCCACAAAAAGAGTCACAGATGTCTAGGTTAAAGAAAGTGGAGGAATATTTGGAGGAGCTGAAGAAGAAGAGTGGGGATACAGGTTCCCCTAAAAATCAGGGAAACGAGTAACAGCCAGAACTAAGGGGCGAGTACTGGCTGGCACGGAGGAAGCCCCAGCACCTGTTATCTCGCAAGCAAAGACGGATAAATCGGGCATTTGGAATGATTCTACAGTCAATGAACTCCTTAAAGACTGCAAAAGTAACCTGACTTAATCGCAAAGCATCAAGGCTAAGAAGTTTCTTTTACGCTACGCGGACATCTTTTCTAGTCAGGAAGGAAACCCGGGAAGAACGTCGTTAGTGCAGCATAGAATTGATACCGGCAACGAGAGACCCATCCGTCAGCGGGCAAGACGGATACCGATAGCGAAAGAGAAAGAAGTCAAGGATATGCTGCAAGAGATGGAAAAGAACAAAATCATTGAACCATCCTCAAGTCCATGGTGTTCGCCTGTTGTGCTAGTGAAAAAGAAAGATGGAAGCACACGGTTCTGTGTGGACTATAGGCGACTCAATGACATCACAAAGAAGGACAGTTACCCTCTACCCAGAATAGATGACACTCTGGACACCTTGAGTGGCATGAAATGGTTTTCCACTCTAGACCTGAAATCTGGTTACTGGCAGGTGGAAATCCATCCAAAAGACAAGGAGAAGACAGCGTTCTCAACAGGAAAGGGATTATGGCAGTTCAATGTCATGCCATTTGGTTTGTGCAACGCGCCTGCCACCTTTGAACGACTCATGGAGTGTGTGCTAGCAGGGTTAGTAGGAGACGCCTGCTTGGTATATCTGGATGACGTCGTTGTCATGGGTCGGGACTTCGAGGACCATTTGCGAAACTTGGAACGCGTCTTCGCAAAAATATATGGAGCAAACTTAAAACTGAACCCGAAGAAGTGTCAGTTATTCAGAAATGAAGTGAATTATCTCGGCCATGTCATCACTAGTGAGGGCATACAAACCGACCCAGCGAAAGTTGAAGCGGTTAAAAAATGGCCCACCCCCAAAGACAAGACAGAGGTAAGGGCATTTTTGGGCTTGTGTTCCTACTACAGGCGTTTTGTTAAAGGGTTTTCGGAGATCGCAAAACCATTACACAAACTAACAGAAGAGAAACGACAGTTTTGTTGGGATGAAGCCTGCGAGAATTCCTTTAAAAATCTGAAGAAATGCTTATGTGAAACACCAATTTTGGGTTACCCACGACCAGAGGACCAGTTTATCGTCGATTCAGATGCAAGTAATACGGCGATTGGAGGAGTGCTTTCTCAAAAACAGGGCGATAGAGAAGTGGTGATTGGATATTTCAGCAAATCACTATCGAGACCGGAACGGAACTACTGTGTGACAAGAAGAGAGCTTTTGGCCGTGGTAAAAACGTTACAGCACTTCAGCAAATACCTTATAGGTCGACGGTTTTTACTACGCACCGATCATGCAGCACTGAAATGGCTACTGCAATTTAAGAATCCTGAAGGTCAGGTCGCTCGATGGATCGAACAACTCCAGGAATATGACTTCGAGACTCAACATCGCAGTGGGAAGTCTCACGGAAATGCAGATGCACTTTCACGAAGACCATGCCCGGAAGACTGTAGACATTGCATCAAACAGGAGTCCATGGAAGCGACGTTGAAACTTACCACGACGAGTCCCTTAGGACCCTGGGAGGATAATGCAATGAAGATGGCTCAAGAGGATGATGATGATCTGAGGCATATAATCGGGTGGAAGAAAAGGGGGGACGCTAGACCAACATGGAGTGAGGTTGCACCTACGAGTGTTGTCACTAAGGCTTATTGGGCTCAGTGGAACAGTCTTATTCTACAGAATGGAATACTTTACCGGAAATGGGAGAAGACTAACGGCAGGGAGTTCCATCTTCAGATAATTGTTCCGAGGTCCAAAGTACCCGATGTCCTTCGTGAAGTGCACGACGGTGTTTCGGGAGGCCATCTTGGCGTCAAGAAGACACTAACGAAGGTACGAGAGAGGTTCTACTGGCTTCATTGTCGGGAAGATGTGCAGGCTTGGTGCCGTAAATGTACCACTTGCGCTGCTGTGAAGGGACCACAGACAAGGAGTAGGGGTAACCTGCAACTGTACAACGTTGGTGCACCTTGGGAACGTATAGCTGTGGATGTAGCCGGGCCATTTCCTGTGACGGAATCGGGGAACAAATACTTCATGGTTGTTATGGACTACTTCACTAAGTGGCCAGAAGTGTTTGCCATACCTAACCAGGAAGCTACAACCGTTGCAACTAAGCTAGTCGAGGAGGTCATATGTCGTTTTGGTGTACCGCTGGAGATCCACTCCGATCAGGGGAGGAACTTTGAGTCACAAGTGTTTCAGGAAGTATGCAGAACTTTAGGTCTGCATAAAACGCGCACAACTGCATACCACCCGCAGTCGGATGGGATGGTGGAAAGATTTAATCAGACTCTTGAAAGACATTTGGCTAAACTGGTGGACACCCATCAGAGAGACTGGGACAAGTACATCCCACTGTTCCTCCTCGCCTACAGGACAGCAGAGCATGAGAGCATTAAGGCAACTCCGGCGTTTGTCAACTATGGCAGGGAACTCCGGTTGCCAATAGACTTATTGACGGGAGGATCACCGGACGAACCTTGCACCATTCAGGATTACGTTGCCAACCTGAAGGAAAAAATGCGGGAGATACATGCCTCAGTACGGGAAAACGGATTGCAATCGAGCGAGAAAATGAAAACCAGATACGACCGTAAATCGAACACGAGCGGATTCGAGGAAGGAGCCTTAGTATGGCTGCATAATCCGACTCGTCGGAAAGGGAAGTCTCCAAAATTGCAAACCAGATGGGAGGGTCCGTACAAAGTGGTCACCCGTATGAATGATGTCACGTATAGGATTCAACGTCAACCAAGAGGTGCATTTAAGGTGGTACACATCGATCGCCTGGCGAGACATCACGGGAGCAACAGTGATGCTCGGGACGAGCATCGCTAAGAGGAGGGCAGTGTTACAAGTGAACCCTATGACAAGCGCCATAAGGTTTATAATCGCACTGCCGAAATACCACTCGTAAGTTGTAAACAACTTAAGGGGTCAGTGACCTCTATAAACAATGGGTTTCTGGTAATTCCCACGTCTCGAACGATCGACCCTACCAATAAATAATGAGGGTGGAAGCTTCGAGACTCGTTCAGATGCATATAAAAAGCGGGCCGCGCACCGACGAGTCAGTCTGACTGAGGGACGAGAAAGGTGAACAAGCGAAGCAAGCGATCAAGAGCGAAGAGGAAGCGAACTACGAGGAAGACCAGGGATATTGGATACTGGAAGTACCGAATAAAGTCTCATCAAGGATCAGCAGGTGTTTTATTCCAAATTGTCGAACCCAGCACGTAACAATATTATAGACAATCGTCCGACTTCGAATTGGTGTCTACATCAAAATTATTTCACTCTTTGTAGTGGCATTTGAAGTCGGTTTTTTGAAAAGAATTTTTATTATACGTAGGAACTTGAGCAAAAAATACGCATCAAGACATGATAATATCCTATATGGATATTTAAACATACAATGTATAGATACCTAGTATAAACCCTATGAAAGTAACACTGCCACAATTTGAAATCAGCGGAAACGTTTTGATCATCCAATTCAAATCAAATTCAACTATAAAATAACTCCACAATATTTGCTCATAACTTCTTTCTAATTATCTTATAATATCTAATCCCAAAATTTACGAAAATCGTTACTGCTTTTCGAAAATTGAAGAGTTTTTTAGTGTCATCTATCAGCTGCCAAGTTAAACGAAACAACCTTAGCAGAAAACTTCCCAGCAATTTTAAAATGTTAGGAGAATCCAATAATATAAAAAGTACCTATCTAATCCATCTTCTTAATGGAGTAAGTTTTTCATGCTACTACTAATTGCGACGCGCGCACCATATACAGATTTGCTCTTTGCTGATCTCACGAGAATGCAGATTCTAATTACGACGTAATCAAGTCGACCACAATATTAATTATTGATAAATATCTGATGCTCGTATATGTTGTAAGTAGGTACGTGATTCCCGTACCTACTCGTATTTAAGCTCGAGAATACAATCATTTTATTCGTCATGAAGATACAGAGGGATGAAAGCAAGACTGGCTGTATTTGAAAGGAAAGAGCTCAGGAACATATTTAGAGCAGTCCGAGATCTGATGGAACATATCGCCAGCGCATGGATCACGAGCTTGATACTCTTATAGGACGTTAGACCATCTTAAGGTTTTGTAAGCCACAACGCTTGAGATGGATGGGCCCACCTGGGACGAATGCCGGATTCTAGGGCCGGGAAAATCATGACCCCAGCAAAAAAGAACAAAAGGCAGACCAAAAAAACATTGGGATGATGGCGTGTAAGAAAACCTAAGGAGCATGGGTAAATACACCAACTGCCGCGGGGAGTCGAAGGACTACGACAAGTGGAGGAATATTATAGAGAAGGCCAGGGCCCATAAGGGGCTTTAGCGCCACAGGATGTTTTTTGACGCATATCCTATGTGTCAAAAAACACACCATAACTTTTTGTGTTGGAAAATTTTCTCAAATTAGGTTATTTTATAAGAATCTAGAAAAAAATGATTTCTGATTCTTGTTGCTACATTTTTAATTACAAAAAAAAAGTGCCAAGAAGCGATTTAAGATACGTCGTTATTACCTTAATACCATGTTGATTACTGTAACACGCAATATTTGGCATGTGTCGTCCTAAAGAGGCGCGAGTGGCATGTTTGACCATCGATGTATTTTAATGTTTTCCTTGGCTTGACTATCCTCAGTTGAGTTTTTGTGTTTCCGTCCTAGAACGCTTTTTACTTACGCATTTGTAGATGGAGCAACCGTACTTAGGATCTCTGTCGATGGCATTCCATTCCCAATTGAATGTAGGTTTTTGGCTGGAAATTTTTACGGCATAGCTCATAGGTAAAATCTATGAGTAAGTAATCGTGAGGAGCTAGTGATCACATATTATATCGATTGTTTTCTACAATCGCTAAAGCTAAAAAATGTATGGATGTTACATCGGTTTGAATGAAAATGATTAAGAATGATCAATCAATATCAAAGAATCGATACGTAACATGGCTAATGGTGCTCATCACTGATAGTTGACAATGCAAATCCTATTACAGTCTTTCTAAAGACAGTTCCTTGTGCTGTTCTATTTGTATATAGCTGCTACATTCAATAAATTTAAGCTACACAAAGCTTAATCTTATCACGTGTTATCCTCATTTTTAACATTCGTCAATTTTTGATGAAGTTTCTTACTCTAATAGCAATAATTAATCCTTTCTTTCTTTAATTAATACAGGCACAAAAAGGTAAAAAGATTTACAAATTTCTCCATGTTGATCGAACATCATTCACTGAAAGTGAAAGCTGTTAAATAAGACTGGTGGCAACGGTCATGTACAGAACAAGAATAAAAAATAAGAGCACATGCATTACTAGTCCCCACGTCCAAAATAAGGCGTAATTAAAAATAATATATTATGTGTCTCGTCGAGTGGGCGACAACCTTTTAAAATATGAACTCGTTGAAGTTTATTTTATGTAATTGTAGTAATTTTGTGGCGATAAAAAATAACATATTGGGTGTTAAAATTAAATTTTCGAAGTTGTAATTGCTGATTTATTGTTTAAAGATTAAATACTTTGTAGAAAATATTATTTTGCTACCTAATGCTAAATCGATTTGAAACATTTATGTTACTGGAAAAATAACATCATATTATTTTGTTTCCGGCATTTTATCGGTCTTTTACGTCGGAGGTTCGCTTCCTGCAACTGGAGAAAATCTGGTGATGAGCATAATTATGTTTTCCAGTGTCTGGGTGTTTTACTATATGTACCTATATTGTATTTATGTTTATAAAATGTAACCTGTGTATCATCCTGTCATTTATCGATTGTCTTTACCTATACATACAACACAAGCTATTCCATATCACAGCCACAAGCTATCGCTTACTTTGGGGCTGGATTGCGATTGCGATTAAAGAGCTGTATCAATGTCAAAACGTGATTTGATCCATATTTATTCCATATTTAAGAGGGTATGTGTAGGTAACGTAGGTACGCACTACCGTCACCTTCGCAGATCTCGAGGTCCTCGGATGCTGTGACTCATGAGGAAACAGCCACACAGGAATGTAAGCATTTCAACAATATGACACATTTGTCTTAAAAGTAGGAAATGTTCAATGTTACAAAATGAGTAATTGTTTCAAAAAGAAGACGGACCTTTCTGAAAAGCAAGATAAATTCTCTTTTGTCATTCAATTTATGTCACCAAACTCCTCCGAAACGGCTCGACCGATTGTTATGAAATTTTCTGTGTATGTTCGGTAGGTGCGTGAGTAGGTCGTAAGCTATTTTTATATCCCTAATGGAAAAACAACGTCTGCTGGGTCAGCAAGTCTAATAAATAAAATTCTCGTGCCAATTTTTGTTTGCCAACGAGTAGAGTTGGTTAAATTCGACGTAGGTTTGTTTACATACAAAATCTGGTAATAACATGGTCTTTTTATAAATTAAGGAAGTTAAATATAACGGAAATGATTAAAATTATAAATAAGCGGAATACTTATCTGCCTTACCGCGGAGCTACTCAGCCGAGCTCCGAGTACACGGCCTATCTCTAATTTTAATCATTCTAATAAAAAGGCTACTGTTATCATATTCAGATGTAGTTTAGTCAACCGATCAAGTAAAACATTAAACAATAAATATTATGACTGTTGAGGAAACATGTCTTGGCATCAGAGATATTACAAAAAAAACAATTGTTGAGTAATTACTTATAAGTACTTGGAAATAGGTATAAAGTAATGAGAAAACTATTTTACAGTAACGGATCATTAGACTTAAAAGACATTGCAGTTTATTTGTGATAAAATTCTTGATAGCATACAGTTACAGAATAATTAGCAATATATGACTGTGTTCTTAACGTTAAATGGGTCAATATAAGTTAATAGTTGATTCAAGCCTTTAGCGATAAATTAGGTTTATATAGAAGCAAGAAATAAGTACTTAAAACGAAAATACTACGGAAAGTCATACTTTCCAGTTGCAGGGATTTTCCACTTAGTTTAACTAAAGCGATAATTTAGATAGATATCTTATACTTGGTTTTAGGTTTGGAAGATTAAAGCTTGGTTAGGAGTGACTAAAGATTAAAACAAATTAGGAAACTAAATTAGAGAATTCCAAAAAAAAAAACGTAAAAATGGATGCATATAATACGACTTTAATAAATGTTGTACGTACATTAAAAAACATGCCACAATATATATAAGATTTAATTAATATCTGGATAGCTACAGGCTTATGTTACATTTCCACAGCCTTGAATTAACCAACAAAGAAAAATATGATTAACGATGTTCTATTGCCATATTTGTTTATTGGCATGCTATGATATTCTTCACTTATGGTCATAAGTGTTTTATTATTGTAAATATATCTGTATTTAATGATTGTGTTGTAAAATAGATCAAAGGATTAGGATTTAATGTCTTACTACATGTCATAACTCTTTCTTGACCCGTGGGAGAGTTACTCATAACATATGTTATTGAACCTTTAACAATACGAGTAATTTCTTTAGTAAATATTTTTTCTCGTATGTTAGAAAGTCACAAAGGCCAGTGAGACAATATGAGCTTCTATTGTGCCTGTAAGAAATCAAATATAATAATGATAAAATTAAAATTCAATAATTTATTAAAATAAAATTTAATAATTTATTTTATTATTAAAATAAAATATCGATAAAATTTGTCAGTTCTGGTTACAGAAAAAGCCCACGGAATAATGTCCTGCTACTTAAAATATCTGTAATTAGCAGCTCTATAATATAATTTTAATTAGATGCTAAATTGTAAGCGTTTACTGATTTGATCATGTTTGTATGGACTATGGAATATTACCAACAATCAGTTTAAACAAAAAATATATTTCCTTAAAAACATTAATGAAACACAATGCATTAATCTTAACTTAATTACCAACAAAACTTTTATTAAAGGAAGTTTGATGAATACAAAGTCTAGAACCATGATCATGTAGGTAACATCTTACAATTAGAGTTTTGAGTCAGAAAGAAAAAATAGTCTCTACTTTACAAAAAAAATTTCCAAAAAAATTACATAATATAAATTTAAAGCTGCTTACAGACCTGTAAAAATATGCCCTTAATAAATCAAGAAATGAATGATAGGTAAAAATAAAACTAATAGATGTGTAATGGTTAATTTAATGGTAAAATTAGCCACAAGTAAATCATCAAAGAGGTAACAACGCCAGCGCGGCGTCTTGGGCACTATACCCATAAATGATCAATTGGATGGTGTAAATATTTTGTAAATATTCAAATTTAATATTATTTAATCATGTTTGTCTAGGTGAGATTTATTTTTGATAACAATTAATTAAATATACCCTGTGGAGAGGTATCAATTAGTAATTCATCGAAATCGAATAATAAATATAATTTCAGTGCTACTGAGTCGAGATATAAGCCATAAAAAAACCAGTGGGTACTCTTTCCGAACCTATTAAACCGCGATAGTAAAACCAAAGTGTTAAAATATTCTACTACGATATCTTTAAACTGTGGTAAAACCGTAGTAGTCTAATTGAATAAATTAATGATATTTTGACTCTGCATTGAACCCCGGGTCGTACATTTGCATTTGTATAGAACTCTCGGAGACCGAGTCGCCACAGTGCCGGTCGTTATCTTGATCAATTTTTAGGGTTCCGTACCCAAAGGGTAAAAACGGGACCCTATTACTAAAACTTCGCCGTCCGTCCGTCGCGTCTGTCGCCAGGCTGAATTTCTTGAACCGTGATAGTTGGATAGCTGTCATTTTTACAGACGATGTATTTCTGTTGCCGCCATAACAACAAATACTAAAAAAACGGAATAAAATAAAGCGGGCCTCCCATAAAACGACCGTGATTTTTTTGATCGTTTTTGCTCGATAGGTATTGAAAATGGCAATAGGTGGACGCTTAAAATATTTACAGTTCATTTAAAATATTTACAGCGCTTAAAATATTTACAGAATATAGTATTCACTTTAACAATAGTTAAATTAAAGTAAAAAAAAAATATTTAAAGGGGTTAAAGAGGCCTCCCATACAACTAACGTGATTATTTGCTAGTTTTTTTTTATTTGAGGTGTTTTGGTTGGATTGATCTTGATGTTACGGATTGGTGATGATGTTGATAATGGTACGGAACCCTTCGTGCACAAGTCCGACTCGTATTTGGTTGATTGTTGAAGTATGTATGTTCCTACCCACCAGTTGCTACGAACAATAGCGGGCGAGAGATGGAACGATGATAAAATAGATTCCGAACGATAATCTCACTTTCAGAACTGCATTAGTACGAGACCGGACTAGAAAATGCTGATAAACTACTTGTCATAGGGAAGTGGCAGTAGAAAGATTATGTATTTATTAAAACGTTTATTAGTTATTTAAAACTAAATCGGTGACCTTTATTAATAATTATTGATATAATTTTTTTGTCCGAAAAACATTGTATGTACAATGTAGATAAATACAATATTATATAACAAGATTTTTTTTTAATTTTTAAAAAATATATCCCTGTAATGTATAGTTGTTTAAATTATCCTCTTATAATTATCTTCTCATTACCATGGATCTTTTAAACTACTTTTTCTATAATTTTTAACACTGATCAGCAATATTGATGTTAATATTACTGTCGAGTTAAAAGAGTTCAACTACGGGTCTTCATAAATCTTTATGCCTTTTTCTGGAATACACTCCCAGGCAGTGTCTTTCCTGCCACTTACAACCCGGGTGCCTTCAAATCAAGAGTGAATAGGCATCTTCTAGGCAAGCGCGTTCCACCTTAGACTGTATCATCACTTTCCATCAGGTGTGATCACAGTCAAGCGCTAGCCTATATAGTATTAAAAAAAAATCTTTATGCCTTACACTTATAGGAAATTGAGGTCATAAGTCGTGAAGCCCTAATAAAACGTATAAATAGGAGAATTACGACACGGAGAAGTGGAATAGGGGCAAAAATGGTGGAAACAATTCGAGCAAAGCCACCATGACAAGATCGAAACAAGCTCGCCTGCACACGAGTTCGCGTGCCCGGGTTGTGACATCGGCCGCGCCCAACTAGGGATTCGCCTGCACCCAGAGAATCGACTATCGACAACTCTGGCATGGAATTAACAAATGGGCTAAGTGTCAAAAACGCAAAATTAATTATTATCCCCTCAAATGCGCCCCATTGAATGGAAAAAGGATTTAAAGGGCAAACACTCTAATTTTCTAATTTTGGTGATTTTTTTAAGATGGTGCTTTATGCAAATGCCATACGTTATTTCGTTTATACTAATGTGTTTTCGTTGATTTCTCACAAATCGTATTGATTTTTCACAATTGTGATTCGTTTTGCACTTAGCCCAATTTTTAATTCCATGCTTTAACTGATTTTGGGAAAAATATTTATAAATAAACTATTGCTGCTAAGAATACACGTTAATTAATTAATGTAGCAATAATTAAATTTAATTTAATTTATAGCTTATGTATTGATCCAGGGTAGCTACAATCAACCTCCATTTAAAATCTGAGATGGCTGAAAATGCTATCCGAACATCAAAATAATATGTATAAAACTTTCTAAACGTTTCATAAAACTTTCTAACTGTTAATATATAACAATTAATGTATAACAAACGTTTATAAATACTGAAACATAAAAACAGTAGTGTTAAAAAAAATTAAAATAACTGAACTCAATCCATGGTTAGGTACCTTATACAAAGATCTGAAAACTAAATATAATTATTATTTTTGGACTATTGTTTTAATTCGTAACTAGTTAGTAATAACATTCTTTGCTGCTAAAAGGATCCTCCCGTACGTATTTGTTTAGGATTAAAAATAATGTAAAATGTATATCGAGGCAAAGTTACATCACTAGAGAGCTAGCGATAGCACAATTAGATGTTTGTATTCCAAAGCTAAGGCAGCGCACGCGTCGCCCTACCACTATCTTGTGCTTAGTAAGTAGGTACCTACCTACCTTCTGTAACATGAGCGTATTTAAGGGGATTTATTGAATTTATTTTTGTCTTTCTCACTCTCACGGAGATTTGGTAGGTGCGACATGCAGCGTCGCGGGAGAATGTAACAGAAAGACGACCTTTTACCTAATTGCTCAAAAACTAAGCTGGTTATCAAAAATCTGTTTATTAGCGTTTTTGGATATTATTATTACCGACACTTTAAAACAAAAATTACAATTACATCCAATGTAGTGTCCGATAAAAACTAGAAAAACTGAGATTTTGGAGCAACTTTTGGGAGAACTTTCTAACGAGAAAATTTTATCCAATCGTGTTTCAGCTTCTTAGCGATTTTAGATTATAGACCCAAAATACATGACGTGTAAATTTAAAAGTAATTGTCTTTATAGTTTTTAAATAAAACTTCATTCAAAATCGCTTAAATACGGCTTCTACACCGTTAATTACAATTTTTATAGCCCCACTTATAATTAATTACAGTTCATATCGCTTATCAAAGCCGAAGTCTGGATAGTAGACATATTTTCTTATTAATGACTTCAATAAATAGGACTAGGTCTTGCTTGTATGTTATTTTATTTTGACCTTTTTTAAGTAAACTCGTCAAAAATTAATCCTCTTATTAGAAAGTTAGTTCGCCCTTAGGTAATGTTTGTTACGGAACCTAGGATTTTCTGTGCAAAAATTTTTGAGATGTTTTAAAGAGATTTTTTTCTATCTATATTTTTCTGACTATAATGATTATTCAGGATATTAAAATGCATCTGAAATTAAATAAATGCAAGACTAATTTTAATTGCAATTTTAGTTTTTGCAGTCTTAGAAAATTCTTTTTATAGGTTACATAATTTTTTAATGTATTTTGTTTATTTTATGCAAAAATATTTAAACGTGACAATTTATTTACTTAGCAAATGAATAATATCATCAGCTCAGTCATAATTTTACCTTTTTATATAGATAGTAATTACTAATTAGTACCTATAAGCGACGGTGCAAGCAGCTTTTCCGTTTCTCAAAATCAATCATCGGTCAGTCAAGGTACATAAAAAATCTCAGAGTAATCAGTCAGTACTCACATTAACACGTGAGTAGCAATTATTATTGAATATTTACAAAGTATTATATCTGTTTATTTCGAACCAATTTAAGATCCTATTAAATCTTCTTAGAATCGGTGCGAGAGAGATGTTACTATGACAGTTATTAAAGCATATAAAGATTTGCAGCTACTCTACACTAATTAGTCATTAAATATCCGGTATGGGAACACCCCGGTACCTAATGAGACGAGAAAAATTCACTCTGACCAAACGGATCCTTGTTTTTTCTGGTAAATACGCAAGTCAAGACTTATGGCTAAATGACATATGGGGTATTTATGAATCACGTATGAAAATTACACTTTAATGATCGAAAAAACTGTTATGAATCTTCATTATTCTCGAGTAATTGTCGTCTTGTCGCTTACACAAGGAGTTATGAGTCAATTAAAGGCATAAATAAAAATAACCCACTACTTGCCTTCATTAAAAAAGCTTTAATCGAAATAATTGTAATTGTAACTTTTATTAATTTATAAAATTTTATTGGTAGCTTCAACCAAGTTAAAATTAACAGTATATACAAATAACAATTCATTTATTTATTTTTATTTATTAAATTAAAAACATAATAATTAAAAAAAAAAATAAGCTTAAATTAAAAATTAAAACTAGGTATAAAATTAAACTATATCTAAATTAAAAACTACATACCTATCTAAAATAAAAACTACAAATTAAACTAAAATGTTAAAACAAATTAATCTAGTAGACCGCTGTCAGAGGGAATTGTTCCCAAAATGCTAGCCCCACTGCCTCGTTGTATCGCGATACTAATTCGCTGGGCAAAGTAGAGGCCAGCATTTTGGTCACGCGTTGCATCGACCAGGCGTAAAGAAATTTCTTTAAAAACTTTCTTTGCTCCCGGTCCCCACGGTCCCATAGTTTCGACCCCAATAGGCTCAAATATGTACCCAAATATAAAATAAATAAATAAATACTATAAAATATAATTTTTAAAACAATAAATTAAGTTTTCTTACATCATATTTTAATTTCCTATATGATGTAGGTATATTTTCTTATGATCACACTATGTCGAAACTTGGCCAACATAGATTGTTATAGATCACTATGTTTTAATTAAATTAAAATGACTTATGACACAGCTTATGCTTATTCTAGTCATGAAAAAACTTGACAACATAATAATTTTATGTCCTACCTATATGTATCTTCATTACAAGTAATGTTACTTTATACTAACAAGTTAATGACGATCATTACTATTCAAAATAAAAGAAAAAAGCATAGGAATCTAATCTTGTTAGTCAATACCGTGAACTAGAATTAAATATTATTGCTTTTCCTCAAAGCCTAATGGTTGGCATTAGATAATAATATTAATAAATAATTTATATTGTAGGTATATGAATTGTGAACAATAAGCACCTGCACACACTATATTGACAATTTAATGTCATACGAGATTGAAATCTGTCGAAGGTAATATCTCATTTAACGACAAACGCGTAGTACATTGTTTTCCGCTGTAGGATGATTTTGTATTGAACATTGTATTACGCCTTACACTAAATTAAACTTTTAATTCATCAGGATAGAGCGTCGTGAAAATTTTTTCTACTATCACCGTATATTTTGTGTACTTACTCTTATTTTTATTTTTATCTTGCACCATCCCGCGCTTCATTCAACAAATCCTCTTACTAAAGGTTGCCTGTAAGATATTCTTCTAGCAATAACGCCGCCTTTGCGCTCAAGTGATCCGTTATACTGTGTTTATCTATCTGTATTTTCTAGTGCACAAGTGTGTATGCAAGCACAGGTGCACTCTTTATTTCCTCTCTCTTAAAATCCGATGGAACGACAACTGACATGACCGAACAGAGATCAGGCGCAGGCTAGTACCTACTAAGAATTTCCTGATAGAAAAACCCAATACTTACTGGCCCGACCTTGGAATCGACCCCAGGATCTTTTCAGTTGAATAACATGCTCACCAACTAGATTACTAGACCAACGAGGCAGTTTAAAATTTTAAAAAGTCTATATTTAGGCAATCGAGAAGTTTTATGGCTACCTGTACTAATACCGGTTTTAGTACAAAAATCGAGTCGACCCGCTTCGAGTAAACGAGCGGATTTCAGTAGGGTTCGTAAAGGTTTTTTGTACGAATTTCGAGTCAACTCGCATCGCACTAACGAGTCGAATTGAGAAATCGAATTATGAATTCTTCCATACGTTTACAGCCAGCGCCGTCTGTTGACAGCCGCATGTCAGCGACTGTCCATAGATGTACTAACGCCTCTGTATACATATTGTGTCTGTACATTTCTATAAATTTAAATACGAATCAGAATTTTTCACTCGCAGCGGGATTCGAACCCGCGTCTCCCCCCATTTCTCGCGGCTGGGTGCTCTGACCGCTGAGCTATACGAGTCTTATCCCCCTGCGATGAAATTTTCGATTCGTATTATTAGGTCCTTAGGCAGGACTAGCGCCATCTTATTTGTGAAACGTAACAGTTTCAAACTAATTTCGAAGGCTCATAATCAAAAAAAAAAGATAATGTGTCTGTAGTCTGTACATGTTATACAAGGTTAGTATAGGCGCCCCAAGCGGAAAGTTGTGAACTAAGCTTTCGGCGGTTATCCGCTTTTGGCGCTGCCTGTCTGTAGATACCTACTAACCTAAAACCTAACCATACTTCACAGAAATTGTGTGCACGTACTCTTCTGATACACCACAGGATATATTTATCCAATATCCGCAATGTCATATCGGTACGTCATTACTCAGTGTACCTCTAATTAAAACGGATGTCGCCGCGATTATTACTGATTTATTTTATTATGACGCCGAAAGTGGGTGGAGGCTCGCTGCGTTAATAAAATCGATTGGCAATCGAATCAACGCCACTCGCTGCATTACTACTTTATCTATATTTAGTAGCAGAGATAATGTTTTACTTATCAGAGATTATGTTTGTCGTTCAAACTTTGATTTAGGTGTTACGTTAAAATCAACCTTACAATCATCTCATTTACATGTACATTGTACAACCATGTTGTCAGTCTAGGTGTTTTGTTTATTTTTTATTATTTATTAAGGTACTAATTTCTCGTTTAATTTTTTTATATGAAGCAGTGGTAACAATAAAAAAATCCGACTGAGTTTGTTGTGGGCTTCTTCTCAGATCAGGAAGCGTGTGAACCCTCGTAAACTTAGTTTTAAGTCGTTAAGTTATCTAGCTTTTAAGTAGGTATTTCATATCTATTCATAAGCGTTTGTAGAATGAGCCTAAATAAAATGAATCAATTAAATTTGAATTTGTGATCATTTTGTTTATTCTTAAAATGTTAAAAACCCAATTAACGGGTGGTCAGGGCTCCAGAGTGGAAACTCCCTCACTATGCACGCCTTCTCCATTGCCAGTACTAGCTTCTGTATGGGGCACTTCTTCCATTAATCAGAGGCAAGGCTAGTTCTTTAATATATGTATTATTAACATAATTTACTTTAGATAATAATTAACAAAGGGCGATTAATAAATTATACCTAGGTCCCTTAACCTTAAGAAAATCGTCATAAACCTACACGCTACGTCCTTATTTATTAATATTAACTGTGGTCTATAAATTATAATATATGTAAGTATAGTAATTTTGCAGAACCGAATTTAGATAAAGAGTGAGCGTAAGTAGGTATAGCTATCGGCAATTACTATAAGTGTTGTGATTCGTACATGTCAAATGAAAAAAATCGTTTAATAAATCATGCACCTAATTTGATATAGCCGTTTCTTAATAGATTTAAATCTGTCTAATGCAAGGTTACCGAATATATTCAAATTAGATTGGTCGCCATTGAATTATGTAAGTTGCCGTTATGATCTTATTTTTTTTTACTACAGGGAAGTCGAGAGGCGAAGGATTTATGTGTACAGTAAACGTACAGAGAAAAGTAAATAATAATTATGAATCTTTATGTATCTAAATACACAATGTATCTAAATGCACATCGCAATCTAGCCCCAAAGTAAGCGATAGCTTGTGTTATATGAGGACTTCCAACGCTGACTGCAGGATCTGTACCGCTACGCCTAGGGTATACGGTCAAAAGAGAAAAAAATTAAGATACTTACCATTTTTCACTTATTGTTCCTTGTAAATGAAACTACTCGGCATGCGTCGTCTCCTTTTACAACTCTACTGCCAAAGTTATGCCGAGTGATTTTAAGTTACAGTGTAGCAAGCAAACCACATCAAAGCTAGTACATTACATTTTCAGCTCCATTTTCACTTAACATCGCGTAAGATTAGAGTCAAGGTAACATAATACCTACTCCTAATTTTTAGAGACGAGTATTTATTACGGATTACTGATTGATGAAAATTTTATATCAACGTGGTTACAGTGAAACGCTGTCCAATATTCTAAAAAAAAATTTTCTATAAACTGCCATAAGTTCTGAGAAAGAGACCGCAATGAAATGTTACCAATATTCTTCATTAATTAAAGCAAAAGTCAAAATATCATCCTAATTAAATCCCCCAGGATCGACGTCTGGCGCTACCTCACATTCCGATCTCAATTATAAAATTGTCAGACCTTCCTTTTCTCATGGTTTCCATTGAAAAACTGATGTAAGACGAAAGTTAATGAAGTTCTTAACAACGACGGACGCACAAAGGCAAGATTTATCGTCCGAATAATGACAGGTGGTTAAATCGAAAAAATACACAAAATACACGCTCGGAATGGATTTAATTGCGCGAATCTGGTTTCATACAGCTCTCAAGTCACGTCAAGTATGAATAGTGTTGTACAATATCTGTAAAGGAATTTTGAAATAGGCAGTGCAGATATGACACCTCTCCGGTGCTTAAAGCTGATGTTTTCACTTTCCTTCTATAGATTCTGAGATGTTAATGTCTGTAAGAGCTTTGAAACAAATATAAATGAAGTTATATTAATACTTTAATAATAATTCGGTAACACTACCTAATACTCAGCTGGATCAATGATCCTTATTTACTGAGTAGCAATCTGATCAAGGTCATTTTCTAGTTCTAGCACCCAAGTTTGTTTTTCTTTTTTTACTCTATACAAGTTAGTACTTGACTGCGATCTCACCTGATGGTAAATGATGATGCAGCCATTACCCCAACGGTTTCTACAAGCATCGCACCGGAACACTAAATCGCTTTGTGGTGCGTCTTTGCTGGTAGGGTGGTAACTAGCTGGTATGTAGAGGCATCCAGCAGCTTTCTACCTTTTCTTTGGATTTTTCGTTTTCCAGTCGCCAGTCGCAAACAGTCGCCTCTAACTCTATTCATGGCCCACTACAGATACGCACTGGACACTTCCCAAAATAAGAGGAGTTTGGCCAATGCCCATAGCCCACCACGCTGACTATTTATTGATTCACAGATTTCAGGAACCTTTGGACACGTCATTATACAGAACTCTCAAGCATGCAGCTTTCACGATGTTTTTCTTTGTTACATACGCACATGACAACTCCAAAAAATCACACATAGTGGCAAATTCCTGCTTTCACTGCTTCGTAAACAGAAAAAAACTATAATTTTCTATTTTATTCTATATCATTATTATCATATTTATAGTTAATTTTAGGCATGACAATTTTCCTTATTTATTTTTTCACAATTTTGCTTAACTGAGGACAAATCGAGATTTGCTCTGTTAATGCCACGATTTTGCGAAACATTCTGTTACTCTACGAATAAGGATTTCACATCCCTACATTACTTATAAGAAACGTGTGGGAGCTTGGGCAATTCGTATCAACGGCTAATAACAATCCGGAGCCAAAAATGTCTTCGTATAAACTTTCATTTGGACCATTTTTTTCGCGAGCATTCCCAAGACATAAAAGGGCACTGAGTTCAATTTACACTGATTTATAGTCCGCAGTTAACATTTCCCTAATTAATCAAAGATGAGTGATTTTGGCTTCGAAAAATAATCCAGTACTTTTAAAAATTCTGTCGTCATAATTTGAAGTCTGTGATATCTGTGATGTCAATGAATATCTGCCATATTATAGTCTGGTAAAATGCCTGCGTAATACTTTACTAGTGAATATATTCACTACCTTAAGTTAAGTTTACAATAGTGGGAATTCAAGAGCACAAGACTAGAGATTAAAAAAATACAAATAAAACAAAAAATCAACAATAGACGCGTTTATTGATTGTGTGACAATATCCTTACTCTTACTAGTGCCACAAAGTGATATGATAACAGTACAAATATCTATTAAAGTATTGCATTTGTTTCCAAATATATTACAAGTCTGTTTTAAAGATTTTAGTGTCCAAACATATAATTTAGGTAAAAATGGATATATTAATAATTAACAAGCTCAAGAGTTTGGAAGAAGTAGGTAATTTTGAAAAAAAATATTTTTCTTAATTCAATTTCCGTTTCTTTCCAAAATTTGAGCTTACAATCTTAAATAAGAATGCGAATAGAAGAATATCATCATTAATAGAATTCTTGTTACACATGCAAAAAGACTAAAAATGTTATTCCTATGTAACACGATCGAAACAGTACTATCTGCCAGATCTAGAAGAAATTGTGTTTCTTTATGTGACAGAAAACTATAAATCCAATGTGAAACCTCTTCTTAAACTAGTCTTAAATACTGGACTTACTAGAAGTTTAATATGTAGGTAGTATGTAAATTGATAATTTTATATGAATTTTTATATTAGAGTTGGTATCCTAGAGAATCTTCGACTTTATCTAGGAATGATATGCTCGAAGTATTTTATTTACAATAAATAACGTTAAAATAACAAATTTAACAAAATATTTGATTTCGCACCACACATGCAAGTAGTAATAATAATATAACGACTTTTTAAAGTGTCAAATTTATATTAATTTCCATTCCAATCAAACCCAAATTTCATATATTAAAATTGCTTTGGTAGTTTTTTGACTAACAAGAGATCAATCCAAAAATTATCTCTTCATTTAGATTTCGCCAATAAAATGTAACAATATTTTACAATTAACGCACCTAAACGAACCAATTCATACAAAAGGTTACTTAATACTATTTTTTTGTACAATTCCCTAACTACATGCAAAATTCCACAAATAGCGAAATTTTTATCAATCACAATTATAACTAGGAACGCATTTAATGACTAACCTATTTAATTTACAGAACTAGCAGATTTACGATTGTCATGTCACTAATTAAATATGCACTAGGATATTTTTAGGACTTAAACGCCGTACCTATGAGGAAGATTAACTCTATGTTTATCTAAATATTTCTAGTTGGGGAAACGTCGCCGTTACGTACTTAAAAGTCTTTTGAAACTGATTTTCCCACCCAGTGTCCCTCATTCGAACGCCTGGGGCCAAAGAGGTGGTGGTGGAGGCAGATGGAAAGGCGAGGGCTATGTGGAGATCGCTAACGCTGAGGGGCGATGAGGAGTGTGCGGGGTATGCGGGGAGGTACCGGACGGCGATCCCGCTCCGGGAGAACAAGTCACTTTCCCCATGAACGATCGAATGTCATCGAAACACGCGTCCTGTTCAGTATCAGCCGAACTTGGAGAGTCACCACCTTCCGCCTCATGCTTCTTCAAATGCCGGTCAAGATTAGTCTGCTGACCGAAGCATCTATCACACAAGGGACACCGAAACGGCCGTTCCTTGTTATGTATATTCCTGACGTGACGCTGCAAATTCGAAGATATCGAGAACGACCGCTCACAATACTTGCATTTATAAGGCTGTTCTCCCGTGTGAGTTCGAAGGTGACGAGTCAAGTTAGCGCTCCGCGGGAATACCTTTCCACAGAACTTGCACGCGTACCGATCTCGGAGTTTCCCAGACCCGGCACTCAGTTCACGAAACTTTGCGTACGCGCTCGGTTGTCTATCCGGGCCGTCAGTACCGAGAAGTGGGGATAAAAAATTGAACGGGCTCGGCACGTATGGGGAATGCGATGAACTCAGAAGCGAATCGGAAGTTGCGTGAAACTGCGGGAAGCGTGAGCGGTACATTGCGTCCATAAGACTGTTATTGTGCTGAGGATGCACTGGCATCGGAAACGCTAAAGCTGGCGACACCATGGGAGAATCTTCCCTTTTCGGTTCTACTGCTTCCACATCGACGTCAGTTGTCTCGTTTTCGGGAGTTTTGCTATCTCGATCTACTGGACTTTCAGATGGCGAGTAAGATTTCACTGATAAATCTCGAAGAGAGATACTATCGTCGTTTTCCACAGCCGCTTCTTTGTCGTTGTGTTTTCGGGTAACCGATAAATCTAGCGGTTGGTCACTTTGCTCTTTCGTAGATTCTTCTTCAGCGTCTGAATACGATTTATTGTTATTTTCTCCAGCTATCTTTGACAAATCTTTCGGTAGCTTTGGTGAGACAGATTTGGTTCCATGTTCATCGCTAAGTATCTTCATTGATAAATTAAATGGAGAGTTATGTTTCATTTCTTCTCTTGTATATCTAAAGGGAGCGACTGATGTCGACATTGGCATGACAGGAGATGGACGTTGCTTTGACGAAGCTTCTTCGGCGGATGGTGGTGATTGTTTTACATAGATATTTTGTGGTGTGGTCACTCGTTCAACATCAGTTTCTCTCTTTTTAATTTCAATATCAACGTCCATATTTTTCTTCATATCTTCGAGTGAGGTTGTGCTATCCATACTTTTCACAGACATTCTACCTTCCTGTTGTTTTGCAAAGCTGGCATTCATAGCTATATCATGTTCCATGGCCAGTCTCGCTCCTTGAACGTTGAAAAGGAGAGGACTTAAGAATTCTGGGGGACAGGCGGCTGCAGCAGCGGAAAATAACGCTGGATAGTGAGCAAACGTGTTGTACGGCAAAGGCAATGCCGGTCCTCTGTACATTGGGAATGGGTTCGTATTGTTAGGCGTATTCATGACGTTTGGCAAAGTTGGTATTTGTGGCAGTCCTTGCGGCAGTTGTCCTCGTAGATTAACGTTCGCTGCTGCCGCGGTGTCACAGAATCTCTTATGCTTGGTAAGAGACGCGTAGGAGTTAAATGACTGACCGCATTTTCCGCACTCCACTAAGGCTCGGCATGCGACATGCATTCGCTTGTGACGGCACAGGTTTGAAAACTGCGTGTAAGCCTGAAAATAGAAAACGCAAAATTATCGTCAGTCCATCTGGTCGGAGGTCTGCCAACACTGCGCTTTCCCGTGCGGGTCGCCATTCCAGCACTATGGGTCCCCAACGTCCGTCGGTTCTACGAGCTATGTGCCCGAGCTGTGTGTCGGTTCTACGAGTCACTTAGTACTCATAAATACATTAAAATTTTAGAACATCTGATGGTAACCAAATGAAGATGCAGATGAAGATGTACTCGTACTAACTCGAAAGTCGAAAGGGCTATCGATATCGTTTGCTACATAGCACCAAACTGGAACTCTAAATTGCTTGCTCTTTGACAGTGGAGTTGCCTACCAGACCAATTTCAAGCCAATTTGGAAATAATAATATATCTAGAGACAATCGAACTCGCGCTGCAACTCTAGTTTAAACTCTTCCTTCCAATCCTTCAAATTAAGGCATTTAGAAGACCTTCTTACATACCCCTGACTCAGCCTACAACTCAGTCAAGCTATGTGTGCTCCTCGCACCGATAACGCCACACTGTCGACTGCGAACCATAGGGTTAGTACAGGGTTTTGTACAAATTGATAGCCGCTGACATATAGCCGTCCATAGATGGCGCTGGCTGTAAATGTATGGAGAAATTCGGTTCGATCGTGCGAAGCGAGTCGACTCGAAATTTGTACAAAACCTTTACTACCCATCAGTACTAAGGGGTTAGTACAGGTTTTTGTACGAATTTCGAGTCGACTCGTATCGCACGAACGAATCGAATTCCTCCATACATTTACAGCTAACGCCATCTGCAGACAGCCGCATGTCAGTGACTGTCCATAGATGGCGTTGGATGTGAATGTATGGAGGAATTATATTCGTTTGTGCGATGCGAGTTGACTCGAAATTTGTAAAAAACCTGTACTAACCTATCTGCTTTTTGTACAAATGTGTCGAAATTTGTACAAAAACCTGTACTATTGTACTAACCCTTCAGAATTGACAAGACAACCGCGGGTAGGTGAGCAAGGAAGTGCAAACTTAACGCGACCGAGTTAAAATGTCCAGCGGGGCTAGACAAAGTCACAAGCGTTTGGCGTTAACGCTAGTCGACAAAAATGTATGGGACAAAACAAATGACTGTAGAAAAACCACGATAATAATTACTAAACACGCTGTGTTTGATACTGTCGGCTGTCAATTGTCAAGCGAAGTACGCTAAAGTTATCTACAAGGTCCGCGAGAACGCCAGCGAGCGTTCAAGTTAGCGTAGTTAATTATTCAAACACAGCGTGTTTAGTTATTATTATCGTGGTTTTTCTACAGTCATTTGTTTTGTCCATACATTTTTGTCGACTAGCGTTAACGCCAAACGCTTGTGACTTTGTCTAGCCCCGCTGGGATTAGTATATGGTATACGGGCGACGGTACTCACTTTGAAGCACACCTTGCACTGGAAGGGCTTGACGCTGGAGTGGATGTGCGTGTGCTGCTTGAGGCCGGAGGAGGTCGCGAAGGTCTTGCCGCACTCGGGGCAGGCGTGGCTGCGCGCGCCGACGTGCTGCGCGCGGATGTGGCGCTGGAGGTTGGAAGGATCGGTAAATACCTGAAATAACATCAGGTTTCGAAGCACGTGGTAAATTTTTATATTTTTTTAGTTAATAAATTATAACTAAGGGTATGAAAAATTAAGCATTCGATAACCTAACCTAACCTAACCTAACGCGTCTAAAAATAGTGCTATCATTTTCCTATGGAGCATTTTGAAAAGAAAGCATTGTTTTTAGACGCGTGAAATTAGTTTAGTTTAGAGATTTTGTAGCTACTACAGAATTGGCACCATTGTTTTCCCTTATTAAGTACAGTTCAGTCTAGTTTCTTTTGATACTAAACGTGTGAGCGTAGGAGACAAAACAAAACCCCAACTTGGGCACCGATTTGAGCCTAAGGATGAGCCCATTTCACATTTTACGTAAATCCTCTTCATACAAGATAAATTAAGTAGCGCCATCTGTCAAATTTCCGCCTAATACGCCACAATATGGCGGAAACCGTCCCTGTGCAAACGCACGTGAAGACTAATAACTAGTATCTAGTAGTCTGAGTAGATGGAACCAGACCTCGCGGCAGATCGCCTATGAGATGGACGGACCAAGTAAAGGCTGCAGTGGACGTCCCCTTACATGTGTGCACCAGGAAAGCAGCTGTCCGGGAGGAATGGAGACGAATTGTCAAGCGTGTCACTGAAAAGTGATGACCACGACCGCTCTGACAAGAGCGTTACGAAAGAGATGAGTAGTCTGAGGCGTAGACCGCGGTCCATAACAAAACTGCAGTCGGCTTACTACTAATGCCATTGGTGTCAAAACATACATTTGACACCAGTAAACTGGCGAAATTTTTTTTTTCGCCGGTTCGCCGGGTGTATTCAATATGTCTATTACCTTGGGACAGTTCTCGCAGGGGTATTTCCGTATGTCTGTGTGTGTGAGAGCGCGATGGCGTAGCAGAAGAGCGCGGGTGCTGTACGCTCGGTTGCAAAGCTCGCAATGGAACGCCGACGCTGGTTGCGCGTGCGCTTGCACCAAGTGGCGGTCTAGTCTGCAATAAGAGATATAAATATTTACACCTTCTTTAATAAAAACGTGTCACACATACACGTATAGGTATTATATTGCTCCGTAGGTTGTAATGACGTCATTGGTAACGTCAGTGTAATGTCGCCTTTATTTCAAGCTACGTACTCCGATGCGCAAGGAGGCAATTGGGTATATCGTGCGTGGAAATCCCTTATAGAGATCTGTATGCCAAAACAAAAAAAAACATGTCCTTACGCCTATTTCCACGATATTGGTAAATATCAGCATACATAAATGCAAGTAATACCCATTTAGGTATAATGTTCCTCCTTTTCTTATATAATATTAAATCTGACCCAAACTTTGTTTTGCCATTAGGGATATAACAATAGCTTACGACTTACTCTGAAACCTACCGAACATACACATTACACATACTTACACATAACATACACGCACGAGACTTTTATAAGTAGGTATATTAGATCTTTGCTACCTTTAATCAAAAGCGGTTTTTCAGCTGAGACGAAGCTCTGTTAATTTTACCAATAGGATATCTGTTGTTACATAAAGTAGCTCATGGATAGCTTTTCTATACCTATAAGTGCATGATATGTACCGACGTCATAATTTAGGTAACGTGCGATAAATCGTACTAGCTTCGCACAAGCTCATGGAAAACGGGGCTTAAGTACACCGAAACACCTATTGTATATTCTTGCAAACCAAATTGTGCAATTTGATTTAATATTCATTCAGCGCAACACAAGATTCCGTCAATATCCATAATAGAAAGTGAAAGATAAGCTTAACGAACTGGTATCGGGCAAAGCCGCATTAAACGTCTCGGATGCTAGTACCTAGTACCTAGTGCTTAGGTACAGGAAGACAAAATAATATCTATATCTAGACCCAAGATCGCCTACGCGGACGACTTACAGCCACCCGGCCCATGCATAATTCAAACGTGTTTTGATTCCACGCGGCAAATGTTCCAATTCATTTTTGCCATGAATCCAACATGTTTTACGTGTCAGTGCAATATCATATACGAAATTACGCTATCACTCGTAGATATTATTGCGTGTTGTTACATTTTGAAAGGCGATGATCTGTTTCCAGAAATAATGATTTTATACGTCTGTAGGACATAGATATTCCTTGCTCTGTGAGGACATCTTTGACAAAGACGCGGCATGTATATTTTGCACTGTTATTGTTCTCGATAAAAATTCTCAAGACAATATTAACAAACATTTAAAAATTTGCTGCAGCTATTTGTTTCGCAATTTATGACCCTTAAAATCGCTGGTTTAGGGCAACATAGGACATAAATAACTTATATAATACAATGAATTAAAAAATTAGACAAATTACATCCTGCATTTAGTTTACTTTAGTAATAAGACATATACCCTGGACAGGGCGGACGGCGTGAAAAATTGTCACCGGTTTATCGGTGCCAATAATATCAACAGTAAGGCCACATAACGTATTGCAAGATGAAGATGCAGAAGCCAGAAGGCTCAATACTACCCTAGTACTACTACTACTACTACTATACAAGTAGATATAGTGTAATAGTGATATTGGGTGTTCTGGATCATCGATCAAAAACGAGCAAAAAATCACGTTTGTTGTATGGGAGCCCCTACTTTGGGTACGGAACCCTCAAAATCATAAGGCGGCCTTCTACTATTCCACTACAAGGTTATATTATAGAGCTGTGCTAGATGAAGCTGTAACGTGGAACGTTCCTTTTCACCGTATATTTGTATTATCGATCTATTTACCCTCACTAACTAATTATTTTATCTTTTACTCAATTTGTTCACACGCATCTTTCACATCCCATGATGATGGGTTGTTATAGATATTTCAATCCACGAAGCCGCACCCCATTCTGTCAAAATCGTTTAAGTTTCATTCGATTCGTATGGAGTTTGACAGAGTGGGGCGCGTCATCGTGGATTGAAATATCTACTTATACCCTAAACCCTCACCTTAATTACAAAAGTTAGTTTAAATCAATTTATTCAATATGCAAGAGACAAGTGAAATCCAAATAACGTAAGGATTAAAAATAGGCGTACAAACACAATGTATTTCACAATTGTAAAGTAAGTTAAGTTTCAAAGTAGCGATTTAGATTATTTTGATTCGTTTTTGCCCGCAGCTTCGTCTGCGGCATGTTTTTTAGTTTTATACAAATCCCGAAGTTTCCATAATAAAATATTACCTATGTACTCAATTAGGGTATTTTGTTACAGCCAAATCAGTTCAGTACTTGCGGCGTGAATGAGTCACAAAGATGTCACATGTCCTGTTTCATCCCTCGCTACGAATCATCAAATGCATCTAATCTCCGATGACCGACCCTAATTGACCATATTACATCGACATATGACCAATAACCGATTTATTGTAGCCACTGCTGGAGAAAGGCCACACCGCGTAGTGCGGGTCTGCTCGATAGCCTGGTCCGCTCGTACTTGTCAATGTGATAAGACTAAGCGTTTTCACTCTCGGTGCCGCCGTATCTTTTAATTAATCTCAGAAATAAAATAACGTCAGTAATGGGTTCTATCGGTTGCATGTAACTTGCCGATTGCGTAGCTTAAGTCCCTATGCCTAATCCAGTAGGGTTAGTACCGAATTTCGAGTCGAATCGCATCGCACAAAGGAATCGAATTCATCCATACATTTACAGCCAGCGCCATCTATTGACAGCCGCATTTCCAGTGTCTGTCCATAGATGGCGTTGGTTGTAAATATATGGAGGCATTCGATTCGTTTGTGCGGTGCGAGTTGACTCGAAATTCGTACAAAAACCTGTACTAACACCTCAGATAACAAAATTGTAGGTTTGATTATTTGATTTTGTTTATTTATTTGTCGACTGGCTTCCTCGGCTTCGCCAGTGTGAATTTTGGTTCTTTTCAAAATTTCTGCAGAAGCTCTTACGTTTCCTGGATATATATTATGAGTTTACAAGGTTTTCTCAAAATTGAAGCAGTCGATTGTTCGGTTCGATTACCTTGATTAAAAATAGGGACGGAAAATAAAAACATTTGCTTTGGATTATATTATATAGTTAAAACAATTTATTTTATTTGATTCTAAATAAACCAAATGGCATCGTAGATCTCAAATGGATGGACTGATTTCGGTGCGGTATTTTTCATTTAAAAGCCAGATACTTTGCGGTGGTTCTTAGCTACGTTTGGTTAATATCGATCCAGCAGTGTAAGAGTATCAGTTCTTTTCCAAAATGATGCTTGGCATTTTTGGCGTATTACTGGATTAAGTGCTTAACGCGTGCCAGGAGGAGGTTTTTAAAATTTTAATTTATTGTTTGTTTTTTTTAATCAGCTATAAGTAAATAAAATTAAGGTAAGAAGCTGAGAATGGTGGTTTTCCTTAGTCTATACTGGCCATGTTTTAATGTAAATTAGGACTAGAACGTACAGAATAGTCAATTATAAGATGTTAATCGTAGGAGCGATCTGCGTGTTGTACGATTGATAACATCCAATGAACAGCTTTCGTCCGAAGCCGATCCATTTAACTCCACCCACATACACTACTGAGATCAGATGCAGTGATAAAATGTTACCATCTCAAAATCATTTAATTGGGATACAATAAAATTTTGCACAATACAAGTAATTTATATTTTTGTTGTAGTGTTTCACACACAAAAAAAATGTGTGAAACATGCAAGGTATCTTCTCTCGTTCATAGCTAGTTCCATTCAAAATAATGAGTCTTATAAAACATAAATAAAATAAAAATTCTTCATTTCAGTAACCTTAATTTAAATTACAAAGTTTTTAGATGTGACTTGTTTTATGCAACCTGTAGATGCAAATAATGCCTTTTATTTCCGGAAAAACAGCGTAGGTAAAGTCACG
This sequence comes from Coenonympha arcania, assembly GCA_036785405.1. Lineage (NCBI taxonomy): Eukaryota > Metazoa > Arthropoda > Insecta > Lepidoptera > Nymphalidae > Coenonympha > Coenonympha arcania. Next base: position 6,453,052 of record CM072072.1, on the reverse strand, counting down.
GGTAACACCTATAGTCATATTAATTGCTTGTTCTATATAATATGACATTTGTTTCCAATAACTTGAAAGAAAATATATTATTTTCAGATAAAACAGTGTCATTTTAGGACCACAGTCGGCTAATCACGTCCTACCGAAGAATACAAGCTAACGTTTTAATCATCTATGGTAAACTATTATAGCCTACAATCACAATTGATTCTGAGTTCATTTGCAAATAATTCACGCCCTCTGCGTCTTTGATGAATTATGAACTACTGATATAGTTCAATTGAAATACATATTAGGATTCCTTCAAATTTTTTTTCTTCAAGTCCAAAAAAATATAGAGAATGTGTCTTGATAGTACGGCACCTTCAGTGCGCAAGCCCGACTCACACTTGACCAATCATTTTTATTAAATTTAAGTGCATGCTCAGTTTTTGTTAAAATAGGTTATGTACCTATGTGTTTTTCTCAAATAGCGAAGTTACACGTATTCAATTATATTATAATTAATCCTTTTGAGAAAATAAACATCTTAAACTTAGTGGTCTGGATATATTGTAGTATTTAAGGATCAGTGGCTTAATTTCCGCAGCTATGGTCAATCCATTAATTAAAAATAAAGGTATTTGTAAATCCGATCTTAAACGAGTTCTATAAATCATGACAATCTATTAAAGCGAAATTAATTTTAATAAAAAAAACATGATCGTACAAAAATACAACAGGAATGTTGCTCTATATATTATTTAAAATCAATTTTATGAGACAAGGCAATGTAATGGTGTAAATTCAATCGGTTACGTACTGGTATGAGTGTCAAACATGAAATAAAATCTTCACGGCAAAAAAAACATATTAGGTACCTACTTTAGGTAAATGTCAATGCGACAACGCACTTTAAAATTAAATCGTCAGTCAATCTGGACTAAAGTGCATCCATTTAAAAAATAATAAATGATGGACAGCTGATATTCATCTTCTAATTTATAAAATTCTCTCGCGCTTTTCTTTCTTACCAAACTCCTCCGAAACGGCTGGAACGATTGTTCTGAAATTTTCAGTGTATATTCTCTGGGTCTGGGAGCAGGTTAACTTTTTAATGTCCCTAAGTGACTAAAAAATTTATATGGCAAAACAACATTTGCCGGGTCAGCTAGTATAGCATATAAAAAAATGTAGTATGTAGGTACAACCATTTTTAAATCATTGTGACTGTTCGTCATCATCATCTTTGAAATGTGAAGATAATTTGAGAGCAATAAGAGGATTTTTATTTTGAAAAATTAGCCTTTTTTATAGACAGAAAGTGCCTAACGCATATTATACTTGAGGCATACCTCTCCGTCAGGGAAACGGAAGGGTTATGTCATTTATTCATTTTATTCTTTGCTGTGTAACCAGCAGATTAAATTTGCAAATACATTTATTTTACATTTTTAAGAAATTAAAACTACGAAGAAAGATATTTTGTTCCACGGTGAGGCTTGAACCAAGACTTTAAAAATTTGTACCTGGTGCTTGAATCGCTACACCAACGCAGTATAGGTAGCGGAATGTATGTACGTATGAAAGATTTTTGAATCATTTTGAGACTCATATAATATTTAATATACTACGAAAAGAACTTCGTTCCAACTGAGTATTCCACGACACTTACGCATTATTTTTTGTTGTGGTTTACCATAAGTTTAGTATACTGTACATCACTTAATATTAGTGCAATACTGCTTTCCGAACATGGCGACGGAGTTTGACAATCCGTAAGTGTCTGTAATTAGGCCTATGTGAAAGAAAAAAAATATTTTTATATTAAAAAAGTCAAAGTTGGTCTGTATGTGTGTTTGTTACTCCTTCCGTAGGTACTCCTTACAAACATTTGCAAGATGCAGTCTTCAGACCGGGCGAAGTCTCCGCAACCACGAAATGATAGCAAACCTTCATAAAGTAGGATCTCGTATCACGAGTCAGACTTAAAATATCATTAAGCAACATTCTCAGAGTAATCTCCACAAAATAAATGTGTACTTTAGATATTATGGAGATTTGAAAAATATACGATGTTGCGACTTCGCGTTACTACAACAAATTATCGACGCGTGTCTTATCGAACGAGTACATCTCTTGCAGAGTGAAAATTTTAAGTGTAAAACCACAAGAACGACCAACGTTCGTGTTCCTATTTTTGATACTGTATCCCTCTTTAACTTTTATAATGCATGCATAAATAAAGTCAAAGATTCACGTAGAGTTACGGTTAATCGAACAAAGTCCACTCAAGTACAACTATGTTTTTTTTTTTTTATATAATTGGAGAGTAGCATTAAAAAGCATTAAGTACTTTGCGGTCCATATTGACAAGAAAATGCTAAAAATATTATGCTATAGCGAAAAATCAGCTGACACTTGGTTTTCTTGTGTGTTTGAGCACAGGAGTGTAGGAAACATTATTTAAAAGCAAACTGAAAGACTGGTTGACTAAAAAATGTTTCTACAGCATAAACGAATTTTTGAATGAGTAAATTTAAACTGACCTCAGTTCCACGGCGTCCAACTCAATATTAATAAAAACATTCTTATTTTATATTAATGTATAAATTTTTTTTTTTTTTTTTGTATAAATTTTGTTTTGTGATTATTCTGTTTTAATGTATAAAATGACTTTTATGTGGGGAAAACATGTTTAGATTAAGTATTATTTGCCACGCCCTGACAGGGCATTTTGACTGTATTTATGTGGTCATGTATGCAAAGAAATAAAGAAATAAAGAAATAAAGAAATAAGTGCAAGTTGTTGATTGCGTTCGAATTCCGATTTTGTTTCGCCATACAATCCATACGCGGGGTGTAATCAAAATCCTATACTAATAACGATGTTGAATTTGTCTAGCATTATTATTGTAGGTATCTGCTTGTACTGCACGTTGTGCCATACAATTCAATTGTCCATTCAATCCAAATTTCAGGTCCTGCGGATTAAAGTGAAATTGTTTAAACTTTGTCTTAATAATCCACTTAGATAATGTAAACCCTATAACTCCCAATTAAAATTGCAAAATCATTGAAATTCCGGTTAATAGTGTGGATTTCCACTAAGCTCTCTTCAAACAACCGAATAGCTTGCATCTTAGTGGTCTAATGGTTGCGAAGACGTTTGAAATTGATTGACTACTTCCAATGCTCTGCTCTGAATGGATGTTCGAGATAAGAACGAAAACGAATGAATTATTTGAAAACAATCGATCATTTTAAATCCGTTGACATCTATTGTTTTTCATATGGCATGTCAAACAGGTTTCATTCCATAAAATATTATATGGGAAAGTGTATAGACTCAATGCAAGCCTTAAGCAAAATTCTTTTGACGTGATAACGTTTAATAAATTGATAAACACCAGCAACGCACATGAAAAATAGTAACGTTCCGCGTAACGTTTCACCTGAGCCTGTGCGTGCAAGCGAGAGCGCGCAACAAGCCATAGAGAGGCACGATAAAACAAACGATAGAGAGGCCAATTATGACGTTATCACGTAGGTAAATCTATCGTCCGTAAACCGACTTTACAGACATCCAATTTTTTTGTTTTAATTTGTGCTAACTTACGTAGAGTCTATTCGCTTAGAATTTGTCGAGTACATGCCCACGGTTGGCGTCGTTTCATGTCCTTTGAGAATACCGAACCCGCAACCGGCCGCGCGACAAAATGAAAGCAAATGAACTATACACATAGCGAAACCCAAATAAAATTAGAATTTGGTGGGCAGACTCATTTAGTTCACCTTTAAATTTCTATAAATCATCATCTGCTAGAGAAATAATATAATAATGGTACTTACGCGTCGATATTAGGATAAGGAGCGTCACAGAAGGAGCAACGCGGTTCAGTTTCCTCCCGGTCTTCGTCTTCTGTCAGAGGCTGCGAGCTGGACGAGTTGACGCTTGAACCCTCACGGCCTGCAATGTAGATATGACAAAAAGGTTAGCCAACAGTTAATTTTATTAATATTACTTACCTAACCCCTGAACATTGCAGATTCCTCCCCGTAAGAGACATTTTACATAAAAGTCGTTTGTTTTAGGCAAATTGGAACGTTTATTTAAATGCTTTTAGGATTTACCAGTTTAGGGTTTGGGTTGATCCTAATAAAATACTGTTTAGCGCGAACAAATGTTTAATCCCAAGTAATGTTGTAATACGAGTTACAAAGCTTACAGAATTGGGAGCTAAGGCGTTGCGCTAGTGTGTCTCGTGTGAGACGTGAGATGGTACTTTGGTTAGAAGTTAAACTTTACGTAATTATTTCATTTTTGAGTTACGCACTGAATTTATGTGCCTTATTTAGGCTAAACACTAGAGCACTGTTGCGGAGAAACTGGAATGCCCGTCGCTGCTGTGCTACTGGGCGGCCGATTTGCAGCCAGCCCCAGGTGTTACAGAAATATGCAGTTCCTAAATCATTTTTCTCCTATGTTGAAAACTTAGGTACTTCTTAATTTATTCTTGTCAAATAAATAATTCATTGCGGCAACAGATGAGTATGATAACTTTAAACATCTTTCCATAATGGAGATAGCTGAAGTATGTCCTGGAGTCCTAAATAATTTGCATCCTTTAGGTATTGTTTCCATCCTTATTGAATTCCATCTGAAAATTTCTAAAAAACTAAATATGCGTGTACATAGGCGTGGATTCCTGCGATTGTTGTTCAGAGGTGCATTTAGCTACATAAGTTTATTTCATACATATGGTAGGTACGTCCAACGGAATAATATACAGTATGTCAAATCAAAGAAGTATCGACTATCAATCCACATTAGCATACATGACTAATTATTTCACAAGGAACAAAGATATCATCCATAACACGTCAAATGTGATTCGAAGATCACGAGCAGGGCGTCGGAAGTATGAAATATCTTGCATTGACACACGCAGCATTAGTTCGAGTCACGACAGGCGGAGCCACGCCTCGAACATTGTACACTTGTAGGGTTAGTGCAGGTTTTTGTACGAATATCGAGTCGACTCGCATCGCACAAACGAATCGAATTCCTCCAAACATTTACAGCCAGTGCCATCTATAGATAGCCGCATATCAGCTGCAGACTGCCCTTAGATGACTGCCTGTAGATGTATCGAAGAATTCGATTCGTTTGTACGATACGAGTTGACTCGAAATTTGTACATAAACCTGCACTATCCCCTCAGCATCCGCGACCGCCGACAAACATCGCCAGTGATATCATCGCCGCAGAATGAACTAGGAACGAAATGTAGAGCGAAGCTTAACCTAACTAACCAGAAAAATATTTATTTCTAAACAGCCTAAGCATCTGAGTTATTTGCTTTAGTTACTTGCAACCTATATTCCGCTCAAAAGTATTTACATTTAAGCAATAGTATGTTAAGTTAAACATAAAGAGTATAGAAGATGATTTTTATTCCTCTTTAATTATTATACTGCATTCACGGAAGAGTGTGTGTAATATTGTATAGATAGCTAGAGTGCGGAAAACTAAATTACCGATAGGATAATTAAAAAAGTAAATTAAAAAATCCGAAACACGGTCTGAGCCCATATAGGTACCTAGACCTAGTTATAATATAACTGAAAATCTTCGAAGAGGTTCCGTAAATTTTGTAAGTTCCTTCTCTCTCTTTAAAGTAGAGGCATTCGCATACGGGCTTTTATTGAGTTATTATTCGATGAATAAGTTAATATGTTAATAATATGTTAATAATTAAATGACTAGAAACATACTGACAGGCACGAAGCAAAAAATATAAATTAATATCGAATATTGATAATATTCACTATTACGTCACGGTAAGTAAATTGTGGGGATGGTTTAACCTTTGGTTTAACTAAAATTATTGACCCATTATTTGTAAAAGAGCCGTTTTCCCTTCTAAATAGTTTATACAAAATATAACACGGGTAAATAATAGAATTAATCGAATAATAGAAATTATAAAATCTAATAAAGTTTAAGAGTTAACACTCACCAACTTCAGCCCAACTTTACTCAGAAAAACGCGTGATTTTCTCAGAAAACTTTATCAAGCGCGGATGTTATGGATGATACCAGCGAAGGTGAGAGGTCAACTATACTGTTCAGGATGTCAACACAACACTGAGGTGCTGGTTACGAATTATCAGGGGGCACACACCCCCACCCCGTGGTACCTGACATGGGGTAAATACTTGACCCATTCGCATTGGTAACCAGCCATGCGTGACCATGTAAACTTTTTGTGGGGCTGTTAATTTTTTGACTCACTTTTTAATGAGCTGTATGAATATGATAATGACTTTGAATCAATCACGGCAAAAGTGAAGAACCTATACTTGTTTATAATCTTAGGTAGTTTTCTTTTCTGAGTTTAGATGCCCAATATGTAGGACTTCCACGACACTATGGCCACGAAGGAAATCTGTACCCTCTTAATCAGCCTAAAGACTTAAAGCTTTTGTTTTACTTTATACAAGTTAATAGGTACTTGACTGCGATCTCATCTCATGGTAAATGATGATGCAGCCTAAGATGTTATCGTACTAACTTGGAAGGGTAAGTAAATTTACCCCAACGGTTTCTACAAGCATCGCACCAGAACCCTAAATCGCTAGGCGGTGCGTCTTTGCTGGTAAGAAGCCACGGCCAAAGCCTCCCACCAGAACATACCTGAGCCAATTTAGAAATTATAAAAATCCAAAGTAGCCCGTGGCGGGAATCGAACCCGCGACCTCCCACTCGAATCCGAGCGCGCCGCCACTGCGCCAGGGAGGTCGTCAAAAATGGGAAACAGGTTTGAGAGTTCACCACAAGATTCCTAATGCTGTGCAAAGCCAACTCTCAATTGGCTGGCGTGGTGGGTCCCTCTTCATTTAAGAGGAATCCCGTGTGCGTCACTTTAAAAAGGAGGAGTCGAGGAGTGTCACTTTATAAAAGGGTTGAGACGAACTGGGAGACCAGACCAGACAGAACAGACCTTCTCACTTAAAAGAAGAGCATACTAGTATATTGTTCGCAACTAAGACCTTTCACAATGCTTCCCTAAATCGTATCTTTCATCATCTCATTACATTATTAAGTCCTACCAGCGAGTAGGTATTAAGAAGGGACGGGACATTGCATCACAGATCCCAAGAATGCAGTGAAGCTAAAACCAGTTAACAATATAATCTAGGGAGAGAAAGTTATGGTCCAATTTATACACCTAGGTAATCTAGTTAATTGACGATTAACGCTAAAGCCATGCTACGAAATAATATTCGCTATATTGATTATCTGCTATGCAAACGTTTTGCCACGATGAAAACGACAAACTGTCATTAAATTAATTATTTGGAATGCAAATTGAAAATAACATTTACGGGACGAAATATTAATAAATCGGGGAGTTATTAAGTTGAGAGATTTATTATTTTAATCTGTTAGTAAAACATAAACCTTGTTTTACTGTCAATAGAATATTGCAAAACTGGAGGTAAGTTAACTCTACATAGATATTCCTCAGATGAAAACATTATTGACATAATGAGTTTAATTTTTTCATCCGGATTAAATTCTAAAATATACACGTAGAAAAATGTATCACACAAAATATAAGCTGTGATCTACTTAAGTACAAAAAATAAGGTAACATATCTATACTCCAACACTTTTCGTTCTCCAACGGTTTTCTTCATTTCTACACCAATGTTTTGTGATTGTTTATGTATGGTACTCTAACTCTATGTTTATTTCAATTAAATCTTGTTTTTACCCTTATTTTTTGTACATCCGTCTAAAGTAATATAGTGCGTAGTTCTACATATACTTTACGACCACTCCCATAGTATGCGTGTATGGGGAAGCATGAAAATGAATTCCTAGTGTATGAAAATGAATTTTATAAACTATAAAACATGCTTATTGATCATAATAATTGCGCTCACAGAATTTGCTTGTCGAATACCACCCATACCAACAATCACACAGTCGTAAGCATCTAAAATCAATCTGCAATCATAAATCGCTGGAATCAGGAAAAGCCGATTTCTACCTAACTGCCGAGATAAATAAATAGTTTTTGTTATAGTACAGAGAACGTATAGAATTTTATTAATTCATAATCGAGAGCGAATTATTTAATACGACAATTAATTAATGTTATTGAAGAATGGAATTGGAATACATACCTACATCAGCAGTCAGCTACTCGTACTCGCATATCAGCCCCTAGATTGTGCTAGAAAAACGTATTCATCGTTATCGTAATCGTTTACTAATTCTGTCCGCTGATTGGGTCCCTGATCAAACGGGGGGCTGAATTCGCCAACGATTACGATAACGATGAATAAGTTTTTCTTACGCAATCAGACCCCAGATGTTAAATTGTTTTTAATACATTTGCTCAAAAAGTTGACATTTCCATGTGTGTTTAGCGTGCGCAAAGTTATTCTTTTCCGCACTAGTGCTTTTGTGTTTTCCTCCTACGCGGCACCGGAGTGGGCGTACCAGGAGCGCATGAACACGAACACGGCATGGAAACACGGAGCAGGCAAACACGTAAAACCAATATTTTTTTTCGCAAATGTATTAAAAAACTTCGTTCAATGCACGTGCGGAATTGTCATTTTTACTCGTCCTTATAGTTGACCCTCGCCTTCGGCTTGGGTCAACAAACCGAGACTCGTAAAGAAATGACAAACTTTCCGCACTTATATTGAAATGACTATTATACGTACCTACTTTCGAACTAATGAATGTGTATAAGTAACCAAATAATATGGGCCCTGCAAAAGCTTAGAAAAAGAAGACTATAGATTTCCTAGCTGACCCGCTATTTTTTACCCTGTTAGATCCACTTGCGCGAAATGACGGATTTTAACCTTACATTTTTAACCTTAGAGTCAACGTCCTCTTATAGGGACACTTTGACAACTTCACTCTGGGTTAGCGTGTTAATTCTGAGTTAACGCACTAACCCGGTCAAGGGGACCTTAAGATTTGAATTTCCATATTAAGTTCTTTCTGCAGTTTATGCCACAACAGCTAAAATGCAGGATACCCAGCCCAAATTGTAGTCGAAATATATTATGCATCTACAAATATTAATTTAATACAAATATAATTTGAAAATATTTAGATTTCTTGTGTAATAAATCGAATCTGTAGATATTACACGACAGCACATCCGGTAAAACCGTAGCACAAAGATAACTTGCATACTATAAGCGGTAATCCCATAAGTGGTTTTATCCCAGAATTACGTCTGAAAATGATATTTTTTTTTCGAATTGAAATCTACGTGATTGTGCATGAAGCCAAAACCATAAAATATAATTTACTCCTACACCCATAACCGCCAGTTCGCGCGAACGTTAAGTTTTCCCACGACGTCACCAAATGGTGTAGATGGCGCGCGCGGACCGTGACGGTGACTTACCGATCGTTGTGAATTAATTCCACTGCCCCTTGTATTGTAACCGCCTCACCTGTTATCTTCCGCAACTTCTAATGAGCCCCTTTATAATAATTTTATCATACATAGAAATTGTGAGAAATATTGCATTCGAAAAGGCAGAGGGCTTCCCACGCTTTACATGACTAGCAGACGGATGTGCCAAAATTCGCCGCTTGTGGCATCCTTAGTTAAGGCTCTAGAGTCTAGAGCATTGCCGCAAGGTGGCGGAGCCTGTTGGTTTTTATAGGATATATTTTTTAAGAGATCATATCCTTCCATCAACATTCTGCCACACCGCACTTTCACCCACAGAGCAAGGAATGAGTTTATATTGACTAATGTTTTCTGTGCTTTCACTTAAATATCACACAGTCATGTCGTCATGTCAGTGCGCACAAAGCGGTTCGCTTCTTCCCCTCTCCTAAGTATGGCTAGGGTATGGAATGCTCTCCCAAAATCTGTCTTCTGATTCTGAATCATACAACCTTTCTTTAAACACAGAGTGAGTATCTTCTGAATTTTCGACCACACTTTCCATCAGGTGAGATTGTAGTCGTGTGAAAATCTATATAATTAAGTGCTTTTCTCGTCATTAAACACGTATATAACCATTACTGGATAATAGTTTCTTCTGTCATGTTATTCACAAAGGACTTTAACAATTGGCAGATACAACTATGTCTATTACACGTTTCCGAGTCTAAACTGATATCATAAGTTGATATTAACCCTTCAACGCTCGCGGCGTAGATTCTACGCGCGTCAGGTGCGTCGCACGCTCGCCGTTACGCCCCGCGGTCCGAACGGACCTTTACCGGTACGTATCAAACGGCGCAGGATGCTGGCCGATTCAAATCTATAATAATAGCTATAAAACTATATATCAAAGATAATGTTATGCGATTTATAATACAAGTCGCACTTTGAAATATGTTTAGAAATTTTTTGGCGAGAAATCAATAAAAGTTGTACAAGTGCGGCGTTCTTGTTCTTTTTGCGTTTTTTTTAATTTAATAAAAAAGTTATGAAAAGATTCATGTAATTTATCAATTGTCTTATAAATACAATAGACGAGAAATCCATCTATTTGATTATATTATATTATTATATTTGATTATATTATATTATATTTCGTCTACTCTGTACCTACTATGAAATTAGATTAATTTTGCGTACCATCAAGATACTAGCAGTATTGGCTAATCTGCAAACAAAAATCGAGTCAAATCTCCCGTACCAGATTTAACCCTTTACCGGGGGCGGGAATATTAAATTGAAATATTTCTATTTTATTGTCGGTAATATTTATTTGATTGTTAAATAAATACGCGATGTGGGACGCTGAGCGATTGTAGTTGGTTTAATGGAGGGTGAGACTATTGTCGTTGGTTAATTTTTTGATTAATCATTCTATTTGTGGGGATCGTCACAATTGTGCAAAGTATGGTTTTGTACAAATGATTCGCATCTTTTTGTACGGTATTGCTTATGAAGCAAAACTTAGTGGGAATGTATCTTATTATAAATGCAGCGTTATCTAGAGTTTAACATAATTATATCTAGGTAAACAAAAGTGGTATATTAGAACTGATCACTTAATTAATGAAATCAAACCGCCAGATTCAATAACATGAACTTTTGTCTGCTAAAACACTCGTAGTCTAACTAGAAAAAACTTTTCCTAATAATGATCATAAACGTGCTCTCAACTATTGCTACTCTTCGTCTAAAAACAACTCAATTTACTTATTGACTAATACCTTTATTGTCTTTTATCAGATAAAAAAGATTTTAAATTAACGGCGTGATAATACGGTTTCCACACAACAATAGCGCAAACGCTGCGTCGGACAAAGCAACGTCATCAATTTTAATCTGTACGACAATTGCGCGATGACAAATGTCAACGCGCGACACTCATTCATTACGCGCACGAACGCACGCGGCCTCCGAAAAAGGAACGGCTAATAAAGGGTTAACTTCACATTATTATTATTGGACGGTAGCGAGGATTATATTTTGAGAATTTGCATGATTATTAGCTCGGTACATACAAATTTGTGCGCTTGAATTCGTGTGAATCAAACCATTTTGTAGAACAAGTTGTGTTTCAAAAAATGATGTGCTAAAGGGACACTAAAGTTGCGTTATATACGAGTATCAAATAGTTGCACGATAGAGCAAGAGATCCCGGAAGAGATCTGGAAGAGATCCTCATTTGTAGCGATAAGATGTCCTTGTGCATGTCCTCTCTATGTTTGTGTTTTTATGGATCTTTTTTATATATGTACAGAATAAATAAATAAACAAATAAACAAGATAAACATTATTAGTTACACGTTTATAAGATTGAAGTGTCTCAATAATGTACGCAAATTGTTCATAAAAACAATGATCAATCATGCTATCAAAAATCTGTCCGTCAAGCTTTAACTTTCCGAGCTTCGTAGGCATTTATCTTGAGCGTGTGACGTGAAATTTATTAATCCTTTAGCGAAATTTTGTGTTATCGAAATATTGAATGAAAGGAGCGATAGGTGGCCTCAGTGCAGGCCTCATCAATCATGTCTTGTGCAAGAGCCCGGAGCATTTTGACTAATGCTTGAATGGAGCCACTGCAAATCGACTCTAATTAGGGATAATATTTAAGAGTCATTGTGGAATTGTGTAATATTGTGATGCAGCTGATGTTTGGTCAGCCATTAATAAACGTATGTGGGTGTTGAGGGTGAATTGAGAACTATTTTCGACCCTAGCGTGAAAATGGGTGCCTATTTTAATTGTTAACTGAGTAAACATTATATCAACGTTTTATATTCTTATTAAAATACTGACCTAAAATAATAACAATAAGTAAAAAGAAAATCCAAAATATGATACGTACTATATTGAGGATACTTCGTTACACCAGGTGTGATCTTAATTAGCAAAAAATGGTTGGTGGTTGTAATTATAAAAAAGGCCATGTAATTATCTCTATAACATAATTATAACAATAAGTACGTAGATCTAAATTACCCAAACAAGATAGACAAGTCAAATGTGGAAAATTTCGTATCAAGTCGGTAATTATGGACAATTCGAATCGCATAAATCACTGAACAACGCAACGCCGGCTGCGACGACGCCGCTACCGGAAGCGACGCAGGAAGCCTCCGAGACCACTGGCTCGTTTTATTTGTTTTACTAGATGTGACAAGTGGGAAGTGGAAGTGGAAAACGTTATGCTTAACTTTAGACGAGCAATCTATAAAACTTTCTCCCAGTCGAATCCGAAAATTTTCACAGTTGACGTCACAAAAGTGGTAATTATAGGAAAGCATCGGTAGAAACTTTGTTTGGGATAAATACCGATTTTATAATGTTATACTTAAACATAAAAATAGCAAGGTTTCGTATGTTTGATATAATATAGATTGCTATTTTTAAAATCGTAGGATTAAATAAGAAAGATGATTCATACCATTGATATTTGAAGTTGAGTGCTTTTTGTGGTGTTTCAGTAAATATGGAATAAAAAGTTGAAAACATTTTTATTTTAAGCGGTAGTGGATTATAATAGCAAAACAAATATTAATCTGTATTGCTAATTATGGATTTCCAAAAAATAACGCCATTCAATATTGAAGTTGAATTATAAATTACAACAACAAATTTAAAAATTTAAGTGCTACTTAAACTAATTTAATCCCAAGAAATGTGAAAATTTCATTCATTTTTTGTCATTGATAGCGATTAAATTAGTTTAATAACCACTTAAATTTTTGAATTTGTTTCATGCAACTCAGCTAAGTACGAGTAGAATATAGAGAGCTGTGAAAAATAATATTTACGGCAATCGTCGCTTACAAAATATTTATTACGAATGTTTGGGCTTGATTTGTACCTAGATCATTTCCAGTAAAAATGATCTATACCGAATACTCCCCTTATGGTAACAATATAACATATGCGTGATTTTTCACATCAACCGTCGCACGTCGCGATTTATCTAAATTAAATATCGCATGCGCGCGTGCCGCCGTGCGCCGTGGACCCGCGCCCTACGATTTTTTATACATACAGCATGAGCGGGTTAACTTTGTCTTGATAATAAATATACAGTTATTTATTTTTCTAATAACTTATGTGTGGCGTTCATGTTGCTTTCAGCGATGAAATATTTGTTGCATTGTGACCAAGTTTATTTATACCTGACAGTTAGGTTAAGCATTTGTTACATTTTTAATGTGCGTTGTTTTCTTTCCTATGTTAGACTTTAGAAAATATGAATTCATCGGTATGTTACAACCTCCGCTAAAACACATTAGTTAGATAGGTACCTATACCTATTGGAGACTCAATAACACTGAATGTGTGCTCTTCAGAAAAGCAGAAAAACAAATTATAAAATCATAGCTATTTAGGTAACTACCCACCTATATACTCATAGAGATAAGAAAAACTCGTCACTAATTTTTGTAGAAATGAAAAAGAAACACTAATAAAGAAAGATGACCAAAAGGGGTTTCAAGTTTTCTCATGAACCAAAACCAAAATTTTCTACGAAAATAAAATAGTATTTTTTGGCACAACGAATTTGTTTTTCATATCTGGAATTTAATTTAGCATGTACAAAATGTTACTTTCTATTCAATGCACATTTTTTTCTTTCATACATATTTTATTGAGAAATACCACTTATTTATTTGCGTATATAACTTTGGAATCAGGATGTTTATTAAAAAAAAAAAATATTTAGTCAATAAAAAATAAAGTTTGGATTTGAATGATAAAGTTCCATACATCTATGGTCATTAAGCTTTGAATAATTATTAGTAAAAATGTATCAGCCTATATTAGACGCTTGGGGGCAAAAATCACACGTATACTCGTAGGTGGGCTGGTGACTGCAATTAACTGTCGAGTCAACAAGTCAACAGTGCGTGACGGCGTCACTGATTCAACTCAACCGTTGTGCATTGAACTATTGCGAACTAAAAACAACTCAACTTTACATTGAGTGATGTATGGATTAGACTTGTATGTAGATAGAATTTGAATTACATATTTACGTGATAAGATCGAGAATTAATTAGTATTTAGAACTTATTTATCGAGGTCCATTGAAGATCTACGAATAACAATACATAAAGTACGTATACCTTATGTCCACCCTCCTGGGCGTATACCTTATGCCCAGGAAAGTAGCTTTCTTTTGCCACCTACAAAGAGGATAACAGTTTTTTTCCCCAGACTAATATTAGAAGGAAAAATTGCTGGAAAGGGAGTTAGAAACGCAAATATTTGGACGATAAAAAGAGATGGACAGCAATTCCTCAGCAATTCCAAAAACAGTGTTCCCTCAAACCTATAAAATGGGGTTATTCAATGGGCGGATAAACAATAAGATAACAATAAATATTTTAAGAGCCTGCAACGCGTTTGCAGTTCCCTCTGGTGCTGCAAATGTCCATGGGCGGCCACGTTTAGTTTGGTTGACCGTATGCGTGACATCATTCTAAATCCAATATGGCGGAACACTGAAGATAGTGGACTAGTTATTATTAATCGTCGTCGTCGTCGTTTCAGCCGATGGACGTCCACTGCTGGACATAGGCCTCCTGAAATGACCGCCAAACACCACGATCTTGCGCCGCCTGGCGCCAGCGACTCCCCGCGACCCTCTTAATGTCGTCCGTCCACCTGGTGGGGGGTCGACCGACACTGCGCTTCCCGGTGCGTGGCCGCCATTCCAGCACCTTGGGTCCCCAACGTCCATCGGTCCTGCGAGCTATGTGCCCCGCCCATTGCCACTTCAGCTTTGCGACACGTTGAGCTATGTCGGTTACTTTGGTTCTTTTGCGGATCTCCTCATTTCTGATTCGATCCCGCAAAGATACTCCGAGCATAGCTCTCTCCATCGCTCGCTGAGTGACCCTGAGCCTTCTTATGAGGCCCATAGTAAACGACCATGTCTCTGATCCGTAAGTTAACACTGGCAACACGCACTGTTCAAAGACTTTGGTCTTCAGGCACTGAGGGATGTTGGACGAGAAGACATCGCGGAGTTTCCCGAACGCCGCCCAGCCGAGTTGGATTCGGCGGTTCACCTCTTTCTCGAAATTGGACCTACCTAATTGTATTGTATGTCCAAGGTATATGTACTCGTCAACAATTTCGAGTGCAGAGTTTTCAACAACTACTGGTTGGAGCGAAACATGAGTATTCGACATAATCTTTGTCTTGCTCATGTTCATTTTGAGTCCAATCTGTTGAGAAACCCTGCTGAGGTCGTTGAGCATTGTGTTGAGATCCTCCAGGGTCTCTGCCATGACGACTATATCGTCGGCAAATCGCAAGTGTGTGATGTACTCGCCGTTGATGTTGATGCCAAATCCGTTCCAATCCAGTAGCTTAAAGACGTCCTCCAACGCCGCGGTAAACAGCTTTGGAGAGATGACATCCCCCTGTCGCACTCCTCGCTGCAGTTGGACTGGTCTCGTAGCTTGGTCTTGGATACGGACTGACATAGTGGCGTTTTCGTACAAACACTTCAACACTTGGATATACCGGTAGTCGATTCGGCATCTCTGCAGAGATCTCAACACAGCCCATGTCTCCACCGAATCGAAGGCCTTCTCATAGTCCACAAACGCTAAGCAAAGTGGCTGGTTATACTCTTCAGTCTTCTGTATAACCTGTCGCAGCGTATGAATGTGGTCTATGGTACTAAAGCCTTTTCGGAATCCGGCTTGTTCGGGAGGCTGGAAGTCGTCGAACCTATTAGCGAGACGATTCGTAATGACCCTCGAGAACAGTTTGTAGACATGGCTCAGCAGCGAGATGGGTCAGTAAAGTGTTGCCACCTTTTTTGAAGAAAAGAACCACCACGCTCCTGTTCCACGCCTTGGGCGTTACTCCTTCGTGAATGACGGAATTGAACATTCGCTGAAAGACCTTCAAAATCGGTTTTCCACCCGCTTTCAGCAGTTCAGCTGTGATTCCGTCATCTCCTGGCGCCTTGTTGTTCTTCAACTGCTTGAGAGCCATTCTAATCTCGTATAAGCTGGCGTCCGGAATATCTTCGGTATAGTGCCGGGTTAGTTTGGCTCTAGGGTCTCTAGCCAAATCTTGTACAGGCTTCTGGACTGAGGTGTACAAGCTTCCGTAGAAGTTTTCGACCTCCCTCAAGATCTCAGGTTTCGAGGAGATAAGACTGCCGTTATCGGTCTTCAGACGCGTCAGCTGACTCTTCCCGATAGACAGATCCCTGGCGAACACTTTCGAGCCCCTGTTCTGCTCTATGGTGTCTTTGATGCGCTCGGTATTGTAAGCACGTAGGTCGCGCGTTTGTAATTTTGAGATCTGTCTATTGATCCGCTGGTATTCGGATACGTCCACAGAAGACTGGAGTCTCATCTCGTTCCTCTCGTTCATGAGTTTGAGGGTCTGGTCTGAAAACTTTTTGGGTCTCTTTGGGCAGTAAGTTTTACAAAACTTAGACCCAACGGTACGGACAGCTTCCACCAGCCTGTCATTTAAATCGTCCACAGATACGCAATCCTCCAGGCAATCGAAGCGATTTTGAAGCTCGAGTTGGAAAGCCACGGGGTTTTGGATAAGCACAGCAGTGGGGCGGAGCGTTGACTTCACCAGTCGAGCTCTTTCCAGCTTTATATTGATATTCAATGTGCCTCTTACCATTCGGTGATCGCTCCCAGTCTTAACGCTATTGATCACAGAGACATCATTGAATATGTGCCGCTTAGTTGACATGATGAAGTCAATCTCATTTCTCGTGGAACCATCCGGACTCACCCACGTCCACTTCCGGTGAGGCGACTTCCTGAAGAAGGAGTTCATCATGAAGAGGCCCTCCCTCTGCATGAAGTCCGCCAACAATTGCCCCTGATGGTTCCGCTGCCCATACCCAAAATTGCCCACTCTCACCTCACCAACGCTTCGCTTGCCCAGTTTTGCGTTAAAATCCCCCATCACAACACTGTAGTAGGTATTCGAGGCATGCATGGCTCTGGAGATGTCCTCATACATAGCCTCGATCTCCTCATCGGGATGTGCCGACGTCGGTGCATACACCTGTATGACCTTCAACGAATACCTTTCGAATTCTGAGTATCAGGTACGCTACCCTACTCGACACACTTTCGATTTGGACAAAGTTGTTTACGAGAGATTTGTGGACGATAAACCCGACACCACCTTGAGACTGCTGGTCGCCCTCCCGGTAGTAGAGCAAGTTTCCGGATTGGAGAATAACAGAGTCCTCCCCCTCTCTTCAGACCTCTGATAATCCTATAATATCCCACCGTAACTTGCTCACAGCTTCTTCCAGCTCGATGATCTTCTCGTCGGTCCTCAAAGTTTTGCGTTATAAGTTGCCAGGTCCAGTCGTCGGGGTTGGCAGCGGAATCTCTGCTGGAGATTCTTAGCACCCCCTGCCCCGCCGTTACCCGTACCGCTGCCAGAGCCGGGGCTAGCGGGGCTGCCAGGGACTGGGGGCCATGGACTATTTCGGCTTATCATTTAGGGTTTATGCCCAATAGACGACCACGCTGGGCAGACGGGTTGGTCGTCCGCAGGACCAGACTGGTCGCGCCGGTGTCGCTGCTGCCCGACACCGACCTGCTCCATTTTTCAGCCTAGCCAGTTGAAAAAACGGTTATCCCGCCGTTTGTCGGTTCGCCATTTCCTCGTTCGTCGATCAGCAGGGGCACCACGGGCAGGTGAGGCTGGCAGTTGGGGTGCCGAGATGGAAGTGCACCCCCTTACCCCCAAGTACTAAGTTATTATTAATGCACGATCATAACGCTATGGGTATCAAATGAAGGGGTTTTCTGAGAAAAAATTGACATTAAGTACAGTCGCGGAACGAAAAGGTTCGTCAATTTTCAAATTGATTCGTTCAACGTATCACGAGCACATATTACGTTTTGAAACTGTGTTACAGAATAGACTCGAGTTAGAGAAAATAAAGTTTAACTGTTCGTTAGTAAAGTTCAAAATGGTTCAGATCAAGGTAGTTTGACTATTTATCTTGTCAACAAGATTATTATGGATAAACTGCAACCTTCTTGTTAATTCAACCTGATATTATTATTTCTGTTAAAACTATTGTCAATCAGTCAATGTCATAATTTCAAAATATCATAATTTCTCCTAAATAACTAAGGTTTAGTGAGGTTTTAATACATTTTGGTATTGTATTTGGTTTAATACATTGACGGGATAGAAAAAACAAGCAAAACCTTATTCGATAGCAAACGTCATATTTATTCAAATGTTAGCAGAGCTGTTTCTTGCACTGGAATGTTGGCATAATGGACTCTTGCAGTACTAGAGTACTAGTGCAAACGAATATCGACACTAAGGTGACGAACCTTTTCATTCCGCGACTGTACATACTCAGGATATGGGCATCCGAACGATTTACGTAAACCTTTTTCATACAAGCAAACAGTAGCGCCAACTGACAAAATTCCATAAGTGGCCGCTGAGCGAATTACACCCTCAGATTACACCGTGGCCTTACTGTTGGTATTACTGGCACCGATAAACAGGCGACTTTATTTTGGCGCGCGGTTCGCCCTGTCCAGATCAATTCATAATGGCTTATTTTTTAGAATATTTTTTTAACAATGAGCTATTTTTACCTTACAAAAACAAAATATAAATTGGCTTCTCTAAATTTATATAGCTAATTGTTTTATTGTTGCAGGCAAACAAACAATGTGACCTGTGAAAGTGATATTATACCTAGGTATGGAAAAGGGTGGTAAAGAATGCTCACCTGGCGGAGTGAGGATATCCTGCAGATGCAGCGGCGTCCGTGGACCGAGCAGCAGCTCCTGACCCTGCGGAATGTCTCTCGTTACCTTGTAGTACACCTGGAACATGTGCGACAACATATTGACTAACCCCTCAGTACCTACTCATACTAATGTTCTAAAAAAAGTTTCATTTCTTGTTGGTATATCCTTCATTCAATCAGCAAGTAATTATTATTAAAGTATTTTTTTGAAGTAAGACTTCTTTAGGTACGTTAAGCATTTGTGATGGTATAAAACCATTGAACTCGCGACTCTGATTCGCGTTGCCGTAACCGACACCTCACGTACTTAGCTGAAATCGACGCGATTGAAGCAACGTCTATTCGTTCCAAGTATTTTAGAACTTTTTCCTACTATATTGTCTTCTGCAGCCTTATTTAGGCTACAACTCCTAAGATGGGTTATAAGTGCATTGTGTCAAGATACTCAAAGAATAACACATAAATATATATAGATTTCGTCGTCGTCGTCGTCGTTTCAGCCGATGGACGTCAACTGCTGGACATAGGCCTCCTGAAATGACCGCCAAACGCCACGATCTTGCGCCGCCTGGCGCCAGCGACTCCCCGCGACCCTCTTAATGATATAGATATCATAAATATAGATTTACACAGGTACATTAACAATTGCTCTACTAATAGGTAATGCTGAAACACTCAAGAATACATGTGCAGTAGCTTCAATGATCTAAGGTTCATGGATCCTACGTTATCTTTTTTTTTAACGATAACTGAATTGTAAGAATAATAAAAATGTTGATTTCAATATTGATTATGACTTTGATTTTCATATACGCCGGGTCAAAATATCAAACAGCGTTTAACCCGTGGGGTGAGTGGATCTAATCACCGCATCTGTTCCCCCTGACCGGAAGTGGGACACAGTTGTTCAGAACGATTTTCTGTCACCGGAAGTTGCGAGCGTTCCACATTCAAATTTTATTGGGGTAGTGACAAAGACGCGGTTTATAATGAGGGTTGTGATTCGTCAGTTTCGTATTCGGTGAAAAATCATAGCCAAACTGAGTCTTTTTATTTAAAAAGTTATAAGTAATTTATGTTTTTGTATTGTTATCATATTTCCTAGCATTTATAAATGAGATTTATATTGAATGCTTGGTGGGTAGGTAGGTACTTACATCGTAACTATATGGTAGAGTAGTACCTAGCTACATGGCTTTTTTTTTATAGACAGAAAATGCCTAACGCATACCCCTCCGGCAGGGAAACGGAAGAGTTATGTGGGGCTTGCACCCACTAAAAACTGTCTGTTTCCACGACGGACCCGCTGGCGGAAGTACGGGGTTCACTCTCGTATTCACTGCGCTTCCGCCAGGTCTCGACTAGCCACCACAGCAGCGAGTCACTTCATTGTCGGCAGCAGCCAGGCATCTCATAGGTGTGCCTTTATCTGGCCTCACCTCACCTCCTGGCCTGTCTATGTTTTGGGCGACGGGCGGGCCCCTATCGCCCGTCACCCGCAGGCCGACCTAGCTACATGGCTAAAGCCTTGGATCACATAAGTATATACTAAAAGTACCTAGGTAGGAAAAGCATCATTTTAATCAGTAAGAAATAAGATTTTTGATTGACCAAAAATAGCGAATTCAACCAATCAAGGAGCCGTAACTTTCCGATCGCAAAAACTACCAAAAATACGCTTTCCAAACGTTATCAGACACCTAAGCTAATTTAGAAATTATCAAATCTCAACCCGTTAAGGAGCATGCGACGGGATGTGCGCGCGAAATTCCGATTTTTTGTGGTTTTTTGCAATTTGTGCGCTTATCAGACATACCTACCTAATAAGATTATGCTTGACTAGCATACGGGACTACGGGAATGGCAGAATCATCTTTCTATCAAAATCTTTGCTTAAAAATGTCCATTCTAAATAATTAGTCCGAGTATCGAGTTTGAAGTGAGTAACTCGCAAATCTCGGACTAATTTCTTTAACTGGACACTTTCAAGCAATGATTTTTATTAAACGCAGACTCGTTGATTAAGCATTAAGGGAATTAATTCCGGGACATCCCGCAGAGTTAGCACGGCAAGCTATAACTGCACCAGAGTGTCACGTAGTATTAATTATCTGTTATTAATTATCTGTAATAATGTATACTCATAAGTCAATTGTCAATGTCATTCACTCTTGAGTCTGTCGTCTATTATTGTCTATGGTCGTCTATGTCTAAATCATGTCGAAGTAATTAAAAAAGTCTAATCCAAGTAAATCTTCGTTTCACTACCTAAACCGAATACAACATGGTGTCAGAAGAATTACAAAACTAATCAAGAAGTATGTCGACCGAAGATTTTGTCAACACCAAGTCGAGGAAGCCGATTCCCAACAGTCAGCCAGCCAGGCCCGTCACCAGGTACGCCGACGCCATGACGCCATTACCGGTAGGCATGACCCTGCCGCCGTTCGTTGTGGAAGGTAATAACGTACCACTTCAATGGAAAAAATGGCTCACACGTTTAAAAGTCTACATAAAAGCTAATAACTTAGAGGAGGCCGAAGATTCTCGAAAAACCGCTATTTTACTACAATTCATCGGACCGGATTGCTTAGAAATTTTCTATTCATTTGATGTAGATATCGATGAAATTACGTTCACGGACCTTTGTAACAAATTTACTCTTTACTTCACTCCAAAAATAAATGTCACCATCGAAAGACATAAGTTATTTAGCAGAAAGCAATTACCAAACGAGTCTATAGATGCATATGTCACAGATTTAAAAAATTTGAGTCACAACTGTGAATTCGGTGAGCTGCGTGAAAACCTACTTAGAGATATATTCAGCTGGAACTGCAACAACCCTTACTATAAAGAGAGAATTCTCATTGAAAAGCCTAACACGCTGGACGAGGCAGTCAACATAGCCAAGCGTTGCGAGTCTACGAAACAACAAGCAAAAGCATTGGAAGACGCATCGTTACACTTCGTAGGACGCGTTTCAAGGTCACCCAGTCGCAGAGATTCGTCAAGGAGAAATATGTCTAGAAGTCAGTCCCAGCAGAGACGTCAGCGCACCCCATCAACATCTGGTCAGAGGAACACACTATGTGGTCGCTGTGGTCAGGTACACAGATACAAGTGCCCAGCTCAAGGTGTAAAGTGCAAAAAGTGCAATAAGTTTAACCATTTTGCTCAGTTTTGCCGTTCATATCAGGTGAAAGTAGTACAATGTCAAAATCAGGCTGAAAATAATGGATCTTTATTTTATGTTGGTTCTGTCTATTGTATACATGATGATACGTCTGATAAGTCCAGTCTGTCTAAACCGTGGAACATTGATTTATGTATAAACCAAATAAAGGTAAATTTTTTATTAGACACGGGGGCAGACACAAATATTCTATCCATGCATACTTACAACTCATTAAACCTACCACTTTCCAACATACACAAAAGTAAAAACACACTTTCTACATACAGTGGAGAAATTATCCCTCTTATAGGTCAATGTGATTTGTCTGTAATTCATAAAAATAAATCATATACAGTTAACTTTCATATTGTCGACATAAAAAGTCAAAATATCATTGGCAGAGATACCTGTAAAACTTTAAATTTAGTGAAAAAAATTAATAGTGTGTCTTTCCAGAATTTAACATGTCAAGATATAGTTGATACAAATAAAGATTTATTTGAAGGTTTAGGTTGTTTGACAGATTTTCAGTGCGAATTAACCTTGAAGCCTAATGCAACCCCATCTATAGAGGCATGCAGAAGGGTTCCATTCCGTCTCCAGCAACAACTAAAACAGGAATTAGAATCTATGGAAAAAAGTGGAGTCATTCAAAGAGTCGAAGAGCCTACTGAATGGGTAAGTGCTCTAGTCTTAACGTCAAAAAAGAATGGTAAATTACGTCTGTGTATTGATCCTAGAAAGCTTAATCAGTCAATTTTAAGGTCACATTTTCAATTCCCAACCTTGGATGAAATTAAATCTAGTCTAACTGGAGCTGAATACTTTTCAACATTAGATGCAAATAAAGGCTATTGGATGCTCAAATTGTCAGAAGCTTCTTCTAAGCTATGTACATTTATTACACCTTTTGGACGGTATAGATTTACTAGATTGCCATTTGGGATTAATGCAGCCCCAGAGATATTTCATAGAGAAATGATTAAAAGATTTGGTGATATAGAAGGTGTTAAAATCATGATGGATGATTTCCTTATTTATGGTAGAACTGTAGAAGAACATAATCAACGCTTACAAAAAGTCTTAGATAGAGCACGTCAAATTAACTTAAGATTTAACAAAGAAAAGTCTGTATTTTGTCAAAAAGAAGTCAAATATTTAGGTCATATATTTAGCAAAGAAGGTGTACAAGTTGATCAGTCTAAAGTTGAAGCTATTTGTAACATGCCAAGTCCTAAAAATATAACAGAACTTCAAAGATTTCTAGGTATGGTTAATTATCTTAGTCCATTTATTAAAAATTTGTCTCAGGAAATATGTCATTTGCGAGCATTGTTGTCAAAAAATACTGAATGGTATTGGTCAGATCACCATGAGTCTCAGTTTAATAATATTAAAAAAATTATTAGCTCAACCCCTGTCTTAACATACTATGATCCTAAAAAGGACATAACTTTATCTGTCGACTCGTCACAAGATGCCATGGGCTCAGTTTTATCCCATGACAAACAACCCATAGCATATGCGTCTGCATCCTTAAGTAAAATTCAAAAATCCTATTCCCAGATTGAAAAAGAATTACTAGCTGTACTTTTTGGTTGTACAAAATTCCACCAATACATATATGGTCATAACATAACAGTGGAAACAGACCACAAACCCCTCATAACTTTGTTCAAAAAAGCTTTATATGATATTCCTCCAAGATTGCAAAGAATCATGCTTAGATTGCAGCCGTATGATTTAACTGTGGTATACAAGCCAGGTCGTTACTTATACATTGCAGATACCTTGTCTAGAGCAGCATTAAGTGAAACTTGTCTGTCAGAAGTCGATCAAGATATAGATTTGCATGTCAATGTTATAATGTCTAATTTGTCAGTCAGTCCAGATAAACTAAAAGAAATTCAAGAGTCTACAGTCAAAGATAAAACTTTAAGTCAAATAATTAAATATTGTCACAATGGATGGCCCGAACATAAGCGTTCAGTGAGTCAGTCAGTCAAACCCTATTACAGTCTGAAAGATCAAATATATGTCATTGATAATGTTGTCTTCAAGTCCAATTGTATTATAATTCCAGAGTCAATGAGAGAGTATATTCTAAAACTACTTCATTCTGCTCATCAAGGCATCAATAGTTCAGTCCGTCTAGCAAAAACTACTGTTTTTTGGCCTAATATGCAAAGTGATATAGAAAAATATATAAGTCTATGCAATATTTGTCTATCTTACCGTCGAAATAATAGTAAAGAACCAATTATTCAGCATGAGTATGAAAACATACCATGGTACAAAATTGGTATAGATATTTTTGAATTTGAACAAACAAAGTACTTAATAGTAGTTGATTATTATTCAAAGTTTGTAGAACTTGCTAAGTTAACGTCAGGCTATACAGCCAGTCAAGTAATTGTACATTTAAAGTCTATAATGGCTCGTCAAGGAATTTGTAGGGTTCTGATCTCGGACAATGGCCCTCCATTCTCCAGCAAAGAGTTTAAGGTATTCACTCAAGAATGGGACATAGAACACATAACTTCAAGTCCATACATAAGCAGATCGAACGGCCTCGTTGAAAGAACAATTTCAACTATAAAAAATTTGTTTATTAAGTGTAAAACGGATAAATCGGATCTGTATTTACCATTACTTTTATATAGAAATACCCCTAAGCAAAGTCAGTACTCACCAGCAGAACTTTGTATGTCTAGAAAACTGCGAACAGTAGTCCCTACAGTAAAAGAAAACTTGTTACCTAAACTTTGTGATATGCATAAAATAAAGGAATTAAATGAAAAACAAAAGTCATATTCAAAATTTTATTATAATAAACATACAAAAATGCTTAAACCATTGCATATAGGTGATAAAGTTTTGTTTAAACACAAACCTGAAGACAAAAAATGGTCACCAGGAATAATTATACAGGTAGGTCCTGAACCCAGGAGTTATATTATAAAAAGTGAGCTAGGCCAGTTTAGAAGAAATCGCCAGTTTATCCTGGAACAGTCAACACACACACATCATTTTACACAGAACACAACACAGTCAACACCTGTAAACAAAAACACTTTTGTAAAAACACAAAATGATCCCTTGGTACATGGAAATACTCGTTCTCGCCGTATTTGTAAACCAGTACATAGATATGGTATTGTTAATTATACTTAATATTCTTGTTTGCAGTCGTAATTCTAAGTATTAATAGCTTTAGTCTCTAAATCTTATAACTTTGTCTAAATTCATGTAATAATATTGTTTGTATATCTAAACTTATGTCATTGAACTAAATAACGACTTTGACATTTCAGTTGTCACTTGTCAAATCATACCATAGAGTGCCACAGATTATCATAGAACATTAACGTTTAGAAATCAATGAATGTCGATGACTGCAATGTCTAATAAAATTATTGTATTGTAAAATAGTATAACTGTATAATAAAATAAAATTGTAATGTACCTTCTGTGTGTGTAACGATTTGTTTGTAAATTTATCTTTGTAAAAAGGGAGATAAGGGTAAAATATCATTTATTATTTTTTGTTTTTTTTTAAAAAGGGAGATGTCACGTAGTATTAATTATCTGTTATTAATTATCTGTAATAATGTATACTCATAAGTCAATTGTCAATGTCATTCACTCTTGAGTCTGTCGTCTATTATTGTCTATGGTCGTCTATGTCTAAATCATGTCGAAGTAATTAAAAAAGTCTAATCCAAGTAAATCTTCGTTTCACTACCTAAACCGAATACAACACAGAGAAGCTTAATATAGGTAGTTACAGGAAGAAGGAAAATCTTATACAACATGGTGAATGACCATACTTGTCCAGCGTGCAAGAGATGCTGAAGATTGACATCGTGCGGGTAGTTGGTGGAGTTGACGAACTTCATCCAGTTTGACTTCTCGGCGCCACCGTCCAGCCAGCCGCGGATGCCATTCTTGCCCACCACCTGGAAAAGTATGCAAACCGCAAAGTTTAGATTAGCAACAAAATTCGCAGAAGTTGACTCCTGAAAGCAATGTAAACAGTCACGCAAGCTTCTAAAGAAAGGAGCTTGCTGAAGTCAACTTTTGCAAGTTTTTTGCTAATCTGAACCTCGCTTTATAGTAGTAGGTAAGACCAAGGTTTGAAAGATGTTCCAAAGACACGTAAAAGGCGGTTTGACACCTCGTTCCTGATACCTATACCCACTGGAAGGGTCTGGAATAGCCTCCCAGTCTCCGTCATCCCACTACCTACAACTTGGGTATAGTCTATTTGCTTAGAATTTGTCGTTACAAGTACATGCGCATGTCGTCGGTGTTCTCAATCAAAGGACATGAAACGATGCCGATCGTGCGCATGTACGACAAATTCTAAGCGAATAGACTATACTCAAGTTGTAGGTAGTGGGGATGACGGAGACCTCCCTGTGTAGGTCTGGAATCAAGAATGAATAGGCATTTCTCAAAATCAAGAATGAATAGGCATTTCCTACAGGAAAGCGCAATGTAATGTACACCTACGCAGGTAGGTGTACTACATTATATTATTACCTGCTAAGACAAAATGTGCTCTTATTGAGATCTCAGGCCGTCTCCACGTGAAGCTGAATAAGTAACGTAGCGTGGTTGAGCTCTGAGTTCCGCTCCCATCCATGTAGAGTTTGGAGACGTCCTAACAGTGAAAAGTTCAATGTCCCAAAAAACTTTGGCTATCCTTTTGGATCGAGAGCTTACAACAAGGAAAGAACAGAATTCTGTATTCCTGGAAATTACACGTATTTTCAGGAAGTTCCTCATTATTGAACCCTGAACTTGGTAGCCGAGAGCTTGGAACCGCCAATGAGCAATTTATTTATAAGTAATTATTTGTAAAATCTTTTGAAATGTGTCCTTATTAAACTTCTGTTATTAAGAAAATATATGACATTACATAAACGTAATTGTAATAAAAAGTAATAAAAGCTCGCTAAAAAGCCCGATTGGCTTTTACAGAAAAAGTGGTCGAAAGCTATTTTAAAAGCGCCACCTAGTTCTTGACTATTAAACTTTTACGAACTTTCCAACTGTCCGGAATTCGGTCGTTGGAGAAGACCAATTTTATTAATGTTTGTTGTCTTCTCAACTACTTTCACAAGCGGTTCTGTGTTTTAAACAATCGTATTGGAGTTGAAACGCCGAAGGAGACATTATCACAGATCTCATGATACTTATAAATACCAAAACATGATTGTTATATCACTAAATTACACGCCATTATTTTTCGTTTGTTGCTTTACCAACAAATTAATTTCACAGCAAAGCGTCATCTCGCGGCACCAGCGGGCATCGGACATAAAGCGGACATCGCGGTCTGACGATAGATGGCGCCATTAGTCCCTGCCAAGCTTTGTCTGCGAGATCGTCACAGCTTGGACATTTGTCATTGACCACCCTCAATTATTTAATTTTCACACTCGCTTGGGTATTTATCATGCCCGTCATGTCATAATAATTACTAAAATATAATTTATTGTTAATTTGTCATAACTAGTAAGCAGGTATACCTATAGCTATTTAGGTATATCTTTAGAAGCCTTAGAAGGTATTTTTAACCGACGTCAAAAAAGGGAGGAGGTTCTCAATTCGTCGGAATCTTTTTTTTATTAGGTAGTATATAAATCTGTGGTAGTATATTATGTTATTTGAGTGCTGCAGCCGTTTTTAAGTAATATATACGTATATATATTACTGTAATATTGTGTTTTGGATAATAAAGGCTAAGTATGTATTAATATACGTACGGACGTATTAATATTATAATTATTATCACTTTACAATAGATTATCAACTGCCCTATAATAATATAAACTCATCACGCGGGATTTTCAAAAAATTAAATACACGTAAGCGAAACCTATATCGGGATAATACGAAAACAAGGGAGCTTACGATTGTTTCACCCATTATGGAAATAATATAAGGGCACCTAACCTGCAATTTGATTCCTAACAGACACTTCATATTCCCTTGTGTAGGTATACCCCACGACTTTACACAAACAGAAGAATAAAGTTTTAACAAAATTATAACTAAGTCACCTGACCTTAAGATTGTAATTTGATTGAAAAATTTAAAGTTATTTTCACGAAGTTGTCTAGTGTATAAAAAATTCGATTGAGTCATAATTCGAAGGGCAATGTTTTACAAAGATGTGTACCTACCTACCTTCTTGATTGGGGGCTTCATATTTGTGCTTCAATTTTAAATTAGAGGGTTTCAAATGATCTATTGGCTCGGTAAACATGGCTTAATACAAGGGAATCTAGTTGGAAAAATATCGAACATACTACGTCCGCTATTAAATAGGTATCCTTAGTTTTCTAAAACCATTAGCCCTTGGATGGAAGAATATATAAAATCTAACGTGTATTGTCCATATTATATTAATTATTTATTTAAATTAGTTTAAAAGTTTATTTTCCTTAATTTAGTCATCTTTAAACTTAACAATATTTAAATCAACTGTACGAGTACCTACCTATTTGTTGTAATTGGAAGTTGGAACCCAGACCCACGCGCTCTTAAGTTTTAAGACAGATTAATTTACAAAATTCTAAATAATGATACATTGACTTTGCTGATTCTGCTTACTTTATAATATGGTACCTACTGATATTTAAATACTTACATTATCACTTTAATTTCATTATCAAATGTGTTTTTTTAACTCTTAAAAGTGTGACCAATTAGAATCATGAATCAACTTTAGGTTTTAACAACTTTGAACAATTTATTTTGTGATTTGTGACGTTAGCTCGGAGCCACACTCAGGAGTCGCAGACATAAATAATCTGTTAAATATCCACGCCACCCAAACGACCATTAAAACGGAGCAGTCACGGAAACAAGGTGCATCTAATTCGGCGTAAAATTAAAAACGCCCATCCCCCATCTCCGGATAAAATCCGGTACGAAAAAAAGCGAAGAAAATTATGTACCTAGCAAAAATAAAAAGCATCTGTTGCTCGATAAAAGTAACGCAATAAAGTAACAAGTAAGATATTAATCAAAGCTAAGTCTGGAAACCCTCCTTACGCGTCACCGACAAGCCTTTCCGCGGCATTTATCACGTTATTAAAACTGCGTTGGGTGCGTTCGGTAAAAAAGATAATTATCTTAGCAACCCTCGTCTTGGGCCAGGGCTGCTGCGGCGCGTTCATGCTCAATTTGTTGGGCGTTTGATTTCACACTACTAGTTGAGTCATCGCTTTGGAGTGGCTCTACCACAAGCGGGTGCTTTTTAATGCTTTTAAATAAAAAAAGTTTTGCTGTGAAGTGTTTTATAATGAAATTATTTGGAACCTATTTTAAAAATTTTAATCTATATTAACAGATATTAAGATTATATATAGATCGGCACAAGTACTTTAAGTATTAACAGTATAGTGCTAATTGCAATAAAATTATAATCAGGTCATTAAAATACCAGTAAATAAAACAACTCGATCCTACTGTTTTACCCTACAAGTACTAAAGTGATGTAGCTGAAAATTAGAAAAGAAATCACAAATATTTCCGTCTCCGTAAAATCCATTGCTTTTGCGGGATTTATAAAAATAGAAAATGCTAGTGAACAAACTCGCAGACAATAAAATCTCTTAAAATATAACTGTCCAAAAATTATGCGGAATCGTCAGATTAATATGGGTGTGTGTATGTACCTATATAATTTAATCGTTTCATATTATACTTGTATCTACGCTATCGCCTGCCAGCCCTAGTCGAGGGTTGTGAGCAGCACATGTTAGCGATCAGTCATCGATGTAGCTCGATGAAGGATGTGAATCCAGCGGACACAGTCCACAGGGGTTGCAACCCAGAATCCTGAGATAAATAATGACCTTTAATTGTTACAAAATGTTTAACAATTTTATTATCTTAAAGTATCACACAATTGTCAACCCAACTTTGATAGATTTTTGAATAACTATTGAAATTTTTCATCACTCATATGAAGTGGGAGAATCCGTCAGTCAGCTTACTCTTATACTTTCAGATTAACCCTAATAGGACATTTAAACATAGATAGGTAGTTACCTACATAGATAGATTCTTTCCTTACAAACTTACGTGGGTCCCGCCATTTCTGGCGTATTTTTTGTTGTTTTGCTGTATAAATTATTTCTCACTTCGATGAAAAATAGTAGGTATGCCCTATTCTATATAACAACAAGATATTATTTATAGAAAGGAAGACGAACAACAAATATTTTAATTTCAGTAATGAAACTTTTACTAATTTCCAAAAGACTTTTCCACCAACGATGACGAAACGAATCTATGTAAGTACCTACTTAACTAATCTAACGAAGCTAATAAAATAACTTCATGAATCATATTATTATCCTTTAGTACCTATTTACTTATTCTCAAACGAATATTACAAAGAGAACATTATAATATAGAGCCAACCTCTATGTATTTACACAGAGTAAATATAATAAAAACTAGGTATTTCAAATCCCGGGTTTGAACTTTGAAATAAAATACCATCTCTGAATTTTTAAAGTCTAGATATTTTCATCCCGTTGGTTTAGGCGGTGAAATAAAACGACTGCAGTGCAGATTATTATAAAAATGTGTTTTTAATTTAAACGTACTGCTGCAGATCTCGTGTTTTGCGCTCGGAGATCGCAATTTCCCGGAATACTCGGAAAAGCTACAAATGTTCGCGAGCTCCAGTCGGAAAATTACATTTCATAAATTTTAGTGATGTGACGATTTTCGTATCGATGTTCGTTTTTATGCTAAAACAATATCTTTTAACAATCGTTTTCCTTGTTTGATAACTAAATGTGCATATGACATAATTTGATAGTTGAGTAACTTGTGAATGTAAATTTTTGACTTGAAATATTTCTTGCATATGTATATTTTTGAATCTTTCCACGTAAACTGAAAGTGTGTCAATTTAACATATTTTTGACATTTAATATTTAACACAGCTAACCACATCCAAGATACTAAGACTAATAAAATTAATTCTGAACTAATGTGCAAGAGAATCAGGATCAGGAGTCCTACAAGTTTTTTCATTAAAACAGCTTCCTTTTAATACTAATACTCTTTTTTCTATTTACCTATTGTCCATTCTTTAAAGAAGGTGATGCTAAAGAATACTATTCCTCATTTAATTTCAAAAGGCGAGCAACTGTAGCCATGGGTATAGGATATTGCGATTTCGTGAATGGTATAAAATGGATCAAAAATCAAAAATTTAATAGTTTTACCTATATCATAGGTTTTTTTAATTTCTTTTAATTCCATACCACGCATAGAATCGCAACACGTCATATGGCGCAGGCGAGGTAGACAATCATGTTAGCTATCGATACCTCGAGCATCGACAGCACAAACCCGTCCCATCCCTCGACCGAACTGAAGAGCGTACCGTGCCGCAGTTGCGGCGTGCACGCGTCGTTGCGCCGAATCACACGTCTCGTTTCACAAGATAACAATTTGTGCCCGGTTATTTACCGCACCCGCGCCGCGTGCCTCCTACCGCTACCTACTACCCGCTACCTACTACCTACTACCTACCCACATGCCTGCGCCAAATTGGATCGTAGGTATATGCCGTATTTACATACTTATATCATGCTATGTGTATGAGAAAATTGAAATTGTTAGTTCAATGAGAATGATTAGCTAAACAGTGCCCCAGTTTTGCTTGTTTAATATTTGGCTCCTTTAACTAAGAATTCTTCGTCACATATAACAATTGTTGTCTTTTTAGGGCTCCGTACCACAAAAGAAAAAAAAACGGAACCGAACGGAACGGAAAGATCACTTTGTTATCCGTCTGTCTGTCAAGACCCTTTATTTCAGTAACTATTAAAAATATCGAAATGAGTTGTAAGTAATGATAGCCCGACGTCATAAAAAATTTTATTTTTATTTAAAAAGGGAGGAAAATCGGGCTGTCAAAATTTCAAAATATTCTAGATAGAAAGTTTTCCTAAAAGTTGCTCCCAAATCTCCATTATTTTATCGAAAACTACAATGGATGTATACGGTTTTCTTTTTAATTTCTGTCGTAGTAATAAGTTCCAAAAACGCTTAGTTTTTTTTGACAACTGGCTTACTTTTTAGTACCTTATTAGGTAAAACACGTTGTTTTTGTGAAGTTGCACCCACCAACGTATTCTTAAGAGTTAGGACAAAAATAAAACCGTCTACAGCCTTAAGTAACATAAAGAGGTAGTTTATATTCAAGCAAAAAAAGCAAATTCGGACAAAACTTCTAAGAAACACCCTCGTTTTTTCCATAATTTTCCGACGACGTCAGTCCATGTTCTGAGGAGCCGCGTTTCCTGAGCCGTCCTCGCTATCGGCTGGGAAAAGAATGACTTCCGCCGGTGTCAACAGATACTAAACCGCACTTTTATAAGGAAACTCTTTGTTTTATTGCCCTTATTACCTACTAGCCGGCTATCTTGTTGCTTGCTAGTTGTAAGCGCACGAACTGGGTAGGAAAGGTATACGTTGCAAGAACTACTTACTTTCAAATGAAATTATTTAAGTTTCTCTTATTACTTGTACGTTATAATAACTAATACATTTTTTAACATACTCATGTATTTGAACTCTATATCTCTCTCACGTATGTTATACCTACGAGTAATTAGAGTTAAATATTTGCACATGTTTATCATTGTTAACGATATTTTTGTTGCGTCCTATAGTTCCAACGTATATCGGAGTCGTATCGGTAATTCTGATTTAAATCTTTGGGCAACTCCAATAAATTATTATTTCGCCAAATGATGCCTTGAGCACCTTCGCATCTTCAACTCTAACATAGGTAGGTTCCGTTAATTTTTGCGAAATATTTTTTGTCTTTCAAGTTGGTATGGTGGTCCTTCGAAATATGCAAGTTCATGTCTACCTGCACACTGTGTCAAAAATCACGATAATATAGCCAAAAAACCTTACTTAGTCATTTATCACTTAGGTATCTTTTACATCCAAGTAAGTTTATGCATCATTCTCACGTTCCCATTATACCACTTTTCAATATACCGCTCATTGTCACCGCATCCCGAACAAATTATTGAGAAATTAGGATATCGAAGCGCAGTCACGTTTAGACCATTAACCGATGACAAAACGGCCTAATTCCGGACGCGACAAAATATTCACGAACTCTCTACTCACCATCATACTATCATTGCGCAAAAAAGAATCATTAAAGGAGATTAATTTACGGTCAATCATCTCGCCGACAACTGATTTTAAACCTTAAGTTTATTCCGCATACGGATCAGGGGTGATTTTTCGGTTGACAAAAAAACCTTTTTGGTCACGATCAGTGGGTGTAACATGTCCTATTGAACCAGTATTATCGGCACCCCATTGCTTGTCACAAAGAACGGCTATCGCTCGTTCGGTGATCGGTAAACAATCAGGCTGCTGTCAATTGAAGATATTTTCGGTGTTTTGTTGGAATGACGTAAACAGAGCATTCCGTTTTTCCTGTACAATGCAGTGTGTGCATACTGCATAGCGGTATTTTAGGTACAGTTTATAGAATCATAGATACAATTGATTTTTGTTTCTTCCATAACTTTTTTCAATTTAATAAGGTGTAATGTTGTTTTTAACCGACTTCAAAAAAAGGAGGAGGTTCTCAATTCATCGGAATCTTTTTTTTTTTTTTTTATTTTTTTTTTTTTTATGTATGTTCCCCGATTACTCGAAGATGCGTGGACCAATTTCGAAATTTTTTTTTTTGTTTGATAGGGTATAGTTCACAGATGGTCCCATTGTCATCAAGTCAGGATCTGATGATGGGATCCTGGAGAAATCGAGGGAACTCTTCAAATTTTACAGGCACACTTGAAGTGATTTGGGTATTGTTTGAAAGAGTAATTTTTTCCAGGTAGTCTTATGGTCATCACGTCGGGATCTGATGATGGGATGTTGGTAAAATCGAGGGAACTCTTCAAATTTTGCTAGTATACTTGAAGCGATTTAGGTATTTTTTATAGTTACGATTGCATTTCCTTGCAGTCATCAAGTAATGACTGTATTCATCAAGTCAGGATCTGATGATAGGATCTTGGAGAAATTGAGGGAACTCTTCAGACTTTAGAAGCATACTTCAAGCGATGTGGGCATTTTTTCCAATGCCTTGCGCATTAGTTGTTTTCCACTAAAAAGTATAAAATAAAATGGAAAATTCTTTCCAAAAAACCAACTTCAAATGCCACTACAAAGAATGAAATAATTTTTAATGTACACCAATTCGAAGTCGGGCAATGTTTCGTTCATTCAATAATAGTCCTTGGTATTGTCGATAATTTTGTCGTTTCTTTGCACATCAAGTTTTATAATAAGAAGGACTATTAATGATTGAACAAAACATTGCCCGACTTCGAATTGGTGTACATTAAAAATTATTTCATTCTTTGTAGTGGCATTTGAAGTTGGTTTTTTGGAAAGAATTTTCCATTTTATTATAACATCAAGTAGGAAAATATTTCACCTCATTACTCATTTAAATAGTATTCGGTAACTATCCGTTGTAGAAGCAGCATACGAGAACAAATAAAAAGTAGTTTTAACGATTACGGAAGTAAAGATTCTAAAAAAAGGAAATAAAATTGCGCAACTTGTACGCCTACACAATACTAACGAACTACTGCTTTTAACCTCTTGATTTTATGCGCGTGACCAATGACCACGGAATCCTGGCCTCCAAAATCAAAATCCCAACTCGTTCTCTATGATCAAAAAGCCGTCTCCAAACGCAGTCTCACATCTGGTTGCGTTAAAACGGATTAGCGCGAAGATTACAAGCGAAAAAAACCGCCTGACAAAGACACCGGCGGCTGTCACCGTGACAATCGGCGGGGCACGGAATTATTCGGTTAGTTACGTGTTTTTTTGGCTATCATTGCTGTTTTTTATGCCGAAACTAGAGCAGGGGGGTTATGGTATTTTTTTTCTGGAAACTTGTTTATTTGTGTACTAGCTTTGGTTTGTAGGTAATTAAGCTGGCTATGTAAAAAACCATAATTTTGTTTCGTTCCAGTAATATAATATAATTATATAACTCCCATTTATCTTAACCGTTTTTTTTTTTAATTTTGATTGGTATAAGAATCTCTAAAAACATTATATTTATTTCCTGGTGTCAATCATGCCATCATGGTCTTTTTGATACTGAGAGTAATTTAATCTTTTAATCAATTTATTTTCAAACCATTTTTTTCACAAATCGAAGAGTTTACTACGCTCCTTCACCGGAAATGCCAAAGATGGGTCCGAACCGATTCTAAATATTGCCAGCGTATTGGCAGAATGATTTACGCAAATATCACGCTTCGTTCCAATAACATTTTGACATTCAATAGCCACACATCTAGAGCGCCAATACAAAAACAGCGCATATTATACGGCGCGGCGTCATAGCCTCTTGGCATCCCACGCATCAACAATAACCTCTTCTGAATTTCCTTGTGTAAACACATCATAACCTAACCCAATAACCAATGCATATATCGCGTTGCTTTCGGGGTATTTCATTATTTTGTCTACACGGATGCTGGAGATGGTATATCCTTCGGCCAGGAAACGCAGACCCATAACTCTCGGAGCGGTCTGAAGTTTTTATTACACTCGAGTTGCATTAGAGAGGTCATCGTAAATTGGTCGTTGCCAACATTGTGGCGCGAACGTGCCGTGGCTTCGACTCCACGGGCTATTATTGTTCTGGCCAGCTCAAATGAAATATTGCCCCACTGTGCACGCCCGCACTGTTTTTGCGAACACCAATTTGTTGGTAAAAATATTGGCGGAAATAAGATGCCGCAGACATACGTGTTGTGTGTTTTATATTTCGAATGTTTGGTGTACGAGTTCAGAATAATATTTCTCTGCACATTACATAAAACGCTTAAAACAGGTTCAAAATCTGATTCACTCCCTCTTTCTCTTGTTGACTCGACCAACACTGTTTAAACCCGCGGACCTAGTAACCTGAAGTTTTTCGCGAAATTTTCCTTGACTGGAAAACCCACTACCGAACCTATAGAGTGAAATCAGGCATAGAAATAGATTTTTCATTATTTTCATCCCCAAAAATCCATGATTCCCACGGGATTAATGAAAACTCGAACGTTATATATTATAACTAAGTAGGTACGTTATTATTCTTTCTGAAGGCAGGCACCTTATTCAGGGAAAATTCAGATCTAAAGTCGCTGAGAAATTATGTTACTCTGTAATAATATCTCATCCAAATCGTAAAAAGGAGATAAATAATTACAAAACATGTGCACAGATCAATGACTTCTATGTATCCTACTAGACAAGCTATGTGGAACAAAAAATGTGCTCCAAACCTATATAACGCCATCTAGTCTGATGAGCGGGAACTTGCTTGCAAACGTATGACGTCACGTCGATGAGTGGTCTTATGGTCAAAGATTAAAAAATAGATATTGCATTCATTGCATTCGCTTGCAATACCTACACATCGTTTAACATTTATTTAAAGTTATGATAAATAACATTTTACGGATAAATTACCAGAATTAAAGTAGTTTTTAATATTTGACATAATGAAACTTAAATAATAAATTAAAAACTGTTTCATTTCTGAGTCTTTACGATTTAGACAATAACTTCTCACAGTTTGCTTAGTTTTTATGGTGAATGTTATAGTTATTATGAACTTTGCAAAAAATCTTAAAAACATTTAATATTGTATGAATGTGTATGTGTTATGAAGGAAGGTTTAAATTAAAAACAGATAATCTTGCATTGTTTATATTTATTTTTATTCATACAAATATCTTAACATCTAATTATAAAATATCTTAACATCTGGTAACAAAAAACACAACTATAATATGGTTTTGACAGTGCGTGATAATCTATAAGTGATGATACTAATATTATATACCACTATTATAAAAAAATTAAAACGTGAAGTTATTGGTAAATTTTGCAGAAACGGGATCGCTAAGCCATATTTTACTAAATCAATAGCTTTTGAGTTAAGCAATACAACACACCAACATTTTGTCTGTAGGTTACTAACTTTTTTTAGATACATTATTGTTTAAACATAACATAATTGTGGGCGCGTAATACCTTTTGTTTTGTTTTAGCAATGATAACTCTAAAAATTAGCAACCTATAGACAAAATGTTGATATTTTTGTATTACTAAACTCAAAAGCTATCGATTTACTACAAAAAAATATGGTGTTAATTACCCCATTTTTGCAAAATTTACCAATAACATCAAGTTTTTTTTTTTGGCCAATATTTTTTAACATTTTTGGTTGAGTTATTTTAACGTTTTACATTATTATAAGTATCAAGCGATGGAGAATATAGAACCCTCCCTTTAATTATCACTAGTTCGATTCCGGACACACTGTATATTATAGTAAAAAAAAATTAATTTCCTTTAAATAAAATCAGTTTGGTTAATTTCTGGCGTTTGGTGTGAATAGATATGTCGGGATCAGTACTGGCTTCATGGTGCAATCTAATGACTGCATATTTCTCAATTACAGCACGTATTAAGTGTGTTCTGTGATTTAAAGTGCCTGGTTGTTGCAAAGAATGAAAACTCATGGAACAGAAGATGTCTGAATCTAAAAACAACTTCAGAGTATTGGCAACTATATAGTCAGTATTGCTAAATTTTGCAGGTAAGCCTTTTCCTCCGTTTTCCCTGATCAACTTCCTTATAAATGCTTCTGTCTTTAAACAAACTTTGAAGACATTTTCACTTGAGTAGCACAGTCCACCCATATCTTTAAGAGATATTAATTTATGGTACCATGCATGCATGTTACTCGTTAAATAGGTGATACACCCTTCGCATTTGATTTTTTTTATTAATTTTCGAGCTACATACCCAGAAATATAACCAACAATTAGCTTTGAAGCCTTTGTCAAACTCTCCTCATTTAGTTTTTCTGCCAAAATTGCACAGTTGACACTTGCTTCGATGTCTGAATTTAAAAGGCGGTCATCATTTTGATAAACTTGAAATTCTTCATCTTCGTGTCGCTGAGCTCCACTGGTACTATTTATGATGTTGACAGAAGATGTCGTTAAAATGTCAAAATTGTCAAGTGGTATACAGTTCCCCGTAAATGAGGATTTCAGCTCGAGGTGATTGAGTATTTTTTTGTATGCTGCCCGAAATTGAGTCACATTTGGATTATTATTATATCCGCCGTGCCTCCGAATGCACCCAAAAAATAGCTCCAGATGATCTTGGCTTAATCTGTATGTAGAAATATATGACATTATTCCTTTTTCTTCGACCATTTCACGATACATATTTTTCAGACTTTCAATACATATGATTGCACCAACAAAGCCGGTCTGCCTTTGTGACTCTACCACTTTTTTCTTCAATATTTCTAAAATAATTCTAGGATCTCTGTGTGGCCGTTTGATGACTCTTGTATGTTTGATCTGAATTTGCAATGAAAGAATGTAGTTTTTTATTTTATTCAACAATTCAAATACATCGTCTTTGTTTTTAAGGCATACAGGGCTTTTGTAACCATAAAAGTGACATTTTTGAGAGTTCAAAATGTCAAAAAAATGGTTCATCAAAGTAATGAATTGAATAGTACCAGCACAATCTAAAAATTTTGATGATTTTAGTTCTTCACAGCAAAGTTTAAGAGCTTTTGCGACACTCATGCTGAGTAACTGGGTAGCCAGCTTAACTTTCATAACTTGATTACGAAAATATACATGTCTGGGTGATAGTCTGTTTGCAAACCTGAGTCCTTCATTTTGTTGTAATCGGTTTAAATTAACAAGCAATTGCCATTTTACCTTTTTATTATTCTCATCGAAAAATATTTTCTTGTTTTCAAAAGCATTTCTTACTAGTTTGATTACATGACAAGGATCTATAAAAACATAGACGTTTTCAGATGTAGACGGGTGACA
Source organism: Coenonympha arcania (assembly GCA_036785405.1). Lineage (NCBI taxonomy): Eukaryota > Metazoa > Arthropoda > Insecta > Lepidoptera > Nymphalidae > Coenonympha > Coenonympha arcania. The sequence continues at coordinate 6,413,656 of CM072072.1, read as the reverse complement.
AAAATGAGTTTTCATGTTAGATAAATTATTAAATTGACAGCCTAATGACTCAACAGCAGTGAAATTAGCTTTACAGCCATCAAATGTCAAACTGACAATCCTCACTCCAGCTTCGTGGCATTTTTCTAAGCACATTTTGATTAAAGTGGATTTAGTTTCGGCTTTAATACCAGCCACCAAGAAATAGCCAACGGGGATTTTCCAGTTTTCAGTAAGCGATACTACCATGAACACTAATACCTGCGTGGCTTTTTCGTCTTGTGGCCCTGTACCAATATTGACTAAACCAATCTTTTCATTTTTGAAAAGTTTTTGCTGTCGAATGGCCATTTCGTCAAATACTAGCGAGCACACTACGGGCCTTTCTGGGGAAGCAATTGCAGATTTTAGTTTTAGAGCTTTAAATGCTTCTTCCGTAAAGCCTGGCTCCGCTTTGACAGAGCTGTACCAACTAGTCAGTGTTCGAGGATGTGGTAAAGCATAATTATAACATTTCCTAACATATTTATAGGCAGCCGCTGAATAATAATGCAATGTGAGTGCAAACTTTCGAACACATGGGAAATATGAAATTTTTTTTTTGGGCTGTCTATACTTTTTTAATGCGTTAATATAGGACTCTACGACTGCAGCTTCTTGAAACAATTTGTTTTCATTATTAATTACACTTTCTACAGGAAATTTAGATTTTAGTTCTTTAACTATTTTTGTTAATTTGAGACTTTTTGATTTTAAATATCTGCATTGTCTTTTTAATTTGGTATTTGCTTCAAGTAACTTTTTTTTAGCTGCTATATTTTTTCTGAGAGTTTTTTTTAGTTTAATTTTTCTTGGTGTGTCAAATATAGATTCTGAATCAGAAACATATACGTCTAATAATGAAGTAGACGCAGACGGCATATTTTGCTCATCCACTGAACTTTGAAGTTTCTTAACAGGTACAGCAGATTTCGTAAGGTAACTTCGTCCATTTTTAGTGATATAACAATCTTCTTCACGAAAGTGTTCAGAGCAAATACACGTGTGTTCTGATGGTAACCATGTCTCTTCGCTTCTGTCATTTTGAACGAATTTTATCCATTGCTCTCTTTTTTCATGTCCAGGGCGAAGAAACCTAAACAAACAAAAAATATGATGTATCATCTCTTTTTTTATTTTTAATCATTATAAAATAATACGGCATGGAAGGGTTTATATGCGAAAATAAAGCAATCGGCCACGAATCACGATGGTACTAGACTACTGATAAATATACATAAATATAATATATTGACAAACATCCAGACACTAGAAAACATTCATGCTTATCACACAAACATTTACTATTACTGGGAATCTAACCCACGACCTGCAACGCAGACGGCAGGTTTACCCTATTCGCATAATACGCAAAATTCTAAGTCTAAAGCTATCACGGTTCGCGAGATACAGCGTGGTGACAGACGGACGGACGAACGGACGGACAGCGCAGTCTTAGTAATAGGGTCCCTTTGGGTACGGAACCCTAAAAACAAACTCACAAAATCACTTAATACCCGCTTATACGCCGATATGTCACAGGCCACAGCGTGTGTATGAACCTTAAAACAATTTGTCATTGAAATCAACCAATTCTTTAATCTATGTTACATAAACCTTGTTGTTGGTCTAGGTAATTTTATTTACATACACTGATAGTCATCAGATTAGAAAAAGATAGACATACGCCGCAAAAACTTAGTCCTTACTAATTTACGAGTGACATACAAAGTGACATACACACATACAAGTCAAACACAACCTGAATAATAATTAATAGCATATAATATCTTTCCTTTTGGATTTCGCCGCAATCGGATAAAAAGGCAGTGCAATAAAGTCTCAAGTAAAGCTACGTACAAATACTTATGAAAAATTATATTACAATAAAAAATATATAAGTAATATAAACTTACCGATGAAAAGTTACGCCGTCAGATTTTTTAAGTTTTCTAGAAGAATTTTTGCAATACCTTAGTATGCAATTCGGCATTTTCTTAAGTCCATCCAATATGTATCTAAAACACAAAAATTATAATTAATTATATACCAATCGAAATTATTTTCCTACTGGTATATACCCTTTGTCACTTAACATATCTGTTCAAATAATTCTCATAATCTTTGTCAACGTGTCGGTAGTATTGTTCGCTCTCGCGTATTTCTACTAACGAGTAAGCGTGATGGATAATCATGATGGAAGTTGTGTATTTAATTACGATAATATTTGTTTTTAGGCAAAAACGAAATAAATTATACTGACTTAACTGAAATAAACTTCAAAATACGTAGAAAAACTACTTACATAAATAATATTCACTGTTTTATTGGTCACTCCCTGTAAAAACCACGTGCACGGCTCACATAACAGTGCACCAACACTGCAATCTCCTCGCTAGCTCACAGTGGACTAAACGAACATCTGAGAATGCACCTCAGTTCAGTGAGCAATTATTTAGTACCACACAGCGCGTCTAGTAGGATACATAGAAGTCATTGGCACAGATATAGAAACATTCACCCTTATTACAACGAAATAATATATTTTCTTTTAACAGGCGCGACGAAGGGCAGGGGAGGCCGGGGCGAAGTGACAATGATCCGCTACCGAAGATAAATTTCTATCACGTCTGGAGATTAGCCGCTATTGTGCAACGGTGTAAGATTAACTGATAAGTGTGTGATTGTTAATAATAAAAATGTTTGGATTGTGTCGCGTTTGGGGTGAGGTTACCCGACTGTATTATTTATACTTCACCAAGCAGATACGTGTTTCGTCAAGATGATATTTATTATGATTTATGATTTTATCTGTTTCAAACTGAGGTAACGCAATATCTCGCTGTCCTCGGTGCAATAAAATGGAGGAAAAAGACGATGCATGCCGTAAGCACAGATTAATTTAACAGTTACTAATTTGCCTAGTCTCCTTATCTCAATTTTCGTAACCGTAAGTGCGAAAGAGAGAGCATGAGGCGGTCTGTCGTCGTCGTTTCAGCCTATGTCCAGCTGTGGACGTCCACAGCTGGACATAGGCTTCCTGAAATGACCGTCAAATACCTACCACGATCTTGTGTCGCCTGAAGCCAGCGACTCCCCGCGACTCTCTTTATGTCGTTCGGCCACCTAATGGGGGGGTCTGCAAACACTGCACTTTCCGGTGCGTGGTAGCTTTCCGCGAGGCACGGTCGCACCGGCAGATTATATCGCCATTTTATTGCACCACGGGCAGCGAGTAAATTACGAAATTTACTTCTACTATTTGAACACTGTTTATGACTATACAAAAACTAATAAATAATAACTATTATCGCGAATAGGAATAGGTAAGTTGTTGTATGAAAAACTTTTTAATATACCTATTTATATATTTTAAACATATTTTTTTTATGACCCAATATTAAAATTGTAATTCGATAGTGAATAATCAACTAATCACTGACATTGAACGACATTCTTGATAATTAATACGGAATAGTTATTAAAATTAATATGTAAGGAAAATGATAAATTATGTATTTTAAATATTGTATTTTCAACAAACCAATCAAGGAATTATTGATTTTAATTTTGTTTGCTCATGTTCATAAATGTTATTTAATGTCCTTTGCAATGTTTTGCTTTTATTGGAAAGAACTTATTTATTTATTTTTATTTTTAATTATTACTTTCCGTTATATATTTGTTACATGCTTAAAAGTACAGTGAAACAATTTGGAACGCAAACTGCTTATATCCTAGATTGATTAACTTTTCATATCCCAAAAACTCCACTGCTCTACGACATTTCATAAAATTTGCAATTTTCGCTATCAAAATTTTGAGTAAAACCTACTTTGTGTGTGCTTAAATCTAAACAATGCCTGTTCACTATCGGAGTTGGTTGATAAACTAGGTATGCAAATTTATTTTACACTATCTATTTAATAGGAGCATTGACATAACGCATCTGCACTGTAAACGGAGATCCTCGGATGAAACTATCAATGGCATCAATAAATATAATAACAATAAAAAAAATGTTATTATTGTCGGCTACAATGCGCTCGCAGTAGTATGTCAGCCGCCTACCGTAATGAAGATGTAATAGGGACGCGATAATCCTTTACTGGAAGGGGGTGGCCACTTTTGAAAGGATGTCACATGAATATGACAGATATTTTGACAGTAATGCAACGGACTCGGGCGAGGCTAAGCTTTGAAATAACAATTAGCGCATTCTGAATGGCGTTTTTAATTTATTTATGAAATGCTATATGTTTTGATTTATTATTCGCGTTTACCAGGAATTGTTCCAATGGGCATAAAATAAATTAGGCAAGGCTTTAAAATTATAGGAACCATGAATAAAGAGTTCCTTGATTGATGCCACATCACGGCATGTTGGTCAAGAGTTTAGTCAAATTCAAGTCAGTCAAATAATAAAGGACATAGAACATTTCACACTAAGCTGCTTTTTTCAGTTTTAATTTCCTATAGCCAAAAAAGGTTGCCTGGAAGAGATCGCTTGCAGCGATAAGACCGCCCTTGCATACCATTAGGTATTTTATTTTGTTCAGTGTATCTTTTTTTCTCTTTGTAATGTTTGGGTGCAATAAATTGTTTCTTCTTCTGCTTTGTCGCTTGGTAGCATTTTCACCAGGCAACCTAATATTAGAGGTACTAATTACCTACCCCTTAATGTTTTAGTACAGTAATATGTAATGCATATTTATAGTTCTTAATCTAGAATCTTGTTTAAAGTTTTTTCCACAAAGTTAACCAAACACTACGCAACGACGCTCAAAATTAATAATGAATATTACAAACATAATATTTTACAAGCTTCGACGCTTCGTATCGATAAATAACCGGCAGTTCATAAAACATTCATAGCTATTTCCCTTTGTGAGGTCTAAAGCAAACACCGATGCGTAACTGGATTTCATTCATTACCATAATAAAAAATTGCAATAATAATTAGTGGGATCCATTACTTGCCAATTCCGCATCAATTTTGACGCTCCCCGTCTATAAAAATAATTAAAAATTCATGCAAATGTAAATAAAAATCATATTTTGATTGACATTTGCCGATGCACCCCATTACTAGAAACACGTTTTATCTCATAGGATATTCTATCGCGGGATGATTCCCAGATACTTTAAATAAATAATTTGTTATTACCATACAACGATATGAATTATAATTAGTATAGATTCATGATTTTAACTCTTCTCTATGAGTATATTTTTGAGTTTATTTTGCTCTCGATATCGGGCTTGTGTGGTGAGTATTCAGAAATAAGTATAAATAACGTTACCTAGTTCTAACAAACTTTGGAATTAATAAAAATAACCACAACTTTGTGGGAATATTTTTCACTTTTTCAATTCACCAATTTCAAGTAAAAAAGGAAGTTTTACCAGTTCAAATTCAAAAGGAAGAGATGAATTTCAAGAGATTTTGTGACAATTTTATTGTGTAAAAACCCTGCCAATCAAGTTTTAATTTTTAAATACGAATTCGGTGACGTCTTCCATTGTAGAAACTTCCGTTACTTTCGTTTTTTTTCTATAAAAAAGTGTAAATTTTTGTCAAAAAAATTGTTGACGGGGGTCACGCCTAAACCAAAATTAAGGTGTATTCGTACGCAACCTTTTATTGCACTTTGACACGGGATGATCGCATAAAGAAATCTTTGATTACCCGGATCTGTTTTTTTTTGGTTGAAGATTTTTATTGAGATATCAGAATTTAGGAAACGGTGGTTAGATAACGTAACCGTGTGTTCGATTTAACAATAAGCGTAACCCTTCAGTTCAAACGGACGTGTGAACATTGCATCAGTTTAATCTAATCCTTTTCTGGAATTCATGTGATCCTGCGCGCATTGAAATAATTTTGCGTAAAACAGAAATCAGTACCTAAGTCTGAGTAAAACCATATTATTATATGATATATTATTCAAAAGATGTTTTCCTTTTTAAAACTGAAATAATGTATCTATTGTTTTTATGTAATTTATCTTAGCCATCTTTTTGGAAAGTTTTCGTTTATAATGAAGAATGCTAATAACGAACACACGATAATAACGAATACAGAATTACAGATAGATAAACAATCATTTTACCAATATACTAAATTATATTCGTAAAATTTAGTTCCTCAAAACCAGGAGTTAACTGTAAAAGTCTTTGCAAAAGTGTTTTAGAGGATAAAGAAGTGATTTTGCTCTAATAGGGTGGAGAACATCAAAGGCCTTGCGTCCGATGGAACGGAAGCTGTGTGGTCAGCGTTTAGATTTAAACGTCATAATGACGTGCCGCAATTGGTTCCCTTACTGTGACGTCACGTACCAACCACGACATCAGTGCAAGTGACTTTCTTTGAAATAGAACTTAGTCTACCTACTTATAATGCTCTAAGAGAAACTAAGTAGAGAAAATGCAGAAGATCGACTAGGGATGTGGGATTCCTCATACTTATTTGTTTAGTTGTTTAGAAAGATGAATCATAGCTTTTCAAGGGGTGAGCTGACTCTAGGTAGAGTTCGTTAAACGTCAAATTTTATGTTAATATACTAGCTGACCCGGCAAACGTCGTTTTGCCATTTCGCAAATAAAATTAATAACTTACGACCTACTCTCAGACCTACCGAACATAGACAGACGTAACAATCGGTCGAGCCGTTTCGAAGGAGTTTATAGTAACAAACACGAAAGACGAATTTTATACATAAGAGATTAATATGGCGACCTATTTATTGAAAGATAAATTAATTCCAAAAATACAAAATAATGTTTAATTTCAAAAATAAATAGTCGATTGATGAAGTATAAATACGAAAAATAAACCTTTTAGCAATAGTTTTATTTTGAGATGATTTTACTGCCTATTTGTCTATCTTTGACGTGAGAACTAAGCTAAAAAATATATATAGGTACCACGCTAAGTACAAAAAGACATTACGCACTTTATACTGTAAGAAGACCTTAGTTATTGTCATCTTATCCATTTTTTTTTGAATCTATATTGAACAGATTTAATGAGACACAAAATTTTGTAACCAATAACCTCTATACACCCTGATAAATAATCGCCAGTAAGCAGAAAAAAACATGCTGCTCAAATCCCAGGTAGGGAAAAAAAACCATCAATAGTGCATCACTCAATAAACATTTTATCTGCCGCAATATTTGCACATCCGAATGCCCATCTAAGAGCCGGAACTGAACGCCTTGCTTCACCACAAAAGCGCGGTTTGACTGTTACTTGACACCCACAATAATGTAAGAACTGTCTATCAACCGATATCAGTTGTGCTTTTAGGTATTGAAACTTTGAGCAATAAATCGTTTTAGGGTTCCGTATCCAAAAGGTAAAAACGGGAACGTATTACTAAGACTTCGCCGTCCATCCGGCTGTCACCAAGCTGTATCTCTTGAACCGTGATAGCTAGGGCCTAGGACACTTGAAATGTTCACTGATGATTTATTTTTGTTGCCGTTATAACAAAATATACTAAAAATAGAATAAAATAAATATTTTTTGGAGCTCCGATACAACGTACGATACGTGATTTTTTGCTTATTTTCGCTTGATATTGATAACGGCAAAGCCAGGGGGGTCTCCCATACAACAAAACTGTTTTTTGTTCGTTTTGTATTTGGTGGATAGTACGGAACCCTCAGTGCACGAGACCGACTCGCACTTGACCAATTATTGATACTGAACTATTTATCTGGTTGAAGCGGGCAAATTGGGAGCACTTGAATACGGTTATCTGTGTTATGTTGAAACAAAGTTTCTTTTCGGAGGGTACCTATTTTTTGCATGACGAAATCCCGTCACGGAAAAAATCTACGAAAATCATCATAATCTAGAATGAAAGTTTCCCTTACTAGTCTAAAGAATGACGAAACATTACATGTATGTACCTACCTATTTAAAATATATTCTAATAAATGTTATTTTTATCATAATATATTGCAATACTTTGATAATAAATTGCGCATCTATAAGCACAAAGTACGCAGTAAGTGCGAGTAGGTAGTAGGTACCTAAACTGTGCAAGCGATCAAGAAATCCGATACTTTCGTACTTGTACTGATCAATTTTGGCGTAATCCTGGAATTGGGACAGACAATTGATTTCCGTTTCCTATGGGCAGATAACGCCACACCCCTTAATCCGAAACTTGAGTTATTCGATCGTAAAGATGTCTTCATCGATATTAACACATAATATATCTACAGCAATCTCCACACTAGACTAATCTTATTAGGATCGATAGTATCTATTGAGATAGGTTGATCAATTGCAATTTCCTATTCAATAGGATAGGTAAGTATATCTTGCACCTCAAACTCTCCTTACCACAAAGGCAGGAAAAAACGCTCTAAAAAAATACAGACATTTTCGTTGGAATTATTCCATCAGACCAGGACATACAATGATGGTAAGTTTTTTAATAGTTAAAAAAATACATGTTTTTTTTCTATAAAGAAAACTATTCAGTCATATTAAAGCAATGATTATTGTTATACAAGTCTTGCCCGCGTGGAATGGTGTCAAGAATAGGTACTAGCTGCGTTTCCACGCTGAACAGCTAGGCTGATTCGGAAAAATAAGCCAGCCGCTAGATTGTGTAAGCAAAACGTATTCATCGTTATCGTAATCGTTTACAAATTCTGCGCGCGGATTGATTTCCTGATTTGCGTCAGCCAATCTGGGGGCAGAATTCCCTAACGATTACGATAACGATGAATACGTTTTTCTTATGCAATCAGATCCATCTTCTATCATATTAGCTGCGGGGTGATGTCTCGAAGAAACTTTCTAGCAATACGAGACGCACCTAACTTGTGTCACGTGTATTCCATTTTAGTAGTATTTATCATGAGATAAGATTCATTCGTGATCCGTCACTCATAATATATCAGTATCGTAATGTAATAGACGTATCATTGCAACCCTAATTTATGTTATCTGACATAATAAATTAAGTTAACCAATTAGCTATTAAAAAAAAAACTAAAAATTAATATAACAAGACACCAGACAAAACTTATTTGTTGAAACATAATGAAGTGTGACAGAATAACAAAAAAGTTAACTGAAAAACGCAAGTGAACTACTAAAAAGAAAAGGACAAAGCTACTTGAGGACATCCATAAAGTCAACAGTTTACTACCGATGTTGACATTTGCTCCATAGCTTCAGTTTTTGAGTATTATTTATTAACAAGTCCACTCATTGATGGTTTTTACACTTAGGTTAGTACAATCACTCACTTGACTCTTGCACAAGTGGTTCGTTTGAAATAATGACTACCAAACGAAGATATCTAAACAAACATGAATACTGTTGTTTTTATTTGTACGTAGTATTTAAACTTGCTTTAAGTTCCTAACTTTGATATTGTTATTTGCCCGTATAACCCAATACAATAAAAGTGTTAATCACAACAAAAAGGAAAATCTGTGACTCATTATGTGTAAATACTAAACGAATGAAAAACACTTACCGCCCACGCGTATCTTCTGTCCAAAGGCTGCCCGACCCATTTCCCATTGAAAGGTCCGTACTTAGTCCCACAAGGAATATTTGCTCTAGAAAACACACCGCCCGACTTGAGCACCAATTCGCTTGGCAAATTTGACTCGGATTTTTCATTTTCATCGTTATAATCCTCGATTCTTTCTGGACTCTTTGACTCCAAAAACCTTTGGCTCGGTAATTCTAAAGGTCTCGGTAAATAGTTTCGCGAGTAGTCGTAGCTCGAGAGATATGTGTCGTTCAGGCCGAAGTCCAGAGCGTTGTAGTATTCCTTCATATCAGTGCCTGGAGCCATCGTCTCCTGCTTGATGTGGACTAGGGTGGGCGCGGGTTCAGACGCTGCGGAGTCTGTAGGGCTGGGTGGAGGACTGCCGGACTCCTGGCTGTCTGCCGCTGTGGAAAACAAAGTCAATTAATCCAAAGAAAAAAAATTGGTTGTCTGTAAAGTCGGTTTACTGACGATAGTTGAACGTGACAACTCTCGCTTGCACTTCAAGCCACATGGAACGCCTCAGAGCGAGGTAGGTAACGGCAGCGAGGTAACGGCACATGAGTCATGATATTTTGTGCGTGCAGCCGGCTCCATCAATTTATAAGACGTTGTCACGTCAAAAAATTTCCTTATGATTAATCAAATTAATCATAAGGAAATTCTGATTGTGCATTAAACCAAAATATAACTATATAAAGAGAGAAACTTCCATGAGTGATTGGTGACTGACATAGGTATCTATACGCCATACACACATCCCAGTTCTCGCAGCAAGTCTGGGTCTACTAAAGAGTCCAAAATTGCCACATAGTTTCTTTATGACGTCTATGGTTGCACTAAGAAAGAATTATTCAAAACTCACAAAGGGGTGAAACGGGTGTCCAAGGTTTGTATAGAAAAATACCTACTCCATTGCACCGCCAGCCAAATCGGTTCATTTACCCACAACCGAAACTGAAAATTGGGAAAAGAGATAGATTATCAACCGATTTGACAGAAATTGGGAATAGAGATAGATTATATCCTGGATTTCATAGTGGAATTAAAAGAAGTTAGGTATCATGAGACAGACATAATAATGCACCTTTAACTCACACCCCTAAGCTCATTACCACATAATTTGGCACTTAATTGATAGTACTGAGTATAATAGAGAAAATAGTTAAATAAATCTATTTTTTTTTAAAACAAGTTATATTAGGCATCCATCTTAAGTAATCCAGGCGATTACTGCGTCTTGACAGCGCGAACCTGTCTTACAGACGTAAATAAAAAGATTGATGGAATGCAAGATGGTGATCGCATTATGCTTGGTTTCCGCTCGCCACAAAGGGCTTCCGCTTGTCTCTTGTCTCTCAGAGCATCCCTCCAAAATGCAAATCAACATGAAGATATGCCTTTGTTTTTTATTTTCGTCTTTTTGTGTCTGTAGCGATTATTAGCTAAATATGTATGGATACAACTAAGAGACATGCAGGTTTTTACTTTGGATATCTGTGACTCTTTTGGTTTACTCAAAAGAGTTTATAAAAAAACTAATTATTTTAATACATTTGCTCAAAAAGTTGACATTTCCATGTATGTTTAGCGTGCGCAAAGTTATTCTTTTCCGCACTAGTGCTTTTGTGTTTTCCTCATACGCGGCACCGGAGCAGGCGTACCAGGAGCGCATGAACACAAACACGGCATGCAAACACGGAGCAGGCAAACACATAAAACCAATATTTTTTTTTCGCAAATGTATTAAAAAACGTCGTTCAATGCACGTGCGGAATTGTCATTTTTACTCGTCCTTATAGTTGACCCTCGCCTTCGGCTTGGGTCAACAAACCGAGACTCGTAAAGAAATGACAAACTTTCCGCACTTATATCGAAATGTACTATTCTTATAATGAGTAAGTAAGTAATACCATCTGTGATCTAAAATCATTTTCTTCCAGAATAAATTTTACTGATTTTGACTGAAAAATACCACTAACTTAAAAGTTTAAAGCTATAATTTAAAAGTTTGCATTTTGCCAAACAAAACAAAAAGAATTATCGAAAAATTAATGAGCATCGTCCTAAAAAACAACAGAACCCAAAGTTAGAGCAATAATAAAGCCGGCAATAGTCCAAACTCCGATGTACGACATAATAATATTGTGTAACATAGAAAGAATAAAAAAATTAACAATCGGTGATTTATTAACCCATTACCGACAAAAAAAGTAAAAAGACAAACAGCTAACAACGGTGTTTAGCGAAGGAAACAAATTCATTATCGAGCGATGCGCGTCGCAACGCGTGTCATCAATAAACTACATCCCCCAGCAAATACAGCTGAAAGAGACACTCCATAAATCATAACCACCCCATTACTACTAGACTAATATACTTGTTAAAACAACCCCTCTGCCCGCTATCTTATCAATACGACTATCACCAAGTGGCAATAAAAAAATGATCTTGAACTTTCAAAAACTTTAACTCTACTCTAATGGATCAGAATCATAATAATTAATTTATAGTTGCGTCTAGTGACAATTTTTTCGATTTTGATAGGTTAAATAGGATTTTGAGCTCAGTAGGTACATTGCATCATTTATAATGTTTTGAAATCGTTAATAATATTCGATCTACGTAAAATTTCTAAAATTACTCGACTTTTTGCAGAACAAATCTTTGAGCCTTTACAAAATATTCACTTTGATGGATCAACATCTGCTTATAATGTTGCTGTTAAAGCCAAACGTATCTAGGTACGAAGAGAAAACGGTTGGCTAGATTGGCCACGAATCTCTCGCAAGTTTAGAGACAAATTTGGCATTCACTTCACTCACCCTTCACATTGGTAAAGTGCAGACCTTCCATACCGTTAACAACGATTTAGGAGACTTATCAAGAAGTTTATATTCATTATCAAATAGCTTCAAGTACTCGAAGGTGCCTCAAATGCTCATGTTGATTTTCTTCGCCGTTCCAGTTCTTAATTAGATACAACTATAAAGCTTTTTCTAAGTATTTGGTATATACATATAAGTTTCGTATACAAAGTAGTCTAATCTTTCGAATTACAGAAATCGAAATGAGTGGTTTGACGCCACGTGGCGTCGAAAAAAAGCACATAAAATTAGACGCTCGATAGACCGAACACAATGCGATCGCAGTCGGAATGATAACTGCTTAGCATCACAAAAGTGCAGTGCGCTCACAATGCGCAGGATGTGCGTGAACGTGTCTAAAGAAACCCTTTTTTAATCAAAGCGTTTCTGCACTCCGTACTTTACTGCGGCTCTTCAACTCGGTTGCTATGCAAGTTCACCTGTCGCAGCGAAAGAAGAATGAGCAAAGGTGGTATCAAGTTTTATCATGAACCAAAACCAAAATTTTCTAGGAAATTTTTAAGAACCTTGGCACTAGGTATTTGTTTTTCATATCCGGAATTTAATTTTGCACACAAAAAGTTACGTTATTTCAATGTACATTTCCTGTCATACAGATTTTATTGAGAAGTAGGTACAACTTGTTTATTTGCCCATAACTTTGGAATCCGGATGTTAATTAAGAATATTATAATTGTAGGAGTTAATGTGGAGACTATAATAATCAATAAAAAATATGTATGGATTTGAATCAGCTTGATACAGGATTCCATATATCCATTGGTCATTATCATTTATAGTTTCTATACACAAATAGAACCTCTTTTAGCAGGACCGATTAAATTGTTTTTCTATAATAATCCGCTACTTGAAAATAATCTATATGGTCCAAGCAAGGATATAAGGACACCGCGCCCAAATGAAACACCACACACAATTCTTCCAACGATTTTTTCGACGCACTTTTCGTCCCGACACCGGGACACCCTCAGGAGATGTTGACTTAAATGTTGACTTAAATGTACCTAGAGAGAATCTACGATCAACGATACTGAGTGTGGTGAGGCATTCGAAGACACGAGACACAAAAATGCGGCCATATATTTACTATAACAAGGAAAATGGCCGGAAGAAAACTTCGGATCAGCATTGAGACGTTAGGTGTCGTTTTCAGTAACTCTGTATTCTTTATCGCGTGCTGCTGGAATAATTCATCTTATCTCTAGTTTCAAACACAAAATAACAATGAATAAAGCAAACTGAAGTTTATATCTTGCTGGACAAAATGAGGTGTCGTAAAAACGCGTTCGAATTTCAAATTCAAATTAGCCATCGTAGATCGTTTGGAGTTTTGTGAGCTTCGTCGTCGGCTTCGTGTACGGACAATGCTGAGGAATCGTCGTTAATTCTCCGGTTTCCGCAGAAACTTGCAACGATTTAAAATGAGAACAAGAAGCGAGAACAGGACGTGGCGTGGAGACATTTTATGCTTTGGGAATTCATACCTAATATTTAGAAGAACGAAACGTTTTTTTACAAATTTCATTTTACGTTACGTCTGTATTGGAAATATATTTTTATATAATACGAAAATCATGCGAAGGTGTTCCTACCTAAGTACTACTTAACATTAGCTGGTGAACGTCTTGCTTGTCTTAGAGCCGATTTTTCAATCGCCAGATAAACTATCTGAGGAATAAATTTGAAACATATGCCATACAAAATCTGTCAGTACGTCATATTTATTCCTTCGTTAGCCCTTGTTAGAATTATTTTATTATTAGAGACCTATTATTATTCAGCCCGATATTATTACAGGCCCATCTCGCTGCTGAGCCATATCTACAAGTTGTTCTCGAGAGTTATTACGAATCGTCTCGCTTGTAGGTTCGACGACTTCCAGCCTCCCGAACAAGCCGGGTTCCGAAAAGGCTATAGTACCATAGACCACATCTTCACGCTTCGGCAAGTTATACAAAAAACCGAGGAATATAACTTGCCACTATGCTTAGCGTTTGTGGACTATGAGAAAGCCTTCGATTCGGTGGAGACGTGGGCCGTGTTGAGGTCGCTGCAGAGATGCCGAATTGACTATCGATACATCGAAGTGTTGAAGTGCTTGTACGAAAGCGCCACCATGTCAGTCCGTATCCAAGATCGGACTACGAGACCGATTCAATTGCAGCGAGGAGTGCGACAGGGAGATGTAATCTCCCCGAAGCTGTTTACCGCTGCATTGGAAGACGTTTTTAAGCTTCTGAACTGGAACGGATATGGCATCAACGTCAATGGCGAGTACATCACTCACCTTCGGTTTGCCGATGATATCGTAGTCATAGCACAGACTCTGGAAGACCTCAACACGATGCTCAATGACCTCAGCAGAGTTTCCCAACAGGTGGGCCTTAAAATGAACATGAGCAAGACGAAAATCATGTCGAACTATCACGTTCCGCTCCACCCAGTAGTAGTTGAGAACTCTGCACTCGAAATTGTGGACGAATACATATACCTGGGACATACGGTCCAGCTAGGTAGGTCCAATTTCGAGAAAGAGGTGAACCGCCGAATCCAGCTCGGTTGGGCAGCGTTCGGGAAGCTTCGTGATGTCTTCTCGTCCAATATCCCTCAGTGCCTGAAGACTAAGGTCTTCGAACAGTGCGTGTTACCAGTGCTTTCATATGGATCCGAGACTTGGTCTTTCACTATGGGCCTCATAAGAAGGCTCAGAGTCACTCAGCGGGCGATGGAGAGAGCTATGCTCGGAGTTTCTCTGCGTGATCAAATCAGAAATGAGGAGATCCTTAGACGAACCAGAGTCACCGACATAGCTCAACGTATCGCGAAGCTGAAGTGGCAATGGGCGGGGCACATAGCTCGTAGAACCGACGGACGTTGGGGACCCAAAGTGCTGGAATGGCGACCCCGCACGGGAAAGCGCAGTGTTGGCAGACCTCCGACCAGGTGGAGCGACGACATTAAAAGAGTCGCGGGAAGGCGCTGGATACAAATGGCGCAGGACCGTGCGGGCTGGAAAGCATTGCAGGAGGCCTTTGTCCAGCAGTGGACGTCCGTCGGCTGAAACGAACGAACGAATTATTATTCTATCAACCAGCACCTTACATTATTTACAGAGCAAACTCACATCAAGCCTATTGAAGCGGTAGAGCAGCCAAGATGGAAGTAATAGCCTGTTTAATAATATTTATAATAGAAGCAAATTATATATAGTTTCAAAAACCTTCCCACTACAGATAAGCACTTCAATTTGTACACGTTTACAATAAATTCGTAATTATTCTTGTCGCGTAGGTAGGTACCTATTTATCCAGAGGGAGATCTAGATTCTTATTCACTGAATTTGTTGACTTACTAAGTCGTCAAATGGTTCGCCCTGTGATCTTTCCTTTACATCCTCTCGCACTTATCTATTAGACCTGTATTTTTTTGGGTATCATTTAAGCTATCACCAATTTAATTAGTTTTGTGTTTCTTAAATAATAGGGTTTGTCCTCAAAATAGTAGATCTGTCACCAAAATGTAGTCACCAAACAATGCAAAATCAGTTCCACAATAAATCACCTAAAATCCTGAGATATAAGGTCTAGTACCAAATAAATGTTTTTGTATGTATTATAATAGGTGTGTCCTAATAAGTATTTAAGCAAACTAATTTAAAGAGATCACCAATAAATCATATTATGTTTATTATTTTTTGTATTTTTTGAGGTTATGTGTTAACTTTATATAAGAATTTACGACTATAGCCTAAGAAAAAGTGGGGGATCTAGGAAAACTCCTTAGCCGTCACCCTCTTCCCCTCCAAGAGCATGTCGACGGAGCCCCGCTTCGAGGGGCTCCTATTTCTGGGTGGTCAAAAAAGGAAAATAACCTTAACCTATTTACCTATAGGTGCACATGGGACCTAGGAAAACTCCTTAGCCGTCACCCTCTTCCCCTCCAAGAGCATGTCGACGGAGTCGCAGTCATTCGCATGTCGACGGAGTCGCAGTCAGGGATCGATAATCGATTTATTTGGTGACAGATCTACCATTCTGAGCACAGAGCTATTATTTAAGTACAAAACTGTTATTATAAGAACGAAGTTTATATTCATGTAATGCAATATAATTTCATTGGTTATCGATCTCTTATATTTTACACATATATTAACATTAATTTGATAATTCATACCTGGGAACAATTTTTGTTTATCTGAGAACGAAAATATTTCGTGGCGATTGATCTATTTATTAGGTGATACAACTTGATGACAAATATAAATTTTGGTGATAGAAAATATAGTTCCCTATTTTTTTCTCTATAAGTCAAAGCAAAATTAGCATTTTAATACACCATAGTACAGGCTATGTCCGGAGACCTCACGGCAAGTCGATTTCACGTGTTAGCTACGGCGACTGACAATAACCCCTGCTCTGTCACAGGGTTCACAGGCCGAGCATCATAAAACTCTCTCAATACTACAATGACACTCATTATTATAAATTAGCAGCCTTATGAGTCAAGAGATAAGAATCAAATCGGCGTGCACGTATTTGAAAATTAAGCAGGCATGCAAACTGCATGCCTCATCGGACATACATTTGCAAAATAGGTATTCATTTGAGTTTTGACGACCGCGACTGTTTCGTTAAAAGCGAGACTTTCTAATAATAAAATAACTTGTCACTACTTAGACTTCGCTCATAAGATTACCGGCATGTAAAATGTGGACTCAACGGTTATTGTTAGCGATAGTCGTTTCAGTGAAAGTTCTTCTAACGAGAAGCTCATCAAACATCTCAAGAAGTTTTCCCTCAGCTGCTAGATCGAAGCAGCCTTTTAAAATTATTCGGTATTAGTCCAGAAAGAGCGCGCATTGTAGGAATGTTCCTAACTCTAGAGCCCCTGAGCGGTGAGCCTGGGCCCTAAAAGCGCGATAAGTAATAGGTATAAGCCACTTTTTATAATATTTTTTTCAGTGTTTTTACCTATCACATCGTAAAGAGTAATTGAGAGAAAAAAAAACTTACCAGGTTAAAATCATTTACTTAAGTTAGTACCTACCCAGGTAGGTACTATATTTATCCGTAAACGACTTTGTATCTACGTTATTTCAAATACGTCGGCGTTTACTATCTTGCGTCTGATCTGCACCTATTCATATTATATTATAGTCGATTGGTAGAGACTAGAGGGCAGGCTCTATCAAAAAAATGAAATTGAGGCATGTCATACTAATTACTTTCATATTTCGTGTCAGTTCGGGTTTTCAATAAAATATGAGAATTCATGCAGTCGCCATGGGTAGCGTAGCTACTATACCTACTCGTAATAATTTAATTTATTAACTTAGGTATATTATTACCTACGTATTTATTTCATTTCGACTGAGCGAATCACTACAGGTCATAGGGTCAGCTTTTAGATTTACCTTTACTACTTTGCCAGATCTTGATCAAGCAATTTTTGGATTTTATCTATTGGTTCTCAAATCCTCATCATTCATTGCCAGAGCAACGCCTTCGCGAATAGAGATTACAATTCGGAAGCAATATATGTACATAATGAATTTCAATTTTATCATCATAATCCGCTTCTGAGAACTAGGTAAGTAAGTATAAGTCTTCTCTTAAATGAATGGAATAAGAATTTATAGAGCTTGCATATGAATATGAATTTATAGAGCCTCTCCCGATCTTGCTGATCCAAAACTGGTTTACGGGGTTAACTGGGTCTGGGTTAAGTTATCAAAATATGATTTATAAAGTTACATATAGATTTGATTCCTTTTTACTATCTACTACAAGAGAATTTCCGCGGATTCCCTTAGGTGACTTCAATTTTATCCCCTTGGGTTGAATTCTCAAAGGGTTCGATCCTTTTACTCCAGTGGTTGAAGTTGGGCGTTGTTAGAATAAGTAAGACAGTAAATCAATCAGTAAGTCTGTCAGTCTTTTTCTTCTTATATCGGTGCCAATTCTATGATGCAAAATCTCTATTCTGAACTAATTTGACGCGTCTAAAAATTGTGCTATCGTTTTCCATGGAAGCATTTAGAAAAAGATAGCACTGTTTTTAGGCGCGTTAAATTCACATTAAATTGATTTTGCACAACAGAATTGGCACCAATATACCTACACTTATTTGCACTTTTTCTTGATCAAAGTTATGACAATGTAAAAAATAAGTAGGTATTATTACCAGTGTCTGGAGCAATAAAATTAACAAAACCAATGGAACCGCAGCCTTAGCTGGTACAAAAACTTAGCATCTTGATCATGTAAACAAAGTCTTAACAACTTAAGTTGTGTCGAACAAGCAACACAAACAATCTTCGAGCCGGCGGCACCCGCCAAAAGCTGGCACCTCCATCTTGCCACAGATAAAATACACAGATTATTACCTGTCATATTTTTGGGTTCTTTCGCACACCCTTAACATATTTGAATAGCACTTGATTGGCATTGTAAAAAAATTAAAACACGTTGGAGATTTTGAAGTATGTTTGTTTGTTTCATAATATGATTCCCCTGAATTTTGATAACACCAAGCCTTTTTTTAACTTGTTGATTGCCCAGAAATTACTAAAATTATTTTGCTATAATCCCCCAAAACACAAAAATCCAGGTGTTTGGACACTCAACGCACCTTGTGCTCCGCTAGGGGAGTATCCTCAGGAAATGTCTTTACAATGCAAAATAGCATAGATTAGGTACGACTTTTTTGCATAATTTTTGCATATTAATTAATTATTTCTTATTATATGATAGTAATTAACTAATAAGCTTAAGTCTAGCATTTAATTAGGTATTCTAGATTATAGAATATAGATGTTCACAATAAATATGAGTTAACAACAATCGGTTATTTATTGATCATAAACCCGTAACAAGTTATTATGATGCAAAATTGCTTATAATATAATATATATATATATATAGGTATATATATATATATATATTTTACGACTTTACTGTATTATTTAGTCAGATAAATTTTTCTGCTTAGGCGGATAAATATACCTACAGCAAATTTTCGCTTTTTCCCGCTCATGGAAAGTAACGCCTGCTTCTTTCCAATAAAATTAGTTCCTTGTTTATGCAGTAATTAAATTTAACGACTAGGTACTAAGATTAAACAAAAACATGTGTATAAGGCTAATCCATTTCCCAATAAAATACACACAAAAATTCTTAAAAATTGTTTCAGCGAGCCTTTTTAAAGTTTCAGCAAAACGAACGCACAACAATTGATTTTCAATGGGTTCTATAGAAAAGAACGTAAAGGCAAATAAATCTAAAGACAAAAAATTATTAAATTGCAATCTTATGACTAACCAAATCTGTACAAAAATATTCTGCCCAATTAAGTCTGCCAAATATCCCTGGATATTTTACCTTACTTGCTTCATAAATATATTATGTTGTTTTTAAAATCATAATTTTTTAAGCAAGTAGGTACTTAACTTCCGCCTTTGGGTCTAAGTAAAATTATACTTATAGGTACTTAAGTATCTAAACTCTATTTCACTATCCTGAAAAACTTAGAACATCTTACCGGACATCTTCATTTTCATCAGTTGACGTTATATTTTCTTACTGCATTTTAGATCGTCTATAAGTCCATGAACATCAATCATAAATTATCAAAAACCATTGAAATTAATTAAAGTCACTGTTCAATTAATGGAATCACATTGTTTGATACAACAGTACCTACTTAAAAAATATTAAAATCACAGTCCACTATTCCAGGTCCCTTAGCACAGCACAATGAAGAAATAAAAAAAATCTACACTATTTAAATTTGGAATTGTCTTTAGTGATGTGTATGTGTACGCGATACGTCTGGTACGCACGATGCGAGGTGAGACCGATTTGTCGACGATAGTGCAGCGCCGTCGGTTATCGCAAGATATGTGCGACGGCCGCGACGAGCGCTCCCAGAGTAACGAGAGGAGGCGAGAGCTCATCCCTAGAATCCCGAATCATACCCTCGCCCGGGCCGCCCCTTCCCCTCACACCCCGCCTTGTCTTTGTACCGCACCCCTCTCTTTCATACGAGTTTCGGGGACGCTTATACAAGGTTATCTGAAAACATTGATGCGAATATTTTTCTCTAAGTTTTTCTTACACTGGCTTTTAACACAATTATTCTCTAATTTTAGGTAGGTATATAGGTAATCGTACATGTCCATTTTATTGTACCTACTACGTACGTATTATTGGAACTTGAATAAATGGTTAATTTTCACAAAACAGTAGCTTTGGCTTGTAGTTCCGATAACAAAATGTTTCCTTATGCTTCGAATCCATGACTCTCTTGTAGGGAATACCTACAGTGTACACTTCTATTTTATCGTGATACACATCGATAACGTTTGAACAATGGCACTATAGTTATTGACTATACATGTGCGTGTAAGAATTCCAGGTAGTGTTCCACATTCGATCTGTTGGTTTCATTATAACGAGTCACATTCATTAATGAAACATGTTTTAAAATACTTAAAAACTAACAAACTACTAACGCTACTTAAGATTATCTTTATAGATTCATTCACAAAAAATAAAGGATGCGTCGATTTTAAATACCTAAAGTGTTTTTACGTATCAAAGTCAATCACGAACTGGAAGCCAATCGCTGATTACGTATTTGCATAAATTTCTCAACCAATCAACAAAAATTGATTACCTCATTGAGACATTGAAATTTAACTACAAAAAGGTTCAAAGATCATTTGCGCTAATGTAAATTTAAAACGAATTAACAAATTCGTAGTCTGTACAAAATTATATGTTGAAAATGGAACTGACGGATATAATATAGAACATCACAGTTGAAAGCATTCAGTATCGTAGCAGGTTATGGACGGCGGAAAATTGATGTTTTCAGGCTTCAGCGTTGCATTACACCTTCTGAAAATAGCTAGTGTGGAAAGTGAGACGGCAGATAACTAGATAACGTTTGAGATCTGCGCTCGGGCTCGCGATTGGCCGGCGGCGGCAGGGGGCGGGGCTGGCGACGGATGCACCAATGGGATGCTCCTTATTATCTTCGTCTTTGTCTGTCAACGGAGTCTGCGGGCACAGGTGCCTCGCATCAGACAACGCATTGACTTTTCCGCTTTTCCCGGCTGAATGTAAGTGATTGCTAGGTAGGTATGTGTGAATACGATCGCGCTGAGCTACTAACGTTGATAGAATAATTTAAAAAAAAGATTTTCTATAGATTCGAATGGGTTGGAGTTTATGACAAGGTTCTTTAAATGCATGTTAATTTTTTTATTTATTGTATAGTTTTCTTAACTATACACGCAGAAATCTAGGACAAGGGCCATGGTTGAGAGTTTTACGTAAACCTTTTTTGTCTGTCAAAATTCTATAAGTGGCTGCTGAGCGAACTACACCGTGGCTTCATTCAGGTGACAAAATCACAAAACAACTTACGACATTTTTTCTCGCCGTTCATGTCCAGGGTAGGTATATGTTTATTGCGCTACTAATATTTTTTTATATATCTTAAATCTCTGGCTAATCTAACTTTTAAAAGATTGTTACTTATCTATCTAACTTAGATAGGTACTTACCTATATCTATACTGACTTGATATTGAACTTCGATTTTTATTCAATTTAGTTCCGTTTTCTAGTGAGACCAATGTAAAATTACATTTTGTTATTAAAGTGTCATTCAAACAGGTGATAATCAGAATCAATTTTCACAGACACGTCTGTCATAATTGATTCCTGAACTAATGCGAAAATTGATTTTACGGGTTTGTATTAAAAATTGTCACGTTGTTATTGGCGAAGTGCGAAGTACCTACTTATTAAGTTAGTAATTGAAAAATCCTAACCAAAACTGAGTCTCGTCTAGGTAAATGGTGACTTTGAACTTTGAAATACCCAAGAAAGATGAAATATTATTTTATCAGTTAACTGTTTGCAGGAGGACGGTTTAGGACTATGTCTTGTGGTACGAGTATTTTACATACCTACCAGCTGACCCAACAAACGTTGTTTTGTCATTTAGACAAAAAATAGCTTACAAGCTACTCTCAGACCTACCGAACGTACACAGAATTTTTCATAACAATCGGTCTAACCGTTTCGGAGGAGTTTGGTAACAAAAATTGCCACGATAATTTTATATAGAAAATTAGTAGATAGGTACCTATATAAGTCAATGAAACCAAATACCTAAAGAAAACACGTACGGATTCAATAATATTTATTTAACAAATAGGTACATATATGTATACCAACCTACATTGAATAGATTTCAATAATGTGCTCTCTAAAGAAAATGTTGAGCGAATTTACCCAACAGGGGGCCTAACAGTCATCTTGACCCCACAAAGGAATTCTGTATCGGTCAGAGATTTCTACTACATACTTACCTATAAAATTTCACCAAGTTTTAGGGTGACTGTACACCCAAAGGTTTTGCTATGCTGTACGTTTTAAATATCGCACGGCACGATTATAAATCGCTGCATTTTCATTTGATTTCATAGCTTATAAAACACCGATATGAACCTAAGGATGAGTCCAACTGAACATTTTACGTAAATCTTCTATATACAAGAAAAAAGTAGCGCCATCTGTCAAATTTCCCGCTAATACCTACGCCACAATATGGCGGAAACGTCCCTAAAAGAGGTAGGTACTAGGTACGTGAGGACTAATAACGTAAGTATAGTGATCTGTGGCGCGGACAATGTTCCATAAACAGTACAGCGGTCGGCTTACTACTGAGCGGTCGGTGTCAAAACAAACAATTTTGACACCAGTAAACTGGCGACATTTTTTGCGCTGTTTGCCGGGTCCTGTTTAAATATTATGTCTATTTTATGAAATCTGACACAAAACATAGCTTAGCAACGTAATGTAGGTATTTCTGGTGGACAAGTACCTACCTACTCTTAAAAGTTACAGGAAAATTTATTTTTAATGTGCAACTTATTTTTTTTTTCTTTGGCCAATATACGATGTATTGTAATAGATTTACTAGATCTATGTAATAGATATAGAACGAAATAACCAACCTGTTTTACATATCTATCTACTCATAAACTATGTCAGAAACAAACAAGGCAACTAAAGTTTCCAGTGTAGGTAGGCACTAGCATCACTATCAATGGACGTTTCGTAAAAGGGTGTTCTTTGAACAGAAAAAAACAGCGATAGCATCAGTTTTCAATTGGATTGAGCGTTGCCATTTCGATTCAACTGCTGACTATACGGCGAGAATGTTTTAAAATTTAAATCTACACTCCCATCAGATATGGACAAGGGATACTTTATCTCGATACTCAAACGGATCAGTTAAACCAACCTATTCTTACGGACCTATACTCTTAGTTATAGGCATTCTGAATTTTATCTCTTGCTAATGATTTATGACTAAATAAATATTTTCTACCTAAATTACATTTAGGTAACTTTGGCAGAATTATTTTCTCGTTATATTTCAGTTCTCCAAGAAACACTGTGCCAATTTTGCTACAAGTTAGATCCTATGGTAATACGTCGTCTAGTATAGTCAGATTTATACCACCGCCACCGATAAGAAAGCTCAGGATATGGGCATCCGAACGATTTACGTAAACATTTTTCGTATAAGCAAACATTAGCGCAATGTGTTAAAATTCTATAGGTGGCTGCTGAGCAAATACACGTAGCCTTACCGTTGGTGCCAAAACAAACATTTTTGGCACCGATAAATGGCGACATTTCTTCGCGCCGACCGCTCTGTCCAGGGTACATGACAGTGTCTATTATCACCGCCAAAATTGTATCAAATCCTTGACAAAACCCCAGAAGTTTGTCGACTAGGTAAATAAAAAATCCCTGCAATAGTCGGCATATGATTTATTTTAATTGTACCTGCTACTATCTATGCGAAAACAACTGTAAGAAAAGGAGCAATTTAGTTGGCATGCGAGGCACTAAGTGAAAACGTGAATTACTCTGTAATAGCCAACATAAATAGCCACGTCCAAGCCAACTTGGCGGAACTTTTTTGTTCAAGCATTCCACATACGTATAGAGGGAGACTATTGCGAATACCCAACAAAGGGAGGTGCCAAATGGGGGGTAGTCCGCAAATAAAATTGTCGCCGCAGAAGTTACGTCTTACGTAGGGTAACAATGTAAGCAAAAACATCGGTAGAGACCGGATTTCAAAAAATGCCTAGTTTAAGACCGTATACATGCGGAGAGAATTCTTGCATAATTTCCTGCACTAGTCAAGTATTTTTCTATTTTTACGATAGGACCCCACAAATGTATTACACCAAGCTTGCAACTTTGAACGTTTTGACGGTCGTACAGCACAAATTTTTAGTTTTTCACAGACGTAGTAGGGCAAAGCCTATAAAAACTTTCAAATGCAAACATTTTAGGATTTTGATGGGATTTGAACTAGAAATTCCAAGATTGAACCATAATAATGTTAAACCGGCCTTAGAATCATAATGTGACCGACTTAGTAGTGGGACGTAGAATTGATCTGGTTCATGAAATGGTTGTATTCGACGGTCCTAGGTAAGTATATCTAATGGCAGTAATAATAGAGCAGTAAGTAGGTTAAATTTGTAGAGGAAGTGAATGAGCATTTTTTAGGTAAGCGCTCTCCACTCTACACCTCATCATTCCTTTCCATCAGACATGATTGTAATCAAGCGCAATAAATATCTGTATATCAATATAACCTATAACCTAACAATACCAAAAAAAATTAGTATTCATCAAACTAGGTAAATGTTCGCTAACCTAGAAATAGGCTGTATTAAAAGATGGGATTCTGTTTTAATCCTCGTAGCGCTACGCTACTGTGCTCTCACGTAGCGGTCATTGTGAATTCGATGCGGGTATCTCGCCGCTACGCCAGCGTCAAGTTTGTTTCGATAGACGATTTATTAGCAAAGGGATATGGTGGATACGTGATATTGCCGTCTGCACCAATTTCATATTAGTTACTGTACGTACAAATACCTAATTTCGAAATTAGAACCATCCGCTTATTCCTTTATAAATATTCTTAAATTTCTGTTTCCTAGAATATTCGTAGAAATAATCTGTTCAAAATATTTACAAAATATATATTCTGTCATTTAACAAAGAAATACTATAAGATTTTTTTTTTTTCGTAGACAGCCCTCTGGAAAGACTATATAGTCCGAGTTTTGATTCAATGCAGAAAGATAAAGTATTTTACTATACTTTTATTTTAATTGATCAATTAATGACAGTAAAAAATGTCGCACTGCATCGACTTAAAAGTTGGAGTAGATATAGGTCAGTAGGTGCTCTCGTTTAAAATAGGTATTTCTAAATGACACTTTTTAATCTGGTACTCGTAGCTAGGTACTACATTGTGACAAATAGAGACATGGCTGAGTTTGTTGTGGGCTCTTGTCGGTGCTGGGCACGTTGATACCCAATTAACCTCAGTTAAGGGCATTATAATTGTCACCTTCTACTTAAACAACTTTTTGAGCACGTTTTAAAGTAGGTATAATCTTTATACACACCTATTTTATCTCCTCACCTATATAATCTTTGACTTTGAACGGACTTAACCACAAGCTATACTTCATGTCAATATACTAACATATTATCTAATATAGTTGAGAAGAACTAAATCCACTCAGAAAATAGTGAAACCAATCTTTCTCCATAACCCTTTATCGTCGTCCAAAGAAAAGTGTTTAAAATGTCCAATTTAAATTGTGTGCGATAAAGGGGCGGCCGTTTCAATTTTGGGCTGAGTCTAAATGGAACGGCAATCGCCTTGTAGCCACTTGGAACCTCCTGGGGCGATCCATCGAATTTATATCGGCAATAAAATGGCATTAGAAAGTAACCGTTATAGACACCTCTTGATGGATACCTACTCGAGATCGAAAACCTTTTTTACTTTTAGTGCATTACCTAATAATAAACCAATAAATTAGTATAAAGAAAGAAATAATAAGAAAAAAATATTGTTTTGCACTTTACATACTCTCATTAACTACAGGAAAAGAAACACGTGAAAAAAAATCAATTATTTTAGATATGAAATAAGGAAAAATTAAAGACTCATTTCGTCAGTTTCATTCAACAGAGGAAAAATTTTAACTCGGAAAAAATATTGTTGTTCGTTGTTCGTGATTGCCTAGGCACTACCAAGTTAAAATCTTTGCGTATTGTTTGAGAAAAGTCATGTACAAGTCTTGGCCACGACTAAAGCACGGTCGCGGAGCACGAAGACTTTCGTACATTAACCTGTTACTACCTCTCTCTGTCACTCCCGCGTCCAAATAATGCGGTCACGCTCGCACAGATGCAATGACCCCGTCCTGTGCGAGCGTGACCGCATTATTTTGACGCGGGAGTGACAGAGACAGGTAGTAACAGGTTAATGTACGAAATTCTTCGAGCTCCGCGACCGTGCTAGACAGTGATGGACCCATTTTTAGGTGCTACCAGGGCGGACATTTTCAAGTTCGTAAATCAATGCCTCTTTTGTTGGCCGCTGTACTGTTACAGTCTTGCTACTACTATAGACCTCGTAGACTTAAGAAGTAAAAACACAAGTGATAGTAAGAAGTAAAAACACATTCGCATTAATTAAGTGAAAAATTCAATAACACGGAACGGAAACGAAGTAACAATAACGGAACCCTTAAGTGGGAGCTTCAGGACTCGCAAAGTATCATGTCAAATTAAGTAATCGTGGTGTAATTGAGCCGGCGATCAGAACAAGGGCGGCTCATCAATCAACCTACCCCACTACTGTGAAAATAACTACCCCAATTCATAAGTAGAAGCGTTACACGGACTACGCGAAACCGTCAACCGTCAATGATTTCTGTTTCCACGAACACTTTTGTCACAATGTCTCAAAGATTAAATGGGATAGAACCAGTTGATCTGTAATATGGGCAAATTTTCGACGTGATAACGTTTAAAACCTTTATTTACAATAAAACTTATCACTAGCTTATTCTAATTACTATACAAGTCTTGCCCGCGTGGAATGGTGGCAAGAATACTGGCTGCATTTCCGCGTTGAAAAGCTAGGCTGATACGTTGCGCAAAAAATGAGCCAGCCCTTCTGTCACCAGTTGAGGTTATTAAACGCGGGGAAAGCTCTCGAATGAATTTTTTGGCACTATGACTCCATGGCCCCAGGGTCTCCACGGCAAACGGGACAAATATGTAACTCTCTAATAGAGAGGCATATTTGCGACGCTTACCTGATTCAGCAGTTTCAGCTGCGGCTCCCGGCTTTGATTCTGTCTCCCTGATATGAATCGAAGCCAATGTGTCAACGCATGTTGCGTCCCACATCAGCGCCCGACCCCGTTCCCAGGGAACCAGCGTCAATCCATCAGGTCTCTTGCCATCATCACGACTAATTCCTGCTGGCTCCAATAGGGCAGGAATATCAATGGTGGCAAGAGCTCTTTTTATAACATCATTAAGGGAACCATGCCGAAAAAGCCTACCGGCGCTCCTGTGGCAAGAGAGTCCGTGAATTCCAAACTTGTCTACCTCTTTTCCACACGGACATCTGTGCTCGTGGCACAGTGGTGCACCCAACCTGAGTCCTACAGCTACACGGAAAGTTTCATTTTCGAGAAGAGTGCCGAGATTCCTGGATGGCAGGGCGTGGAGCCAATAGCCAGATTCTTTTTCAGACAAAGCTAAAAACCTTGCACGATCTCGAGCACTTGTAAGATTTTGTTCTAAAGTTGTGTGTGTCAGCCGAACCAACGGCACATCCCAAAGTTTTTGTGTAGTACGTTCCTCTGGGACGTGGGCATTGGGACACCTGACCTTCCAACTCTCTAAGGCCTCTGTGGCATAGGTCAATGAAACCGAATTGGAACCGAGAATTTGAGAACTGAGCTCACGTATACTATGCACAGAGGACAGAAAAGCCGGAAGAGCAACACTGGAAATTTTTCTCACGCCGATGCCACCATATTTGACCGGTAAAGTAGCTTGGGTCCAGGAACGTTCATCAAAAGATAAATTTAGAATTTTTCTAGTGCGATTTTCAAGCTGGCATCCATATTTTCGAGTAGTCCAGGAAATTTCCAAATTGGGCTCGCGCGCAGTATGTACAGTCGCGGAATGAAAAGGTTCGTCACCTTAGTGTCGATATTCGTTTGCACTAGTACTCTAGTACTGCAAGAGTCCATTATGCCAACATTCCAGTGCAAGAAACAGCGCTGCTAACATTTGAATAAATAATATGACGTTTGCTATCGAATAAGGTTTTGCTTGTTTTTTCTATCCCGTCAATGTGTTACCAAAACATTAAAACCTCATTAAAACCTTAGTTATTTAGGAGAAATTATGATATTTTGAAGTTATGACATTGACCGATTGCCAATAGTTCTGAGGTTTTTACAGAAATAATATTGTCAGGTTGAATTAACAAGACGGTTGCAGTATATCCATAATAATCTTGTTGACAAGATAAATAGTCAAACTACCTTGATCTGAACAATTTTGAACTTTACTAACTAACAGTTAAACTTTATTTTCTCTAACTCGAGTCTATTCTGTAACATAGTTTCAAAACGTAATATGTGCTCGTGATACGTTGAACGAATCAATTTGAAAATTGACGAACCTTTTCGTTCCGCGACTGTACATTAATTTAGGAACAAAAAGGCAAAATTTTAGAATCGAAAATGCTATGTGAGAATTTAGTGTGCCCAATTTGTTAACATTATCTGAAAATAGTTTAATTTTACTATCTAAGAGTGGTTGTATGGCTTCGTTAAAAAGTGGAGCGCCTAGGAGGCAAAGTGCATGTTTATGTACTATTTTAATGTCAGGGGTAATTTCATTAAATAGTTGGGAGGCCAAAAATATCTGTTCTTGTGACAGTTTTTCCGTAAAAAATAGTTCGCATTTAGAAAAATTTAGTTCCAAACCAATTTTGCCAAATTTTTGCTTAATCAATTAACGTTTAATAAATTGATGAACACCAACAACACACATGAAAAATAGTAACGTTCCGCGTAACGTTCCACCTGAGCCTGTGCGTGCAAGCGAGAGCGCGCAACAAGCGATAGAGAGGCACGATAAAACAAACCATAGAGAGGCCAATTATGACGTTATCACGTAAATCTATATCGTCCGTAAACCGACTTTACAGACAACCAATATTTTTTTTATTAAGTTAAGTTTAACATCTATTCGTTAGATGGAATTTATATGTGTGATTGTTTTAATTTTTAATAATTAATTTGTAATGAACTAATATACTTTGTCGCTGATGATTGTGATAACTAAACAACACCCTTCATCAACGTCATCGATATTAATGACCTAATCTGAACCATTCCAAATAGCCATTTTATCACAGAAATATTAAAAATTTATTTTTACTTTTATATTGAGAATACTAAAGTTTATGTACATTTTACCAGCCTCCCGAACAAGCCGGATTCCGAAAAGGCTTTAGTACCATAGACCACATTCATACGCTGCGGCAGGTTATACAGAAGACTGAAGAGTATAACCAGCCACTTTGCCTAGCGTTTGTGGACTATGAGAAGGCCTTCGATTCGGTGGAGACATGGGCTGTGTTGAGATCTCTGCAGAGATGCCGAATCGACTACCGGTATATCCAAGTGTTGAAGTGTTTGTATGAAAACGCCACTATGTCAGTCCGTATCCAAGACCAAGCTACGAGACCAATCCAACTGCAGCGAGGAGTGCGACAGGGGGATGTCATCTCCCCAAAGTTGTTTACCGCGGCGTTGGAGGACGTTTTTCAGCTACTGGATTGGAACGGATGTGGCATCAACATCAACGGCGAGTACATCACACACTTGCGATTTGCCGACGATATAGTCGTCATGGCAGAGACCCTGGGGGATCTCAACACAATGCTCAACGACCTCAGCAGGGTTTCTCAACAGGTTGGACTCAAAATGAACATGAGCAAGACAAAGATTATGTCGAATACTCATGTTTCGCTCCAGCCAGTGGTGGTTGAAAACTCTGCACTCGAAATTGTTGACGAGTACATATACCTTGGACATACAATACAATTAGGTAGGTCCAATTTCGAGAAAGAGGTGAACCGCCGAATCCAACTCGGCTGGGCAGCGTTCGGGAAACTCCGCGATGTCTTCTCGTCCAACATCCCTCAGTGCCTGAAGACCAAAGTCTTCGAACAGTGCGTGTTGCCAGTGATGACCTATGGAGCAGAGACATGGTCGCTAACTATGGGCCTCATAAGAAGGCTCAGGGTCACTCAGCGAGCGATGGAAAGAGCTATGCTCGGAGTATCTTTGCGCGATCGAATCAGAAATGAGGAGATCCGCAAAAGAACCAAAGTAACCGACATAGCTCAACGTGTCGCAAAGCTGAAGTGGCAATGGGCGGGGCACATAGCTCGCAGGACCGATGGACGTTGGGGACCCAAGGTGCTGGAATGGCGGCCACGCACCGGGAAGCGCAGTGTCGGTCGACCCCCCACCAGGTGGACGGACGACATTAAGAGGGTCGCGGGGAGTCGCTGGCGCCAGGCGGCGCAAGATCGTGGTGTTTGGCGGTCATTTCAGGAGGCCTATGTCCAGCAGTGGACGTCCATCGGCTGAAACGACGATGTACATTTTAACTAAAAATTAAATAAAAAATAGCTAATCGCTTATAACATAGACCACATAACCGAGTTAAAGCCACTTAGAGTGTTATCCTCACTTTTGTTTTAGTAGTCATTACAGAAAATCACTCTAATGTGTTTTAAGGTTGTATGGTGTTGAGAAGATAAAGATGTTTGTACTCACTGCAAGAGAAGCTAGTTTTTATCGAAACTTATCTCGAAGAGTTTGAACCTTCCTTCATATAAATGACGGTTCAAACTTCAATTCTTATCGAGTAATGCATTTCTGTATGCGTGGGATATGTAAATAGCCGAAAATCACGTAAACTATAATTTTACATTACATACATTATATAAAATTATTTTATTCTTCAATGCTTAAAATAACCAAAGGTTTTTAGTGAATTTTTTGATGCAATTGCACATAGCATAATATTATATTTTTAGAAGTCATTGCTTTAAAACAAAAAGAAAAAAACAAAGAATACAATAATATAATATGAAATTAAAAATAGGATTAGTACGTTCAATCACGGTCATCAATGAAGTAGGTATTTACTATACGAAACATTTTCTTTAGTCACTCATTTCGTAGTCTTTTAAAAATCTCTTCCCCAGGCTACGGATTCGAGTGTAGTCGATAACAAACGAAGTCACCTTTGACTCGCACAATGGACCTTCGCAAATTACACACCCCGGGCAGCAATTACGCGCTCTAACAACAGATACATTTGTATGACAATGATCGGACGTTTTTTTGCGAAACACGATACTGTTAGCGTTCGTTCTGTTTACTCGTAGTTACGCGACGGTGTGAGAGAATTTTGAGGAAATTGGCTCGTGAAATAATTGATTACAGAAAAATAATTGTCGTTGTAACATAAAGCAAAATATCGAAATTAGAATCGCTTTGAAATAGTATTTTTTTCCTCTTTAAAAGTTAGTACTTGACTGCGACCTTACCTGATGGTAAGTGATGATGCAGCCTAAGATGTTATCCAATTCCAAAGTGGCCCGTGACGGGAATCACTACGCCAGGGAGGTCGTCAAATAGGTAGGTATATTATTGTGTAATAAATAGGTATATTTCCGTGTATCAAAAAACATTGAAAAAACATTCAATTCATCAGCTACGCAAGTATCCAATAAACTGTAAGAAAAGTTAAACCGATACATAGCAGCTTCATAAAAACACTCCTCCTCCTTCCTCCTGAAACTTTCTCGTTCTTGATACGCACTGCAAAGGCCTGGAATACCCTCCCAGGCACTGTCTTTCCTGCCACTTACAATCCGGGCGCCTTCAAATCAAGAGTGAATAGGCATCTTCTAGACAAGCGCGTTCCACCTTAGACTGTATCATCACTTTCAATCAGGTGTGATCACAGTCAAGCGCTAGCCTATACGGTTAAAAAAAACATAAACAGTAATTAGTGACACTTTCTATCGGCTAGATAGAGTTATCTGACAACAGTGTAAGATGACCTTCCGTCCGCGCCTCTCAGAACTGATAGGTCGTCCGTTTGACATCGCCCTCGCTTCCGAACCGCTTCACAGAACAACTGTATTGTGCAACCATTTCGTACTAATTAATACTTTATTAACAAATTAGCGTCCAGTCGGTTTTTATTGATATCGCATTATCTCGTTTCCAGGTTATAAGGTGAATCTTTTTATCGAGGTTTTCTGGAAAGTAAGTTGTTCCAATATTTTTACTGACGTTATAAGATTTCTAATACTTAAATAGAATAGGAAAAGTGTATAAGATTTTAGATTGAGTTCAGTACTTAAATCTCAAAATAAGACTTAAATCAACAAGATTAAAAGAGCAATATGGAACCTCTGTATAAAGTCGAATTTGAAAAAGTTTCTTAGATAAATATTTAGACGAAACTTGCATTTTGGAATTGTTTTAACGCATTAGGTATATTATTCCCCATTCCCTTAATCTAAAACATGAAACTTATGCAATGAGTCTGCGCCCATTTGAATTTCAGTATAATGTAACATGGATATAATAAGGCTTCCACTGGTAAAACGACATCTTACACAATTTAGGGCTTAAACCATACTGCTCGTAATGTTTAATACTTGTAAATAAAAGGTAGGTAATATCCATTGACCTCTATCATAACGAGAAATTAAGATGGTTGCATGCCTATTCTTCTCACGTATAAAATTTTCGTATCAACGTGTTTGTAACAAAACTCCTCCTAAACGGCTTGACTGATTTTAATGTTTTTTTTTGTGAATAATAATTAATCAGAAGGTCTGAAAAGTAATAGGACGCAAACAATTTTTTTATATAGGGCAAAATAACGTTTGTCAGGTCAGCTAGTTGTATTTATATGATTCGTAATGAATGAAGCGTAACCCGCTACACAAGCTATCTCCTAGTACAGTAAACTTACAGTTTGAACTTGGTACTATACACCCTTATGTTTGAACTCCAATGTACGAATCCATTATGGATTTACCGTTTCACTGATAATAGAGACGTCAACGTAGCGAGAGGCGCCCGACTGCGATCTGTCACCCGCGAATGCGTCAAAGGGTTTTTGCCAAGGCGCGAATTAAATCAGCCAGCGGGAGGCTTCTGAGGTGACGAGCAATTGATCGGGAACTGGTTCCATCCGCTTTGTATTCTTTTCCCTATGTAGGTACTGGTAACGTGTATTAAGGTACCTATTATGGGTACATATGAATGCAACGTTTTAGTATTGTATTTTGTCATTAGTAATATGTACTTATATCGAGCTTGTTGGACTAAGGGTTCGACAAGGTATCCCGAGATTCTCAGTTTGATTGATTACAAAGCACAAATAAATTAATGGCTCTACGCCTCGAAGAAAATACATTAATCTCTTCAAGCCACGTGCTCCCAGCCAAGTACAATCTGGGTATCTTCAAGAGAAGAGTAAAAGGGTATTTTCTAGGCAAGCACATTCCAACCGAGTCCTCGTCATGATTTTCCATCAGGCTCGACTGTCGTTAAACCAAGCTCATCTATCTACAGTTAAAAAAAATGATTATGATTATGATTGTTACAGACGTACCCAATTGTTTAGTTATAGTCGTTACTTTCTCATTATTGGAACAGTGTAGAGGGCTTAATTAATCTCTAAATGCCTTTATGCTTGTACACATCAGAAAGATATTGAGTTGCTGATAATGGTGACCAATCTATATTCAAATATAGGTTTGACCTTATGGACATCTTTCGAATCCGGGAGAATACCAATACTTACCACTTCCACTATTAAATGTACAACATTTTAACTATAAGGGTTGACTCTATAAAAAGTGATAATATTTATTCTAGGGATTTGATAGTAGGGCAACGTTACTAGTAACAAACTTAGAACTACATCACGTTGGACGTTAAATTGTACTGAAACGCAAAATTATATCAATCAATCATAAATTGCGTTCAATTGAAACAAAAGTTAGGGTCGAGTTTCATCTGTTACCCCACTTTGATAAAATAATTACCTCCTCGATAAAATATCGGCAGACTTTCCCTCCCGAGTCCCGTCGCATCTCGCTTCATACGCCACAACTGTCGATGTTACCTTAATTTACGACCTTCAATTATAAATTTGCCATCTTCCGAAACAGAACTCGAGTTATTTAAATTTAAACTCTATAGCTAAAAATGTTTCCTTAAAAAAGAAACATTTCAAAGAAAAAAAAATTTATGCAATCATTACGTCAAGGGAATAAAGAAAAAATAAGGTTATTTTTTAATAAATTATGAGAACTGGGAAATCACTTTACACGAAAAATATTGCATTGAAGCACGCGTTTTCCAATAAAAGCTTTACTCGTACTTAGATGTCAAAAAGTGTCTATTTTTGTTGATTTATTCTTTAGTTATTTAAAGTGACGCAGGAGTAATTTTCCGCATTTTTTTCCTTTAGAGACTGATAGGACATTATTAGCAGACTATACTATTTCCCGTAATTAAAACTTGTTTGTTGAAGCGAAAAAGATAAAATTGATAATTAGGAACCTAGTTAACGATGTGTTTTTACGCTGCTCCATAACAAATGGCACTAAAATGTTTCCTTGTGGGTGACCTTTGACACGAGATACGTGTATTCCCGTTAATTAAATTTAACTGGCCATTGTTATCAATTTTAACTCTATTTTTATTACGGACAAATTTAACTACAATAGGACGCTACTGTTAGCGGTTTATGAGTTTTGTTTTAAAATCTAATTTACTACCGATTCATGATAATGTAACTTAAAGTAACTCAATGGGCGATGCTTTAAAAATATTGACGTAAAAGAAATGAAAATATTTTATTACGTGGTATACGTAGATTTTCGCATATGGAGAATCAAAGTCACGCATATACCTCTGTTAGTATTATCACAGTTGAAAGATATTGTGTGTTTTATCATAGGACCAATGCAGAAGGAAATGAAAGTTCTTACATGGTGGTCTGCTGACTAACGACTCTCCACCAAATTATGCAGCGTTTACCCTACACTAAGTCACTTCATACTTGCAGTCCCTCGCAGCTATTCTGCCCAGCTACACTAACTGAAGAACTCTGAAAGTAAATTTCACTTATGCTAAGCTCCGGTTTCAGCTGGTGTAAGCAATTAAGTCACTCGCGGTTTTAATAACACTAGGACGTTGATCTTCAGGAATGAAGGAAAGACTGGAGAGAGATTCTCTACATTAGTAGACAGCTGATAGTATCAAGCTAAAATTTAACTGCTACTGGACACAGAAGGTAGATGTGAGACCATATATTATCATGTGCAAACGACAGCACAGCTCGTAGAACCGACTGACGTTGGAGACTCAAAGTGCTGGAACAGCAACCTCGCACGGGAAAGCGCAGTGTTGGCAGACCAACCAGATGGACTGACGTCATTAGGAAGGTCGCGGGAAGCTGGATACAAGTGGTGCAGAACCGTGTCAGTTGGAAATCATTGGAGGAGACCTTTGCCCAGCAGTGGACGTCCGTTGGCTGAAACGAACGAATGAAACGACGGCAATGAAAAATCACTATAAGGTACGAGTATAAACTATATAAAGCACTGTTTGGCAACATGGTGTACGAATACGTATATAGGTATAAGAAAAAAAGAGACGAACGGTCTTTGTAATGTCAGTAGGTATGGCCTCTACGTAGTCGCTCGCTCCGTGTTTCAGATCACAAAGATTATGATTAAACTGCCAGAGACCGGGTTCATTTATAAAATAAAAATTATTTGACGAGGGTTTGCCATTAATTTCGGCGACAATGTGATAAATAATGAGAGAGGTGTAATGCGGGGGCGGCATCCCTCTAAAATGTCACTTTGATGGCCTGGGTTTGAAGTTTTGACGGGTCACATACTAATTTTCTTTCTGCCGGTTATCCCCGACACTTTTCAATAAGTCACTTTTTGTGGTGATATTTTCAATTTCGAAGTTTCATACTTTGTTGAGAGGAGGGCAGGGAAAATAAGTTTGTAAGTGAAGTCACTTTTGGTCGACATCAAGTTCGAGTCTCGGACCGTTGGTAAAGTACTTAGCTAGCTCGTGGATATAATGATGTGTTTTATACAAAAATTAATTTACACCTAGTTATAATCAAATATATATCAAATAATATTATGTTAAGTTAACAAAACTGAAAAACTCGTCTAAAAAAAAACATTCTACAGTTGAATTTGGAAAAACAAATAAATACTAATATGCATATTTTATTGTACCTTTAAGGTGTAATGAATGCCATTAGCCACAGGCTATTGAATTCAGGAATCGATAGGAACCAATAATTCAATTAAGAGCCGACAACGTTGCTGACACAATATCAATTGTGCATCAAAGAGCGTCAGTTACAGGTAAAATTAATTATATTGGACTTGCATTGAACTATGCTTCTATAGTTAGTATAATCTACAGTATGATGATACATTTACGTTTCATGATTTATTAATTCAAAAAGTTACTTCCCGGATTTTTCAATATTCATGGGAAAGCTTACTGTAGAAATAATAATATAATGTCGATTAACTTACTGATAAAAAAATATATATCTTACGTCGTTATCATAATATATCTCAATCACAAAATGAGTAAATATCCCAACTCTGACATCGATATAATATTTCCACGAGTTACGAAGCTGACAATTGGCCAGGAAGAGATATTATATTGCTGATATATTGAGAATTATTTTATTTTAATTTAAATGACTAACTAATCTACCAAAGCATAATAGGAATCGATAGGAACCAATAATTCAATTAAGAGCCGACAACGTTGCTGACACGTCATCAATTGTGCATCAAAGAGCGTCAGTTACAGGTAAAATTAATTATATTGGACTTGCATTGAACTATGCTTCTATAGTTAGTATAATCTACAGTATGATGATACATTTACGTTTCATGATTTATTAATTCAAAAAGTTACTTCCCGGATTTTTCAATATTCATGGGAAAGCTTACTGTAGAAATAATAATATAATGTCGATTAACTTACTGATAAAAAAATATATATCTTACGTCGTTATCATAATATATCTCAATCACAAAATGAATTCAGGAATCGATAGGAACCAATAATTCAATTAAGAGCCGACAACGTTGCTGACACGTCATCAATTGTGCATCAAAGAGCGTCAGTTACAGGTAAAATTAATTATATTGGACTTGCATTGAACTATGCTTCTATAGTTAGTATAATCTACAGTATGATGATACATTTACGTTTCATGATTTATTAATTCAAAAAGTTACTTCCCGGATTTTTCAATATTCATGGGAAAGCTTACTGTAGAAATAATAATATAATGTCGATTAACTTACTGATAAAAAAATATATATCTTACGTCGTTATCATAATATATCTCAATCACAAAATGAGTAAATATCCCAACTCTGACATCGATATAATATTTCCACGAGTTACGAAGCTGACAATTGGCCAGGAAGAGATATTATATTGCTGATATATTGAGAATTATTTTATTTTAATTTAAATGACTAACTAATCTACCAAAGCATAATATCTCAAACCACTGGATTGATCAGATTTTCACAAACAGATTTTGACCTACCCATAGGATGTCACGCAAGTAAAGCTGTTGACACGCTGTAGTTATAACACCAAAGTGGTAATTTAAAAAAATA
The DNA here is from genome assembly GCA_036785405.1 of Coenonympha arcania. Classification (NCBI taxonomy): domain Eukaryota; kingdom Metazoa; phylum Arthropoda; class Insecta; order Lepidoptera; family Nymphalidae; genus Coenonympha; species Coenonympha arcania. The sequence continues at coordinate 6,375,472 of CM072072.1, read as the reverse complement.
GTCGTTGTAAAACAATCAAGGCATATCTGAATTCATAAGGCAATAAGCGAAACAGATATTGCCTGCACATTTGGGGCAGTAAATCAAGTTTAAACTCCACTCGGATTCATGGCGGCGCGGCGCGTGATCCGTGAAAAATTGCTTATTTTTAAAAAGCTATTTTTCTGTCGGTGTCGCGCCCTTCGCTGTGGGACTGTATCAGTTTGTGATACGTTTAGAACATGATTTTTATAATTACAAAAATGGAGAAATATCACCAATCTACTACGATAATACTCGTGTTAAAAACTGAAGGTCTCTGATTTATATTTCTAAATTAAGGAAGTCCTTGAATATTATAATTAATAATATTACGAGCTGACCTGACAAACGTTGTTTTGCCATTAGGGATATAAAACAATAGCATATGACTTTCTCAGCCCTACTGAACATACACAGAAAATTTCATAACCATCGGTCAAGCCGTTTCGGAGGAGTTTGGTAACAAAAATTGCAACGAGAATTTTATATATTACAGAAGAATTCTTGCTCCAAATAAGACATGTAGCAGAATCTCTTTACCTTATTTTTCCAAAATATTTAAGTATTAGTTATAATAAGTATAAGTATTTGTGTAACTACAACAAAATACTTAACTATCACGAGAGTGAATTTTAATATATCATAGTATCTTTTAATGTCGTAGTAACATCCGCTCAAATGTAAAAACCGTATTTTGCAAATGAAAAACATCCTCAATTTTTATGCCGCATCACATGCAAACGCTGAGCCATATATCATTCGGGGCTCATCACGTTTTTAATAAAATCCGTATATGAAATCCACCCATACTTTCACACATTTTTACTCATAGACATAAATGTTCGTACTGGAATAACGATTTTTTGAAAAAAGCTTTCTTATGGAGGCTTATTGGGTTGTACTACTAAAATATAATCTAGGTTGTTAAACCCTTCTAGATTTTTTATTATTATTGGATAAGCCTTTATTGCTGAGACTAAAATATATAAAGTTTTAAGACTTTTACACTTATCTAAATTCTTGCTAAAGTGTTTGAAAACTTACAGCACTTAGGTTCTTTAATAGGATTTGTTTTTGTATTAGTAATAATTGCCAACATATTATAATAGAATTTCTTACAAACATATATTGTACGGCCACTCCGGTAATATTTCATAGTTATCGTCATCTGCCGTCAAATTATCGTAATTATAAACCACGGGCCCACTCGAAACCTCTCAGGTTGCTGTCCAAATATACGTTAGGGTCCGTTACGATTCTTACAGTCAAAAGAATTCCATCCATGGAGTCGGGCCCCATATCTATTCTTTCCTACCCCTACCTTAAGATAACATACCCCCACTCAAAATCGAACTCTATTCCTGTTAAATACGACTCATATTCACTACGTTCATTGTCATAACATTATTGAAAGTCGAGTGTCTAGCAAAGAAAATCGTCGATAAACAAAGGTATAGTTAAATTAATGCTCCACATCTTAGCACTGTATCCGTACAAACAGGGTGTTCCAAAATTAACTTATTCTGATAACTAAGCATTTTAAATGCTTTTAACGTACAACTGTCCTCTGTTATTTAATTTTCGGTACTAGTTCTGCATTCGCATTTGAAAACAGACTAGCAATTTTGAACACTTTCTTTAAAAAGAAAAGCAATCGAAGATGGACATGGAGATCGCCAAACTCTACGGTAAAAAATGAAATAGACTATATACTAACTAACCTCCATAAAAACGCCCAAGACATGCAGGTCATCAACGTGAAATACCCTAGCGACCACAGACTGGTGAGAGCAACATTACAACTACAACCATCACACAAAAAGAGTCGGAAGAAATACGTAAGTAGCGTAAAAAGCACCTTGAAAGATGCTAGTGAAATCGAAGCATACAACGAATCACTTCGTAAAGACTTAAACCACATCACCAACGACCAACACAACTACACGGTGCAAGAACTTCACGACATAATCGTCAGCGCTATAACAAAAAGCCTCAAAAACGCTTACAACACCACAAAGGACAAAAACAAGTCTTCTGTTATATCAGCCAAAACTAGAAAATTGATACTAAGACGTCAAGAGCTACAAAGAACAAAACCAAAAACGAGAAGCATGAAAAATGAGTTGAGAGCTCTATACAAGCTTATTAGCAAGTACATCATGTCTGACTACAAAACCTATCGTTTAGAAACCATAGAAAAACACATATTACAGTCAGGAAGCCTAAAAAGGGCCAACAGAGAACTGAGAACTCATAAAACCTGGATAGAAGGACTGAAAGCTTCAAATAAATCAACTCACAATAGAAACGAGATACTTCAAGTTGCCACCGACTTCTACAAAGATTTATACAAGTATGAAAATCTAAATACCACGCCAACTCTACCAAATGAAACATTGTCAAACTCAGAAGCCATAGACGAAGAGGAAGTCATAGGGGGGATTGCGAAATTGAAGTCCGAAAAAAGCCCCGGACCTGATAAAATAACCAACGAAGCTCTGAAACTAGGACACCTCTATCTCGCAAACCCTTTTGTACAGCTCTTTAACTTGGTACTTCAAACAGGCATAACACCAAAACAATGGTCAGAGTCTGACATAATTTTATTGTACAAGAAGGGCGATCCAAAAAACGTAAGCAACTACCGACCGATTAGCTTGCTCTCTTCAATTTATAAATTATTCTCATCGCTTCTAGAAAGGAGAATCAGAAGCAACATTGAAAAACACCAACCCATGGAGCAAGCGGGCTTTAGAAGTGGTTTTTCGACGGTGGATCACATTCACTCCATTGAAATGATCATCGAAAAGTATCTAGAGTTTAACAAGCCGCTCTACCTTCTATTTATAGATTATAAAAAAGCTTTTGATACGCTCTACCACCACTCAATATGGGAATCTCTACACTCTCAAAATATCGATAGCACATATCTAAAAGTTTTGCAACACCTATACGACAACTGTTATAGCAGAATCAAGCTGGAGACGACCGGACCACCCATACCTATCAAAAGAGGAGTTAGACAGGGAGACCCCGTCTCTCAAACGATTTTCATCGCCGTGCTACAATCTGTCATTGGAAAACTAAACTGGGAAAAGGTAGGCTTAAAAATAAACCAGCAATATTTAAGCCATTTACGATTTGCCGACGACATCGTCTTGTTCTCCGAAAACTCCACCGAGTTGCAGTTGATGATCGACGCTCTACACACCGCCAGTCAACAAGTAGGCCTGGAAATAAACCGCAGTAAGACAAACATTATGACAAACAGTATTAAAAGCCCAGTATACCTAGAAAATGAAACACTAGACTACGTCGACTCGTTTATATACCTGGGGAAACAAATTTCTTTCAACGCACAAAGAAACGAGCAAGAAATAGAAAGAAGAGTTTCAAACTCATGGCAAAAGTTCTGGAGCTTGAAAGAAGTAATGAAAAGCGACATGCCCATCAAAATCAAACAAAAAGTCATGGATGTCTGTATCCTGCCATCATTAACTTACGCTAGCCAAACCTGGAAATTTACTTATCAATCCAAAAATAAAATAAGATCTTGTCAAAGAGCCATGGAGCGCAGTCTACTAAAAGTCAAAAAAATTCAAAAAATTTCTCATAAAATCATACGAAAAAGGACAAAAGTTACTGACGCTCTATGTTACTGTAAGAAATTAAAATGGCGGTGGGCAGGCCATATAGCTAGGCTAACCGACAACAGATGGACTCAGAGACTAACATCTTGGAAAGGACCACCAGGCTACAGAAAAAGAGGCAGACCACTTGCCCGATGGGCAGATGACATAACCCACGTGGCCGGTACACAGTGGATGACCATAGCAAAAAACAGAGAATGCTGGAAATCTCTAGAGGAGGCCTTCACCTTCGAATCAACGAGGGGTTCTTGCTAGAAAATGATACATAGTAACATTCAATTAGAATAGTTTTTTCAAAATAACATAACACACTATATAGTTACTTGTTAGCATAAAAATAGTTATGTAATTGTTTGTACATTAGCATGAAATAAAAGGCTTTTTTATTTTATTTTTATTTTTATTTTTATTTTATTTATTTACTAGTTCTGCAGCCTTAGTTATGATATGTCTTATCGATGATTGTGAAAGCAATCTGTCGATATCTCAAATGGAACGAAATTCAAAATATACCTGGGAATGACGTATGCGATCGCTAAATTGATCATGTTACTTCGATTCGTCAAAGACGATTTTCAACTTGGAGCAATCGCAAAATCTGTGATCGCGAATAAGACATAAGGCTGCTAATTTTCTCACCATTCCATGATGGAGACTATTTAGTATTTAACTGTTTTCATATTCTGAAGTAATAGTCAGCGACGTAGAAGACTGCGCGGAGAAAGTAGGTAGGTACGATTTTATATCTATGTGAATAAAGATATTTGAAATTTGAATTTTGAAGAAGCTGGTAGGGTCTAAATTTTAACTGGACAACCTATTCTGCAGCTGAATTATCTTAAACTGCCTGGGCAAGCCAAAAAGCTGTAAATAGGTTGAACATCCTAAAAAGGCAAACCCCCAATTTTTTAGTAGAAACATCATAGAAATTTTAGAGATATAAAATCGCCGATAAGAAACCTCAGGATATGGGCATTCGAACGATTTACGTAAACCTTTTTCGTACAAGCAAACAGTAATCTGTCAAAATTCTATAAGGTTGCCGCTCAACGACAGTGTGGCCTTACTGTTGGTGACGAAACAAGCATTTTTGGCACCAATGAACTAGCCACATCTTTTCGCGCTGTTCGTCCTGTCCAGAGTACTTGTCTATTTGTAGAACAGATTTTTTTATTAATACAAATCGGAACACCGTTTACATAGAAAAACAATACATAAACTTGATAAAGTCCTTGAAATCATAAAGGCAGACATTTGTGCTAAGTCGCGGCCGTGAATCGAATCCACTTTCACGACAATTGTTCCTACCCCTGCCCGGCTAGGACAATGGATGTCCTGATAAAAATCATATTCGATAACAGTTCATTTGCTAAGTTCGTTTATGCGTTTATTTACTGCGAAACCATGAGAACTTTGTTGTGGAGGTTATTATGCTTATTAATAAGTAATAACTAGATGCACGTTATGTTATTTAAGTATTAAAAATACAAATATATATGTAAATAGTATTTTTGAGATATTTTACCTATTTTACCCATATATCTGATAGACGTTTTGTTGTATCTCTAATAGCTGGTCCCACTCAAACATGCAAAAAATACATAAAAAATCGATCTGCCATGATTTAGGTATGGTTCTTGGATATTTATTTGGCTAAAATAACGTCCTTTTTTAACACAAATATATGTAATGAGTTATCTAATTTTGAACCGTCAACCGAATCAAACCGTTAACTCACAATTTCACGCAAAGTCAAACACAAAGGATCACGCCGAATTTTTTACCCTTTGGTTCCAATTTTTTCTCAGCTTTTTTTGGGTAAAATCTCCGTATCTGTTAGTTTTTTTTGCATGCTTTTGTGACGAATTTCGCACGGTTCGTTATAACAATCGCTATGTCAAAGTTTATTTGAATGCAATCCTAATTTCGGTTTTCTAACCCTTCTGAGGTGACTTTGACAACAGGGTTATCTTTAAAAAATGTCTTCTACCTGTCTTTATTGAGATATTAAAAGGGTTGGTTAAGGGTTAACACTTGCCTTGACCTTTGACACTCAGGGGAAACTTTTTTATGAAATGTGTGAATCTCAGAAGATGCGTCTAATCAACTCCAATTGTTATATTGAATAGAGGATTTTCTACGGTGTTATTAAAAAATTAATCAAAGATTTATTGCATGCTCTTTACACCCCGTATAGTGTTAAATGTCAATGTGGATATAGATTCAATTTATTTATCTTTTACCCGAAAAAAATTATCCGACGACACCAAAATTGATCCATAAATTTTAAGAATTAAGATTTTTTATGCATTTTACGATGGGATATCAATAAAAGCATATTATTTTTTACATGAATGAAGGACTTTTATTTATCTTTTCTATTTTTTAATAAATTTTCAAAAGATACATTTAACCGTAACATTTGCAGTCTGAATTCTATTAAATCTACAATATACTTCTATGCAAGGACAAGATTGGCATACCTTTACATTGAATACACAACACAGATATTACGTGCACTAATTGTAAGAACACCTACTGCGATCCATAGGTGTTCCATTTAACATTTTTCGTTGACCCACTCAAAGCATTATAAACTCTAATATCACTAGTCATACAGTATAATATTCAGTTAGTTAATGGACAATAAATGGCGTATAGCCACAGGGCGTATCTGTTTTGTCAAGGCAGTCATGTGAATAATTCTGTCCAAATCCTTTTAGTGATTATCATTTAAATGACAATAAAAGTCAAGACGTGAGGGGATTTAACAAAGAACTGAACATAATAATCATTTTGTACATACGGATTGTTTGTTTGAGAACATTTAACTCTATCTACCCTTAAAATTGACGTTAAATATTCATATAAATGTATGTACCTAATAAATAGTTTCTAGGCCCTAAACTTATAAATATATGTATAAAAATTCTAATATCAAAGATAAAATTCTAAACTAATCACAAGAAAGGAAGCCGAAAGGTCACAGATAATATGAAATAATTACGATGATTTGACGTGTACCTAACACATGTAGAATTACGTAAGTGTTCAATTGAGTTTATGGATTGAGTCATTTAATTAGCTCCGTTTCTCGATTTGCTTGTTTCGTAATTTCAACATTATTAGATCACATAAAAGTTAGTAATTTCTAGGCGTATGAAGAATCTGTTCGCTATAATTAATCGTTCAAAATTTAACCACGAATTTATATTTCACAAGTTTATGTAGCAAGCTGTTATTGTAAATTTCAAGTTCAATTCCAGCATGTTGTAGTTTCAACGCATAGGTTTAGAAGCCTATCTAGGTTAAGAACAATAATAATCTATTTGTACAATGTTAACCAAGAAAATATAAGGTATGTCCTTTCAGTAATTAAAACATAAGCCATGTTTTCCCTTTCCACATCACTCCTATTTTGGATAGTAATAATATTTCTCAAAAGTTAAGTTTATTGGAGCTGGTACGTAAGTAGCTAAATGAATTTCAGGTCGCTAGCAAGGCATGCCTTATGTAACCAGTAACGTAAATGCGATTACCAAAGACACTACAAAGTTAACTCAGAAAAGATTACATAAAGTCATACACAACGAAACGTTTGCGTTCTCTCCCACTTATGCTCGGCGCAAAAGTCAAAGGCGGGTATTACCCTACCTTCTGCAGACACTTACAAACCCATATAGGCGCATATCTGAAACGTCCCTTAGAAAACTGCTTTTAAGAGGCCGAGTGGAGAGCGGTGTCGCGATCGGCTTCACTGCTCACCCTGGCGACAGTAAAAAATATGAGCATCCCCCTCACACCCCATGCGCCATCTTGAAAAACTTTGTCACTTGTAGCCGCAAATCGATCTGTGTCTACGAACCACTCCGCTCGTAGCGCGTAGGCTGTACATTGGACTTTTTATGATACCGATGGCATCAAAAATCTGTTGCCAATTCGAGTAATTTATTATTTCAAAATTATCTTCAAACCAACTTAAAATATCTAATCATTATTATATATACACGTATAAATGACGGATCTTCCATCGCACAACTCAAATCACTTATAGGCAGAAAACTATTAGGCATGATGTAGGTAAGTATCCGCTACGAAAGTATTATCGAAAATTCAAAGAAATTTACATAAGGCATCACGTGAGCAAAACCGTGGGCAGGCGCTAGCCTTACGTAAATTGATGTTACAGAAATGTACAATGTTATAATATGAAACCTCAGAAAAATAATTTCTGAAAACAACTTAGAGAGTATAGTTACTACGTTCTCGTACTTTTAGCGTAAGTGTTATATAACAAGAGATTGTGATTTTACAGTTTTATGCAACCTTTAAAATATCTTAATACATTTCAAAACTATTTAATTTAATTAAATAGTTTTGAAATCTCTTCTCTGACTCTTATAAATACAATTTTTCCGTCCGGCATATTTGTAAGCAAGAGTTTTTCTATAATGCCCAAATGTGATTATCTATTCACACTTTGTTTAGCGTTTGTTTCTAATTATGAACATCAAATATGGGAAGGTCAACACTGAATAGATAAAGCGTATCTGTAGATACTACAAGTCGAGTCGGGGGTAAAGCTTATGCCCCCCGGCCATGTTTACCGACAGTACTGGCTACTGTGAAACAAGACTGTGTAACTGATTTTAAAATTCTCGATGATCATCAAAATATTTGTAATTTGTAATTCTATATCAAGTCAGAATTGGATTTTTTTATTATAATTTTGATGAATTACACTTTTAGCCTGTCAAAACAAATCAGCTTCGTAAAAATTTCAATATTTTTTCAGTATAAGCGTAATTTTTATCCTAGTCACTTTCGTGTAGAGACATTTCAATCCACGAAGACGCGCCCCACTCTGTCAAAATCGCTTATGTTTTTTCGATTCGTATGGAGTTTGACAGAATTTTGAAATACTTTGAATTTTTGAACAGAACGTTGAAATAATTAAACTCGTAGTCGTGTTTGCAACCAAACCAAACCTCTAAAACCGTTTACCGATTTTTATGAAATTTTGGGCTACATTCGGTAGGTCTACATTCGGAGGAGAAATCGTAATTTATTTCTCATACCTCTTAATTAAAGCCCTAGTAAAGTTATAATATTTGTTAAGTCAAATAACCTATGTCGTCGAAAATATAAATGTACCTGAAAAAACAAATTCACCGCTAAACACAGTGCTTCGAGTTGTGTCTGAGTGGGGAAATGTACACAAATCCGGTTGTAGGTACTTGAAATTAATTTCATAGAGCCTCCGGGCACGGAAGCGGGGAGAGCATCCCCTCCCAGCGACCGCGACACGTGCTCGAATAATCATATTTTAGTAACCGCGGGCGAAAATAGATTGTGATTGAATAAGCTAATTTTTTGAATGGAGAACCATGCTACATGTTTCGACTTTAGCCATGCCCATACTACTAGCAAAGTGCGCGCTGGCTGGCTTCAAATAACTTTTGAGATCGTTACAGTGAACTCTAAAGCACATAAGTTTTCTCGTGATAGCAGAGATCTGTAGGCCGATTCTGTATCATTCAGTTTGTTTTTTGGTTAGTAACCACTGGGTTACAAATTAGAAAATGGTAGGAAAATTCATATTTTTGTATTATTTTTCCACAAGTTAGCAACTAGCATGGTATATTGACATTTTACCAACCTAGGTTGGTAACTTGTGCAATTAGAATGCAAAAATAGGATTTTTTTCTCCGTTTTCGTTACCAACCCATCAGAGAGGGTTGCTAACTAACAAACTGAACGATACAGAATCAGTTCACTGAATTAAATGGCTATTAAAACTTCAAACTAAATTCATATTTAGTACAAACACAAGAAACAGAAATTAGCAAAATACTTGGAAGTTGTTGTTAGTAACACATATTCTCGTTCTAATATTGAGACTTTATTGTCGTTATTTCGTTATCAAAGGTTGTAATCACGTCGTATACGAGCGTCCGGTAGACAAATCAGTTGTAATCTGTTTTCAGTCTATCTTATCCAAAACTTATCAATGACTATATTGACAGTGTATTTCCATTTCTTTTACAAACTATTATAAATTTTTTGGAGTTCGTTCAAAACTCGTCTGAATAGATTTACCGATTTTTATTATAAAAAATGTGTGCCTATATTTGGTAGGTTTGAGTTACATTTATATGGGAAACCTACATAATATGCCGGGTCAGCTAGTCCTATTATAAAGTTGTAAAACATAAATACATATTAACATATTAAGTCTTATATTCATTCATTTAGAGTTTAGACATCAGATGTTATAAATGCACTCTACAATGAATGGTGATTACAAAATATTAATAAACGCTCGGTAAAATAAAGAATAGCTTCAATTTCAATGATTTCATCCGCACAAGAGTCTTCCCATATTCAAACATAATGGGAGTGAACTCTCACATTAAACTGTGACTATTGTTTTGACCTATTGTTCCCTTTTTGTTTTAAACCCCCTTTGTCGTTTTTAAAAGTGCGGTACCGAAGAATGATAAAATTCTGTTTTGTGAAATGTGTTATTATTAATGTAAACTATTTATTTTATATTATTTACAAGGGATGTATTAAAAAACAAAACATAAACGATAAAGCCTCATCGAAGTCGAGGCAGCAAGGATGCAACAAAATATGGCAGCATTTGGATATTCAAACTTACCTTTGGATAGCTAAACTTATCTTTGGATAGCCAAACTTATCTTTGGATAGCCAAACTTATCTTTGGATAGCCAAACTTATCTTTGAATAGCCAAACTTATCTTTGGATATCCAAACTTACCTTTGGATAGCCAAACTTATCTTTGGATAGCCAAACTTATCTTTGGATATCCAAACTTACCTTCGGATAGCCAAACTTATCTTTGAATAGCCAAACTTATCTTTGGATATCCAAACTTACCTTTGGATAGCCATACTTATCTTTGGATAGCCAAACTTATCTTTGGATAGCCAAACTTATCTTTTGACAGCCAAATTTATCTTCTGGAAAATGTAGATGCCAGCTCTTTCATCCCCGGTAGACCCAATTAAACTTTTTTTAGTATAAGCTTGTCATATACATTCACATTGTGAATGTGTGATGCGATAAATATTTATGAGAAATATAAATAAAATTTGAATATTAGAACGTCTTATTCAAATCATTCAGTAAGAAGTATCATTGATTAAAATAATGTAAGTTTCAAAATCAGTATGACAAGTCATAATTATGGTAACAATAATGGGTAGGATTTACTAAAGACGCGGTATGACAAGCATCATATCAGCACGCGAGTCATATAAAATAACACAGAAATAACCGTCCAATCAGTGTGCGCATGCTTCGATGCATTTATGCAGTTATTATAGCTGCACTCTGCAGTCGTGTGGACAGATTTGGAATGACGGTCCCGAGGATATACAAACTATTTTAAGGCTGTATTAGCACTTAGGTACTGAATAAAAATAAGCTTCATATTATAAAAAGCTATTTTAATTTTGTTAAAGAGTAATGTCGTTTAAATAATAATAATGAAAATCTGATATAGACCCAAAATTTTAATAAGAAATAGTAAATGATCAAAAAAAGCATATATATTTCTTTTTATTATTATTTCAGTTTATTGTTTCTAGCTGAACTTTAGTCTGTAAATGTAAATTTTCAGCACCAGTAAATGAAATAAACAACTTCATTTGGTACAGCGTTAATTAATGACCTACAGATATACTCGTACATAGGTACCTATCCCCATTGACTACCTGAAAAAGATCAAAGAAAGACTTGTAAAATTCTACACATAGACATTTCATGTGTGTACGTGTACATGCAGACATAAACAACAATTTTCCGCATTGGAGACTTGTCAAAACGGATCCCAGAGTCAGACCCCAGTCCCCTCCGAATTGATAAAATAGCTCGAGCCCACAAATACGGTAAAACGATATAAAAATCTACAAAAGGCTGTGCCCTCGACGACTCTCAACCTAAACGCTTTAACTATGTCCCAACCCCATACTTCAGGATTGCTCACTCCACTTGTCTCCAAAGATCCGTGAACATTTTATTGGATTCTATCTCCAATGGCGAGGGGTAAAGGGGCTAATTTTGCGCGCAGCCGCCGAGATAATGATGGCACTTGAGCCGATGGTTTTGGTATTGCTTCTAATTGGTGGTGGTCCTCATGCAAAACTGTTGCACGCGCCACCCTTATGTACAAATACTAAAGTGAAGGTGAAGGATCAAAAGCGTTTACATGTATGATATACCACGTAGGTATATGTACCTACAATGATATCTGATATAATAAATACGGGTATTATGTAAGGTATTTAGAGCATGGAAATGTTGGTAAAAGTCTAGGAAATAAGTTTTACATGATTTCCCTCTACTTAATCAAAGATGTTTTTGAAATTCACAACTGATGATAAATAATAGATAAATGTAATGTGTACCTACTTAACTTTTAAGAACTGCAGGAGTAGCCAATAGTCATAACTTATCGATAATGAACGTCGTTCCCATACTTATTTTTCGTTTTGATCCCTTAGCCTCATCGTAATCGCATACCGTAATCCCGTAACGCGTACCTACACGTAATCGTAAAAGCAGCATACATAGGTACAATGACTACGGCTGAAAAACAAAAGGAAAAGGCTCGAGACAAAAAGTCTTGTAGACAAAAAGCCAAAAAATAAAGAACTCCAATATGAAACCATCATTTACTTTCATTTACGGTGCCTACGATATAATTTCAATACTTATAGTTTACGCAATATCTCACTGCTCACGGTGAAATAAAATAAGGAAACAAACCACATGTAGCGCTCTCTTTCGCACTTAGGACAACAGGCGCCATCTTGTTTCCCCATTTCATCGCACTACGGGTAGCGAGATATTGCTCCGACCATAACTAGTTCTTGCTCGAATTTAAAGGAAAGAAATACGATATCTATCCGACACCGATACGTTCCGATAATAAACGGATCGTGAATCGATTCTCTTCCCGGTTGTTCGTATGTCATTAATGGTGTCGTAAAGCGCGGACGCGGGTCGCCGCGAGCGGAATGCGCTTCGAGGCACGCACCAAGGCGATAAACTTGCACTCCAGTTTCTGAAATGCTGATCAGTGATCATTGGTCACATAAACAATTATTTGTTTTTGTAAGAAATTTTCTTTTTGTGTCTTAAAAATTTTTTGACTTTGATTGTTTTGAATATATTCTATTTTTTCCCGTCAAAATGCGTAGTATATAGAAAAATATTTATTGTTTTGTGGCGTACATGTTTCAACCATCGTAGGTATAGAATAGACACAATATACACTGGACAGGGCGGATGGGGCGAAAAAATGTCGCCATTTTACCGGTTCCAAAATGCTTGTTTTGTCACCAACGTAAGGCCTCGCTGCAGATCGTTTAAAAGCCATCTACAGAATTTTGACAGATGGCGCTACTGTTTGCTTGTAAGATAAAGGTTTACATAAATCTTGCGGATGCCCAAATTGTCAGGTTTCTTATCGGTGAGGTATAGACAATAAATTTTCTTGGTTTACTATTTTGTATTAGTTATCACCATTATAGAGACCGTGTAAAATGAAATGACTTGTCATAAGAGCATTTGTATACTAGGCCTACATTTTTTTTATTTGATGTTCAAAATATGCCAAAACACAAGTATCAATATAAATCTTGCCATCCTCTTAAACTCAAAGAGTTTATGTGAGGATGGCCAAATAAAGTATTGAAATAAAGTATTTTGTATTCTATTCCATTTTGTGGAAATGCATTCACATAAATTTAATCAATTTCTAAAATAATTCATGCGAAACCTAAATCACTAAACCTAAATCAATAGTCACTAAAAACCTGTCAAGTGCGAGTCGGACTCGCGCACTGAGGGTTCCGTACTTCAACCGGATGAATAAAACCATAAAAACCACTTTTCTTATCGAACCGCAAAACTAACTTTGTTTTTAGAGGTTTTATTGTAAATATCAAAAAACTACTTATTAGATCTCGTTCAAACCAATTTTCGGTGAAAGTTTGCATGGTAATGTACATCATATATTTTTTTTAGTTTTATCATACTCTTATTTTAGAAGTTACAGGGGGGGGGACACACATTTTACCACTTTGGAAGTGTCTCTCGCGCAAGCTATTCATTTTAGAAAAAAATGATATTAGAAACCTTAGTATCATTTTTGAAGACCTATCCATAGATATAGGTTTGATGAAAAAAAAATTTTTGAGTTTCAGTTCTAAGTATGGGGCACCCCCAAAAAATATTACTTTTTTTAAAATTTTGTGTGAAAACCTTAATGCGGTTCACAGAATCCATCTACTTACCAAGTTTCAACAGTATAGCTCTTATAGTTTCGGAAAAAAGTGGCTGTGACATACGGACGGACAGACGGACAGACGGACAGACGGACAGACGGACAGACGGACAGACAGACATGACGAATTTATAAGGGTTCCGTTTTTTGCCATTCGGCTACGGAACCCTAAAAAGGTGATATCTTCCTTATCAAAGGAAGACTGATAGTTGTTATCAGAATACTTATCATGACGTTAAAGTATGTTATGACTTCTTTACGTCACTATATCAGTGATGATAAACGTAATTAATAGTAAGAATACAAACAAAAAGTGAAAAGTCGCGATTATATAAATTATTCAAACGAAGGAGAATTTATTGCCACAAATGAGAAGATCCATGGAATTGATTTGTGGAGTTGATAATTATTCATCATCTGCAGAAATCACTTTAAACACATTGAGTGCTAATAGACGCCTGCGGTTTCATCCACGTTATATTCAGTTTTTCACAAATTCTTTGTGTCCAAATTTCAGCTAAATTGTTGCAGTAGTTGCGGCGTGAAGATATATTCCTCCATACAAACCATGGACCCCCGTTTCATCCCCATTAAGGCTAAGATTAGAAAATCCATTCTTAGTCCATTCCTAGACCTTATAAAAAAATTATCTACCAAATCTCTCAATCCTGTTTACGGGCTGTACGTCTATTTTTAACCGACTTCGAAAAACAAAAGAAGGAGGAGGTTATCAATTCAGCCTGTATGTTTTTTTTTATTTTTTTTATGTATGTATGTTCACGAATTTCTTCGATAATACGCAACTGATTTTCATGGTTCTACATTAGATCGATAGGAACTAGTGTCGAATTGGTCCCATGTAAATTTTATCTAACTTGGTTGACTACTTTTTAAATTATCTTTAAAAATAGGGGAATTTTGTTGGAATTTTGGCAAATCTTATGTCAAATTGGAATAATTTTTTATTTACTAATAAACAAATCATTGCTTATATAGCAACAACTGACGGGCCTGGACCCCTCACTGGACCTTTATTCTGTATTTCAGTGACAATGACTCTGTGAAGAGCTAATTTGACATAATATGTTTTTTTTTTATCTATTGAAGGTTCACCGCAAAATCTTATTTTCGTTTCACTTACTAAAGCAGCAATGTATAACGCACCATAGACAACAATGAACATCACGCTATAACTGCCAGAGATACGGAATAGGGGCCCCTGGTGTTGGTAAACAACGCATCAAACATAATATTACAAGTGCGACAAGGTTATCTTGGTGCGTGGTCAAAATCGGAACTAATGCCGCTATCTTGTGACACTGTTTGATAGTTGGCTCCGTTGGTATATTTGTCAGTATGTTGCAAGTGTTTTGTGTTGTTTTGGTTTATTATTAACAACTAAAATTGAGAAAATTTTATTAGCTGGCTGCCATAGTTCCATCATAGTCTACATTTCATAATAGTCCTACATCATGTAGGTACATATTTTGTTCTCCGACTGCGCCCTCCTGACAATGTCATTCAAGTGCCATGAGATGAGATCTCATGAGATCCTTGTCAGACTATACTTTTTAATTCGCATGTATTGAGGTAAGATGATGGTTCACTCGTCACTAGATGTGAAAAAAGGTATACCTAAGATTTTATTTATATTATTATCAGCATATAATTAAAGGCACAGATTAAAAGGTGGAAGTCGACACTATTGTATAATTATTGATTTCTATTTTAAACGATTTCTAACAAATAAGTAGCTTCTGTTCAGATAACCCGAAACTCTGTCTGTCTGTGATTTGACACTTTTTCTCAGGAACGGCCGATTCATGAAATACAACCCAAAGTAAAAGTTATCAAGTAGGTAGAAATTGACAAAAAATACAATTTTATAATATAAATAGACTAGCTGTATCCCTAATAGCAAACGTTGTTTTGCCATTAGGGATACAAAAATTGCTAACAACCTATTTTCAGACCTATCGAATATACCCTGAAAAATCCAAAAATAGGTCGAGCCGTTTTGAATGAGTTTGTTGTGTCACAAACACGGTGACACGAGACTTTTAAACAATTCAGATATGTTCTATAGTTTCTTGGAAGTCTTCAAATTCAAGTTTCTACTGAATCCAAGCTAGGAAACGAAAACAGCTTCCACTAAAAAGTAAAAAATAAAAATTCTTTTCAAAAAACCGACTTCAAATGCCACTACAAAGAGTGAAATAATTTTGATGTAGGTACACCAATTCGAAGTCGGACGATGTAGGTACAATCATAGTCCTTCACAATACCTACTCGATGTGTTTAGAAACGACGATATTATAGACAATCGTCCGACTTCGAATTGGTGTACCTACATCAAAATTATGGTCTAGTACTTTCAATCTAATATAATAATTACGGAAAGATTATTTATGGGTAGGTATAATATGTGACCTGAATTATGTAAATTAAGCAATAGCCTCAGCACAGAACTGTTATTTTTTATCCAAATGCTGCGAACTCAAAAAGAGTTCTATTCATAGTTGAAACGAGTATCATAACACTTGACCTGAATATTTACGAGTAACAACTCTTAAAAAAATACAGAAATTATTTAAAACGAAACTTCACAAGCGATAGAAAGTTAAATGAAAATAAACAATAACAAATTAAATATTATTAAATGTATCTGGATAGCATAAAAAAGAAAGTTGACTCGAAAGAAAGCCTTCTCTTATTTTTCAGAAAATTATGATTAGTGCATTTAAAGAAACTAAATAACACTATCGGTGAATAATGTGTTAAAGGAACCAGCTCTTCTTAAAGTTCTCTATAATATTCTCAAATGTACGTGAAACTGCCAACACTTCTCAATCTTATAAGATTTGACTGGGTAAATTGCAGTTTAAATCTAATGGTTGATGATTTGGCTTAAAATTCACGAGTTTAAGTTATAAAACCTTTAATAAATACATATAAATAAGTAATACATACCCCTGCGTGTCCGATTTTTAAAACTTGAAAGTCAACAATGAGTTTTGGAATCCAGAATAAATCCAAAACTGCACCAAACGGGTGACTGACACACACGGCTACGGCCATTTGTATGAATATCACAAAAAAATCCTTAGAATTTCACCTAGTTATCTCAGAGATATGACGAAAACAATAAATTTAGATAATATGTTATCAATCACAAAAATAATATCAATCTGCCTTTGTTTATCTGCATTTTGAATATATAAAAGAATATCTTTCAGCATTTGCGATACCAATTCCAATCGTCATATTTACTTACGAAGAAAAAGAAGAATAATAAAAATTCTTCATAAAGCTTTAATATTCAAACCCTCGACTACACGATTACACCATGAAAATTAAAAAAAAAGAAAGTTATCCAAGGAAGATGTTAACCTTTGCTCTAATTCATTTGCTTTTACATGAAACAAATTAAATCAAAATCAATCAAACTTAAAATCAACACAATCGCATTATCTTTTAAATCAGAAATACTTTATGTGGACAACATTGTAATTTTTTATCGAAAACTAGATTAACGTAACTTTATCTAGTGGGCTCGAGATAAAAAAAATAATGATTTATCATTAGTCGATATCCAATTTAAAAATAATGATGTTGCAATAATAATTACTAACGGCATTAATGCCACCAATTGAATTTTGTATGATTTTGTTTTGTCATAGCCAACAATTTATTTTGTTTCACTTATAATTAGAAATACAGATTACAACACACTAGCTAACCCGCAGGAATATGTTAGTATATCTATAAAATTATGTTAAGACGACTTATCACACGAATTATCTTGACCGATAAAGTTCATAACAAACCATTGGCAGATTGACAGAAAGTATATCAATAAAATAAACTCGTCCGGAAATTCCTTATTTTATCAGAAAAATAATATAATGTGTCTCCTTATTTTCATGAAGCCGCAAGGATGCATTAAAAACTCAAAATCGCTACCTAATCTCCATATACACACATAAACAGAAACACATCTCTGTTTAATATCAAAAAATAGGAAATGAATTTTCTTACTATTACCTACCAGCGATTTCTTCGTTATTTCGGGAAGTGTCGCCATTTTCTTCTTTATCTGAAAAAGAGAAAAATAATATTGGTAAAAAGTGAATTCTTTCAAATTACGTTTTATTAATAATCTTTGTTGTGTTGATTAATCCCATGGGAATCATGGAATTTTCGTATGTATTAATATGGTGGCCTATCTCTAGGCCAAATATCAGCCAAATCGGTTCAATAATTACGATTTAATAGGGAAATATCACAGAGCATAGAAAACTTATTGGGTATCTGTACTTATCCACCCCACAAAGTAACTATGTGAGACAACAAGTTTTAAACAAACAATTATCCGGCGATTGTCTGAAGTACTGGCACCGACCAGCACTGAAGAGGGTTCCTTATTGTGTTGGAAATTGATCTAATTACTAATTGCTTGCACGCATCCCTCAACAACGGTACTTATCTAATTTTGCATAATAATTTACGCACTGCTAAAACAACATATAACTAGGTAGATATTGCTAGACTCTGTAGGCATTTCTGACAAAAAATAATAGTTTTACATTTTCATTTCTTCGTGACATTCATTTCCTTTTCTCCCGGTAAAGTAAAGCTCTAGTTTCATTCAATAAAACTTATAAATTCATATCAAACAATAGACATATTAGTACACCCTGGATGTGGACTGCACGAAAAAATTTCGCCAGTTAATTGGTGTCAAAAATGCTTGATTTGACATTAGCAGTAAGGCTGTATTTCGCTAAACAGCCACCTTTAGAATTTTGAAAGATGGCGCTACTGTTCGTCGTACAAAATCTTTCAAAGAGGTTTACTTAAATCGTTCCTTAAATGGGCATCCTATATCATCAGGTTCTTCAGGTTCAAACTTATCAAAATAAACTACATGAGCAAAAATAAGAGACATGGCAGAGTCTAGTTTAGTGAGTAGAACCGTCGGTTCGTCCTAAAAAAATTTCGTATGCTAAAACCAATTTTATCTACGTTTTGTACACAACTTTGAAAACAGCTTTATAAAATCCTGTATCGCAGATTTTTTATGACTTTGCTGTTTTTTTCATATAAAATTACTGATAACACCCTCGAGTACTGCTCGTATAACACCCCAATGCCTGTGCGGGGTAATTACGACCCATGCGCTAGTCTATCACAACATCTTGACTAGCAACGGTACGCGAACACCTTTCCACCTACTTACAGTCCCAATAATAGTCGAGACACGCGACAGGACACCGGAACAAAGGCGAATGCACTACAGTCATCATTACCAAACCGAAGAAAAAGAAGTCAGTACCAGCTGCCTTCCTACTTCCTTTCCATACAAAACTGTGTAATACAAGATGTTCGTATTGTGCGCCGGTTTATTTTAGGGTTCATTCATTACGGCACTCAATTTGGCGCGTGTTCTTATCTGCTCATGTGTTTATAGAGCGAGTATTTGTCATGTCTGTGTGCGTGGGGGCGAGCAGACGCGTGCCGCCGCGGTCTTTTCTATGATATAGCGGAAACGGGTTGGGAATTATATTTGGGGTTTGTCTCTATTAACGTGGTCGAGATATTCTACTGAGATATCAGCCAGTGACGTCATATTGTTGCCGCGATTAACAAATTAATAAATAAATATATCGCAATATTATACATGCAAGCAATCGGGGCATTACACATCTAGCCCCAAAGCAAGCTATAGCTTGTGTTACGTATAGTTGATAACTGCAAACGCAACGATAAAATAAAATATTTAATATAGGTAGGTACATAAAATCAACATATTGAAAATCACCCACACACTGGTTTCCAGTTGTGGGAATCGAACCCACGATTTCCGACGCAAAGGGCAAGTCCACTACCGCTGCGCCATTCGTTCGTCAATTTGTTTATTTTTACAAAACAATGTACCTATTCCAATAAATAGGTGCTAACCTTAGAAATATCTATTAATCCCTACTTGATTGTGTACCTACCGATAATTTTAAGATAAAGGTCCAATCGTGGCAGGAAATACTTACAAGTTACACCTAAAACGAATATATGGACCACACATGTCTAAAGAATGTACACACACCAGATTTTTTGCCTGGTTACCAATAATACCAACAAATGTATTAGACATTGACATTGATTGTTAGAACAATTATTATTATTTGACTTTCTATAAAAATACCAAACCTACCATTGCTTTTTGCCTCTCAAGTTCATAGGCTGCTGAATCAAGGTGGATATCGAACGACTATTAAAAAATTCATATCAAAACTCCACTAAAGCTGAGGTCAATAAAACTGCCTTCATTAGAAACCAGTTTCAAGATGGCAGAAGAGGTCGCCATCTGCCGAGGGCGGCGCGCGGCGTCTTCCGCTGCATTGTGAATGTACAGCCGTCTTGCGCACGCGCCGGTTGCAATTCTATGCTGATCTTTGGGGTAGTCTTCTGTGGGGTCAGTCCGCCTGCCTGCCAGGTCACAGAACTCCTAATGTGATGACGAACCGCTTTTGATTCATTTTGCCCAAAATGTTAATTTCTCTTACGTTAAAATAACACACAACAATATATTACAGACCGAAAAGGAGATCATGGGCTCATTCTGTATCTTTCAGTTATTAACTGAGAAAACGGAGGCATAAATCCTATTTTTTGTATTCTTTTTGCACAAGCTGGCGATCAGCATGGTATGCTGATACCATGCCAACCAAGGCTGGTAACTTGTGCAAAAAGAAGGCAAACACATGATTTTTACCTCCGTTTTCTTTGTTAATAATCCAGTGCGGGTCCACAAAATAACAAATTGAACGATATAGAATCAGCCCACAGTTTGCATATTAAGATCTTAAATACTTTGGAATGCAAATACTTTGAGATTATCTCAGAGCTATCGTCTTAGATTGTCCCAGTGGGCAGACTAACTTTGTGGTGCACATCAAGATATGTGGTGTGAGGTGTCTGACACTTTTGACATAGGTACACAATACACATGAAATAATAAGAACAATTTAACGTTTGGCAAAAAGTCTTGGTAGCTATCAATAGGTAAGTTATTAAATTCTAAATTAATCGAAAATCGAATCTCCGATGCAGTTCTGCCCGACGGGTAGTATTCCAACAGTTTATTCAATATTAGAAGCGTATTGCTAGCTTATAAATGGTTTTAACCCCCTGACATCGACTGGTGTCATTTGGACCCTTGTTTGCACGGAAGCTAAGCTACTGTAACGGTGTTTGTCCTCACAAATTTATGTGCGTCGTTACTGTGCTGTCACAAATCTACTTATCTACCAGAACCACGCCTTCGATAATATGAGTTTTAGGTCGGTGGACATCTGTGAGGTATATTATTATTTCACGGAATTAGACTTACTGTAACCAAATCAATGGCATCAACTTTTTCATTCAAATTCTGTAATCACCCTATTCAGTATCACTACTATTCAGATATGAATTTCAAGACTTTATTTGAAGCATAGGTAGTGTATTTTAATGCATCATATTTTTAACACTAAAAAAAGTAAATTCATTTAGTGTTACAATTAATTAGGGGCACATAAGTCCTCATACCAAGTCGAACAAAAGACACTTTAATAAATTTTTGTGAGTATTAGCACTGAATAATCCAAACTCTAACCGAAAGTTCTGTCAAGTTATAGTGTTCGTGTGAACTAAATTAACTTCCCTAAAAGTAGATATTTATATATACATTATAACGTAATTTTTTTACGATTGTGAATATAATGAGAAACTTGTAGATTCTACCTGGAATCTCACAACCAAACATTTGTATTTACCAATGACTTCTATGGTACATAGAAGTCAATGGTTCGTTCGTTCGTTCGTTTCAGCCGACGGACGTCCACTGCTGGACAAAGGCCTCCTGCAATGCTTTCCAGCCCGCACGGTCCTGCGCCATTTGTATCCAGCGCCTTCCCGCGACTCTTTTAATGTCGTCGCTCCACCTGGGCGGAGGTCTGCCAACACTGCGCTTTCCCGTGCGGGGTCGCCATTCCAGCACTTTGGGTCCCCAACGTCCGTCGGTTCTACGAGCTATGTGCCCCGCCCATTGCCACTTCAGCTTCGCGATACGTTGAGCTATGTCGGTGACTCTGGTTCGTCTACGGATCTCCTCATTTCTGATTTGATCACGCAGAGAAACTCCGAGCATAGCTCTCTCCATCGCTCGCTGAGTGACTCTGAGCCTTCTTATGAGGCCCATAGTGAAAGACCAAGTCTCGGATCCATATGAAAGCACTGGTAACACGCACTGTTCGAAGACCTTAGTCTTCAGGCACTGAGGGATATTGGACGAGAAGACATCACGAAGCTTCCCGAACGCTGCCCAACCGAGCTCAATGGTATTTACTTGAAAAAGAAAATAATATTATGTAAGAAGAGTATGTACCCATAATTTAGACGTCTTTGGGAAATGTCCAAATGGATTTCTAAAGTATCTCTAGCTCAAATTGTAAATGTATTTATATATAGGAACAATAAGACCAAGACCAGAGGCAGTAGCTCACAAATCTTACACCACAACTATACACTAGTACTGTGTTGTATTGCGCAATATGAAAGCACATATCGCACACACACACACAGACACAGATGGGTATTTATCGTATCGGAGGTACGGGCATTGTCCATTGTGTCGACGCCTTGGCCATTGTTTCCGTTCCAGCCACATCGATCCACGTACATACTCCTACATGTGTACGTACGATGTTATGTACACATACTCCTGAGAGTTTACCCTCTTGGAATATTAACTTAGTTTTGGTTGGAGATGATTTCCTTATTGGTGACGCGTTTTGGTTTCACCAGTAGGTACCATTTGTCATCTTCACCCCATTAGAGTTGCACTTCATAAGACGGTGAATTACTCAAAGTGGTTGGACCGTTTTGACGACTTCGAGTGGATGGGTACTAGTAGATGGTAGGCTTGGATCGGAGAACGGTCGGAACCCTAAAAATTACCTAATGCCTTAGGATGATGAGCACAGTAATTCGTATGGCATCGAAATGTAAATACATTTTGACAAGTGATGACTAAGATATATAAAGAAAAAAAAACTGAAATCTCTTTTTCTTGCTATAATAGCTACTCCATGGGGATAATTTGAGATACAATAATATTAACACCCTGACAGCATCTTATACGTTTTTAGTTACTCCCCGTATATAAATCAAACCATTTATCCAACAACTTATACTTACTAATCATACTAACATAAATCGTTTACATATCTATGCTCTGTTCAAAATGCAACTTCGTACTAAAAGCCTCGTACGTATCACCCCAAAACCTTATCAAAAAATAAACAAGTCACACCAGTGGATATTATACATTTCTAGAAGCAGAGTGCAGTTATTTTTAATCTTCATAATATCCTCAAAAATCAAACGTGAATGCTACGGTAAGTAAGGATTTTTGAGCTCATTTCCTAAGAGGCTTAGGAAACATATTATTAATGTTCACCACGACAAAGTCACGAGTAACAGCTTGTCGGAATATACTCTTAAATCACATCCAAAACCAGGAAATACTACGCACAGCAAGAATTTAATATACTCCGCGGAATAAATCGTCATATTGGTGTAATTCTTGTAATAGCCGTGTAGCTGTCATCTGAACACTGTAAATCCAGTGCGCTGACACAGTGGCGGTCGGAATTCGCATTTCGTCGCCAAATTAGATGATTTATTGTCATCTAGGATAAAGCGGTAATAACCGAAAGCGGCCGGGTACACATGACTCGCTTTTTAAAACCCGCGACGCGTGTATCTATCTGTTTGTGAAATCGTAGCTCTCAAACGGATGAACGGATTTTCATTTAGTTTTTTGTGTCTTAGATAATTCTATCCCGACTGTTCTTACCCTCGTTTCACGAAAAATTGTTCTACCGTTTGAAAATCATCAGCTCTTTTCTAGTTGATGTATGGATCTGACTAAGTTCCTTAAGACTGATCAAATCGAAATTTTCTACTTTGTTACTTCAATGATATTGAAAGTATGATCATGACCTGATCAGCCGCTTGAAGTAAATTGTGGTTGTTGGAGATTTTTTTGATTTTTTTTAAAGTTATATGATTTGCGAGCTGTTTTATCTTTCATAGCCTTTTCAACCGCTAGCAAGTAATATAGTACAGCAGATTAGATGTCTGCCTCCTAATCAGTCCGGGGTTCAAATTCCTGGCATGTACCATTGTTTGCTTAGATATAAAATATCGCGAGAATACCTGCATGCTGAGAGTTCTCCATACTTTCCAATAGATGTGTAAAACCTGCCTAACCATACTTAGCCAGCAAGATGTCATTTAGAAAACAGTTTGTGAGCACATACACCTCTCAAACCTGGATGGAAGCTGTAATGTTATGAACTCTATGCAGTCATGAGTCCTGCTGCAGCTATGCCCATGTTACCTTGTCTATTCTATTTCTACGATTGCTAATATTACTAATTGCAAAAAATTTATGGGTATCTCATATACTCTTACATTTTTGAATTTCGTCCACTATCAATAGTCAAAATAGAAAGGCAAAGTAACATGGCTACGGCAGTTGACCAATTTAAATCTTGATCTAGCAAAAATGTCGACCACAAAATCACGTAGTGTGAAATGTAGAGCGAGGGGCTAAAACAGGGGCAACGTGGAACGAAAATATTATAATAAACTATAACGCAGTATTGTGAATGTGACAGCCCGCGTGTCGCTTCGCCCCCGAGCGTTTAAGGGTTAAAACGACAGAGGGTCGTCTTCGTAGAGGGATTGAAAACAATCACTTACTTTGTCACTTTTGTTTGAAGACTCCCAAAATTATCGAATTTAATCATTTTTAGAATTAGGCTGCCGTAAGTATTTTTTCAGTGTACAAGTTAGATTTTTTCTACTTGACTGCGGCCAGCTGCCGAGGATGTTTTCATACCAACTTGGAAGAAGAAAGTAAAATCATCCCTAACTCTTTCTACACCGCATCGTACAAATCGCTTGGTGGTTCGTCTCTGTTGATATAGGCCATAATAAAAAGCTTCGAAAATAGACGACGGAATTCTTTGGCGAGTTGAAGAAGAAATTCTTGAATAGGTACTAATAGTGTTTTAGATCAAAAACTTTTATTTAAATTTTGTTTTTTCCTTTTCTGATTTCTTAACTCATTTAAGTCCGCTATTTTAAATTTCATAAAGGCATTAATGACAAAGAATATTTAAAACCCTGCTTCGTAAGGAGACCCCTCCCAAGAAAACTGCATATCCGCCACCATAATAAACTCGCAGTGACATCAAACACGAATTAACTTTCAACAGCGCCCCCTATATCAATCGTAAGATACGACAGCGATCAACTAAGTGGTCTGACGGACCCCGCAACCCCGCAGTTTCACTTCTCACGCAGTGGGCGTTCAAGGGATTACTCGCCACGCGACGGAACAGATATTTTCGATTTAGATCCGCAGGAGTAATGATGCCGGCTTAATTGTAAGGGATTTAAGACGCTGCAATTTAGATTGATTAATTTCGCGATATCATTTCGGGGGCGATAGCTTTCTATGAGTCTATTGTAATAGATTTATTTTCTTTAGTAGGTATAGCAGTTCATTGTTAAGGTGTGATACATTCACTACTAAATCGTGATATGGTTTACTAGAAGAATTGATTCGAAGTTGAAGGCCTACTCAAGAGATTCCCAGTTTTCCCTGCCACGTGGGTTAGGTATGTCGTCTACCCATCGGACAGCTAGTCAATCTCTTTTTCTGTAGCCGGTGGTCCTTTCCAAGATGCTAGTCTCTGAGTCCATCTCTGGTCAGTTAACTGTTGTCTATATAGCCTACCCACCGCCAATTTATTATCTTACAGTAATATAGAGCGTCAGTCACTTTTGACCTTTTGCTAGGATTTTATGAATTTTTTTTTGCAACAAATAAATATTCTTATATAATGTATTTTTAAATGAATCTGTGGAAATTGTGACTGTGAGATTGATATGTAACTAAATAATTTTACCTACTACTTACCGAGTTTTGAAAGACAATAAAAAATGCGGTTTAGATTAGGTTAGGCTATGTAATAGTAATAATTAATCTATTCACGAACAGTATAAATCATTAAAAGACATTTATCCGAGCGCCGTCCTGCACTATAATGGAGATGTCATATTTTTTGTCATAGTGTCGCACGCACGGCTTTGTCGACTCACCCCTGCGCATGCACTAAATTAGTGCGACATGATATTGCACCGTGTTTAATAGCAAAAATAGTGATACCTCTGCCTACAACTATAACTATACTCTTTTTTATAATATACTAGCAAACGCTCGCGGCTTCGCTCACGTTAACTTCTGAGTTATGCTTTACTATGGTGGTTTAATTTCCAAAATTCCTGCATTACACACCATTTTGCCCACAAAATTTTCTCTTGCTTCCTGGTAATATATTGATTTTGAAAAATTCGATCGTCACAAAAAGTTAAATATGGTGGCCATTTTTAGGGTTCCGTACCCAAAGGGTAAAAGCTCTTACTAAGACTCCACCGTCCGTTCGTCCATCCGGCCGTGGTTGCTTGCTACCATGGTAAGACATATAAGTATAAAATTGTGGCCAATTCTTTTAAATTTTTACCAAAAATTCCTTTTCTATGCTCGCTGCGATAATCAGATATCAATTTTGAAAACAATCGGCCCAGTAACAAAAAAGTTCAAAATGGCGGCCACTTTTTAAAATGTTGACTACAAACTCTTTCTCTATGCTTGCTGCCATTGTCAAATATCGATTTTCAAAGCAATCGGCCCAGTAACAAAAAAGTTCAAAATGGCGGCCAATTTTTTAAATTTTGACTACAAATTCCTTCTCGATGCTTGGTGAAATAATCAGATGTCGATTTTCAAAGCAATCGACCCAGTAACAAAAAATTTCAATATGGCGGACACTTTTTTTAAATATTGACCACAAATTCCTTCTCTATGCTTGCTGCCATAGTCAAATATCGATTTTCAAAGCAATCGGCCCAGTAACAAAAAAGTTCAAAATGGCAACCACTTTTTTTTAATTTTGACCACAAATTCCTTCTCTATGCTTGCTGCCATAGTCAAATATCGATTTTCAAAGCAATCTGCCCGGTAACAAAAAAGTTCAAAATGGCGGCCACTTTTTTAAATTTTGACCACAAATTCCTTCTCTATGCTTGCTGCCATAGTCAAATATCGATTTTCAAAGCAATCGGCCCAGTAACAAAAAAGTTCAAAATGGCGGCCACTTTTTTAAATTTTGACCACAAATTCCTTCTCTATGCTTGCTGCCATTGTCAAATATCGATTTTCAAAGCAATCGGCCCAGTAACAAAAAAGTTCAAAATGGCGGCCTATTTTTTAAATTTTGACCACAAATTCCGTCTCTATGCTTGCTGCCATAGTCAAATACCGATTTTCAAAGCAATCGGCCCAGTAACAAAAAAGTTCAAAATGGCGGCCAAAAAATTCAAAATTTTTTCTCCTCAAAATTTGAATCTCGAAAATCTCTTTCTGAATACGAATTCATGATATACCTAATACCAACCTAGGTACCAAATTTCAGATCTCTACGACTTTTAATTTCGCTGGAATCCCTGGAACAACGCAAAAATTACACTTTTGTATGGGAAAATCCCTTAAAAGTAGGATTTTTATCCCTTCCAATTTGAATTTCTGGAATCCCCGTCTTAGTACGAATTCATGACCTAATGTCAATGTAGGTACCAAATTTCAGATTCAGATTTCTACGACTTGTAGTTTTTCGGGAATTCCTGGAACAACAAAAAAAATTACAATTTTGTATGGAGAAATCCCTTTAATGTACTATTTCTACCCCTTTAACATGGAATTTCTGGAATCCCCGTCTTAGTACGAATTCATGACCTAATATCTACTTATATACCAAATTTCAGATCTCTACCACTTTTAGTTTTTCTGGAATGCCTGGAACAACGAAAAAAATTACATACCTCATTCTTTTATATATATAGATTTAGTTATTTAGGTGAGATATAGAAAGATTAAAATTTTCGTAAGATTTCAAGACATCAATCACTCAATTCAATTGCATCGAATTAAAATTCGGAGTAGGTAAGTATAGATAATTTTTGGAGGTTTTTATAAAACAAGTAGGTGTAATACCTACCTCAGATGAATGGTCTGAGGTACCTACCAGTCGTGTGAAACCTATTTTTTATAAATAGTTTTTTTTTGTTTGCAGCTTATAAATACTATTTGTTAGAGTAGATAGCATTTTGAATTAATAAAAAAAATATTACACATAACATTTCAAAATGACAAAAATTTTACATGTCCAAGTTAATTGCAGAATTGACTGTTGTAGGAATGTTATGAATGTTATTCATTTATGAGGATATCGAAAGTCCAAAAAGAAATATCACTGACTTTAGTTTACAACCACACCGCTTGCAAACCCTCAGCGACGCAATGGGGTTCCGCAGCATATGTCATAGAGCTCGCCCACAGATAATATTTCACGCAATGAGGATCAGTAACGTTATAGCAAATTCAATATAGCTAGTATCTACGTTATTCTCTATGACATAATAATGATATTCCTTTTTAAATTATCCAAATCGGACAATTACTTACGAAGATATTAAGTATTAAACATACGCGGTTTCTGCTGCCTACATTCAAGGCGCGCGAATGCGTGTGACGTCACACCAACGGTCGAAGCTAGTTAGCAGTTGGCAGCGATAAGGCGCGCGAGTGTTTCATTGTTGAATTGTGTCTTTAAAACAAATTAAGTGTTCGATTTGTATCTAATTCACTTTTCTAACTATGTATAAATATTGTATAGTGCCAAAATGTACAAATACTTCTTTTAAAACGCCCGAAAAACTCTTTTTAAAGGATAAAATAGATAGGTATCAAATCGCACTATTACATACGCACAAAGCTGCCTCGAAATGAGTGAATCAACGCGATTTTGATACTTTGATATCACAGATTACAATCTGTGTTTGATATAAAATTTTATATTTTGTCATTTATTTTATTAGAACGAAATAACTTAGTCCTTCTAAGATCCTTTTCGGAGGATATCAGGCAGGGGGCTAGGCGAAAAAAAGTGTTACTGATAATTATAAGTTGATCATTATTGTTAGTCCGCCATATTCATTTAGTTGGTCGCAATTTCAAAGGTAATAAGACTTATGAGCAATATCTCGCTGCTCGCGATGCAATAAAACGGGGAAACAGGGCGTCGCCTGTTGGCCCGGCCCTGTTGCCCTGTTACGGTAACAGCGTGCGGTGTTGGTTACGGTAACATAACAGTGCGCGGTTTCGGTGACGGTAACAGTGTGCGGTGTCGGTTACGGTAACAGTGTGCGGTGTCGGTTACGGTAACAGTGTGTGGTGTCGGTTACGGTAACATAACAGTGTGCGGTGTCGGTTACGGTAACAGTGTGCGGTAACTATTACGGTATCAGTGCGGTGTCGATTACGGTTACAACGTGCGGTATCGGTTACGGTAACATAACAGTGTGCAGTGTCGGTTACGGTTACAGGATGTGGTGTCGGTTACGGTAACAGTGTGCGGTTTCGGTTACGGTGGCAGTGTGAGGTGTCGGTGTTTTCTGTTACCGTAACCGACACCGCACACTGTTACCGTAACCGACACGCACACTGTTACCGTAATAGATACCGCACACTGTTACCATAACCGACACCGCACACTGTTACCGTTACCTACACCGCGCACTGTTATGTTACCGTAACCGACACCGCACGTTGTTACCGTAACCGACACCGCACACTGTTACCGTAACCGACACGCACACTGTAATGTTACCGTAACCGACACCGCACGTTGTAACCGTAACCGACACCGCACACTGTTACCGTAATAGATACCGCACACTGTTACCATAACCGACACCGCACACTGTTACCGTTACCTACACCGCGCACTGTTATGTTACCGTAACCGACACCGCACGTTGTTACCGTAACCGACACCGCACACTGTTACCGTCACCGACACCGCGCACTGTTATGTTACCGTAACCAACACCGCACGCTGTTACCGTAACAGGGCAACAGGGCCAACAGGCGACGCCCTGTTTCCCCGTTTTATTGCATCGCGAGCAGCGAGATATTGCTCATAAGTCTTATTACCTTTGAAATTGCGACCAACTAAATGAATATGGCGGACTAACAATAATGATCAAGTTATAATTATCAGTAACACTTTTTTTCGCCTAGCCCCCTGCCTGATATCCTCCGAAAAGGATCTTAGAACGACTAAGTTATTTCGTTCTAATAAAATAAATGGCAAAATATAAAATTTTATATCAAACACAGATTGTAATCTGTGATATCAAAGTATCAAAATCGCGTTGATTCACTCATTTCGAGGCAGCTTTGTGCGTATGTAATAGTGCGATTTGATACCTATCTATTTTATCCTTTAAAAAGAGTTTTTCGGGCGTTTTTAAAGAAGTATTTGTACATTTTGGCACTATACAATATTTATACATAGTTAGAAAAGTGAATTAGATACAAATCGAACACTTAATTTGTTTTAAAGACACAATTAAACAATAAAACACTCGCGCGCCTTATCGCTGCAAACTGCTAACTAGCTTCGACCGTTGGTGTGACGTCACAGCCTACCGCGTCAGCCCGTCAGTGAACTTCGCTAGGAATTTGTTCATAACTTCCTCAGTTTTTGTCGTAGAAAAAAAATTTTTGCACTGTATGTTAAGGATTTCTTAGCTCTATAAATCTGCATTGTCAGTTAAAAACGTTACTGATATTGAGGATCAGTAACGTTATAGCAAATTCAATATAGCTAGTATCTACGTTATTCTCTATGACATAATAATGATATTCCTTTTTAAATTATCCAAATCGGACAATTACTTACGAAGATATTAAGTATTAAACATACGCGGTTTCTGCTGCCTACATTCAAGGCGCGCGAATGCGTGTGACGTCACACCAACGGTCGAAGCTAGTTAGCAGTTGGCAGCGATAAGGCGCGCGAGTGTTTCATTGTTGAATTGTGTCTTTAAAACAAATTAAGTGTTCGATTTGTATCTAATTCACTTTTCTAACTATGTATAAATATTGTATAGTGCCAAAATGTACAAATACTTCTTTTAAAACGCCCGAAAAACTCTTTTTAAAGGATAAAATAGATAGGTATCAAATCGCACTATTACATACGCACAAAGCTGCCTCGAAATGAGTGAATCAACGCGATTTTGATACTTTGATATCACAGATTACAATCTGTGTTTGATATAAAATTTTATATTTTGTCATTTATTTTATTAGAACGAAATAACTTAGTCGTTCTAAGATCCTTTTCGGAGGATATCAGGCAGGGGGCTAGGCGAAAAAAAGTGTTACTGATAATTATAAGTTGATCATTATTGTTAGTCCGCCATATTCATTTAGTTGGTCGCAATTTCAAAGGTAATAAGACTTATGAGCAATATCTCGCTGCTCGCGATGCAATAAAACGGGGAAACAGGGCGTCGCCTGTTGGCCCGGCCCTGTTGCCCTGTTACGGTAACAGCGTGCGGTGTTGGTTACGGTAACATAACAGTGCGCGGTTTCGGTGACGGTAACAGTGTGCGGTGTCGGTTACGGTAACAGTGTGCGGCGCCAAATCCCCGCGCACAATAAAATTATTGAGTTACACATGTCCCCCGCCTCCGTTTGCGCAAATATAGATATGAAATAAATGGCATTTCGCTATTATCTGTAATGACCCCCATTAGCCGCGGAGGTGTTAACTTTTATTACGTTTTTTATACAAATGTAGATTAACATGACATATTGAAGTCTGTATATCCTTCGAGCGGCAAAAAAATAACAAAAAGAATAATATTTCTAGTACTTTCTTTAATTTATTTTTGACAGTTAAGCCACCATCAAGGCACCTATCAAATAAGTATGCAAAATAAGAACATTTCAACCTATTGCAAAAACGCTTGTGAATGTAAATGATGCTGTTGAAAGCAACAACTAATATAAATTTCAAATGTAGAATATGAAATTCATAAAATGAAGATAATAAATTTGTAATATGTAGGAAAGTACTAAGTATAATCTAAAATAGTAGAGTAGATAATTTACTCTAGGTACATATTACAAATTTATTATTTTCGAATTGCGATAATTGTACAAAAATAAATTTGTGTAAAACAGTAAAATAGTAATCTACCATAGGTAGGACTATACATACTATAACATTATTTTCGAAATTCGAATTCTGATATTTGTACATTAAAATACCTACAGGGTGGTCCACTTTTAGAATCTTGTATTTTTTATCCCTCTCTAAGCCGGAGACACGGTATCCGTCATCCTGTTAAACGGTTTCGTTGTTTTCGTCGCAGGCGTCATTTAGCTCGTAAAGTTGCTACTTTACGACGCTTTACTCCCTTCCGATCTTATGAAGGGTAACACTGCAGTATTATCAAGATACACAGCTACGTTGTCCTCACTCACATAAATAATCCAAATAAGTTAAGAAATAGCACCTATTTCACAGCTAATAACTCTTCAAACTTAAGATAATAATATTGTGGAGTGGAGTTAATGAAGATTTTTTTTACTTTAAAATAGATGGTCCTTTGAATTCAAAAACTTGTCCCCTTTTTAAATTGTTTTACTCGAGATATTTTTATTTAGAAAAAAGTTTTTAATACATTTGCTCAAAAAGTTGACATTTCCATGTATGTTTAGCGTGCGCAAAGTTATTCTTTTCCGCACTAGTGCTTTTGTGTTTTCCTCCTATGCTTTTGTGTTTTCCTCCTACGCGGCACCGGAGCGGGCGTACCAGGAGCGCATGAACACGAACACGGCATGCAAACACGGAGCAGGCGAAAACCAATATTTTTTTTCGCAAATGTATTAAAAAACGTCGTTCAATGCACGTGCGGAATTGTCATTTTTACTCGTCCTTATAGTTGAAATGTACTATTTCCACACGGCTTTGTATTTTCGTAACATACCTAAGCTATAATGAAGCCTATTCAAATCGGTTTAGTAGTTGTGGTTTGACGTAGTGATAGCATACAAACTTCCACATTTACAACACTAATTCTACTACGATAGTGATTCTGAAAAAGAATCAAAACAATATATTATGCAGGTATTTGTTTATTAGTCCTTAACGCTTCAACTTCTGACTAAATTTGACTGGACTTGCAATGGAGGAAGATTACCTATAGGTACCTACCCTGGATTGGTACATGGGCAACATTTTACTTTGAGTAATCCATCGATCTCGTGGTATTAGTAAAACCCAAATTTTACGCGGACATAGCGCAAAAGTGGTTTTTTACTCGTATACCTACATTTTCAGACGACTTATTGACATTGGAAATGATTGAATATTCTCTTCAGCGTTTTATTTACTAAATCCAATTTCTTCGCATCTACTTCCACTGACACTATATTATCATAGATACCTATAGTATTTAGAAAAAGACCGTTCCTTCATTTCCCCTCTGAAAGCGAAGGTACAGCAAAGTGAAGCCATCCAATATCGGCACAGATAAAACAAAGAAGCGTTTGATCTCACGCCCTTACACTTATAGGTGCTCACCAATTTACTTGAGACAAGTTGTTATTGTCAAAATAATAATTACGTCAAGATGAGAGGGCTTCTTCGGTCCCTATTTGTGAACTAAATTCGCACAAAAATTAAATTGTATTATGTTATTTTTTACCAGTCTGATGAAAGTAAAAAAATTGTTATATTGTGTATCAGTTTATACCTACTGCATATTCTCTAAGGTCCGATTGCTTGACTTGACTTTGACCAAAACGTTATAGTTACCTAAATATGGCGGCCTAACTCCTATATGTCTTTCGAAATAAGCCTAAGACGTCTTTACCCCTTAGCTGCTGACAGAACAGTGGTTCCTTGATGATTTTGATACTGGATTTCTATTAACTCTTCAGTAACATTAAGCAAGATCTACATACCTTGCAAATTGAATAATAGCTTGTATTGTAATTTTGGGCATCTATCAACTGAACTGCGTACCCCGAAGACTAAAATCGCCCATAATAATATTTAAATTCGAACTTTTGCACCAAACACCAAAACGCGATACCGTTAGGGGCAATTTTTTCAACTTTTCCAATTCTGTCGTCTCAGAAGCATAAACAATGGCCAGAGGAAGCAAATGGCGGGCAGCGGGGTTAATTAAACAATAAATAGCCGGCGCTAACGATTATTATTATATTCAAAGGCGGCAGCTTTGAATTCGCATCACTCTCGGGTAATGTGTCAACGCAAGCGCGTTGGGATTATTCTCAAACCTCTCGAAATGTGGAAAAACGAACGAAATTTTTGCATGTGTGTTAAGTGAAAAACGGCCAGTAGGTACTCACTTTGCTTTGAACTTTTGGTACATTTTTTACATACCCGTGTGCAACGAGAGCAGTACGATCATGAACATGTTTTAACAAGTCCACATACGAAGCGTTGTTGCAGCGAATTGTAAGAGGTGTTTCTTGTCATTATGATAGTCGTTTAGCGTACTTGCGTAAAAACACGCAGGCGTAAAAGGTTAACTTTTCATTATTTTCTTTATAAACACCTGAAAAGGAAGTTCAGTTAAAACTTCCTTTTCTTATGACTTTTAACTTTCAACAAACACTGCAAAACTGAGACTGAAAAAATAATTGAATTCGTCAAACTGGTTGAAGACTACCCTTTTTTAACCCCCGACGCAAAAGGGGTGTTATAAGTTTAACGTGTCTGTGTATCTGTGTATCTGTGTATCTGTCTGTGGTAGCGTAGCTCCCAAACGGATGGACCGATTTTCATGAAGTTAACTTTGTGTCATAGATAATTTTATTCCGAGTGTTCTTAGCCATGTTTCATGAAAATCTGTTCAGCCGTTTGAAGATTATCAGCTATTTTCTAGTTGATGAGGGGATCTGACTAACTTCTTTATGTCCGATCGATTCGAAAATTGGTACCGTGTAGCTTCAATGACATTGAAAGTATATGGTAAGGTAACCATGACCTGATTTGCCGTTTGAAGATCATCAGCTCTTTTATAGTTGATGAGGGGATCTGACTATCTTCCATATGTCCTATCGATTCGAAATTTGGTACAGTGTTACGTCAATGATATTGAAAGTATATGGTAAGGTAACCATGTCCTGATTAGCCGTTTGAAGATCATCAGCTCTTTAATAGTTGATGAGGGGATCTGACTACCTTCCATATGTCCTATCGTTTCGAAAATTGGTACCGTGTTATTTAAATGATATTTAAAGAGTATGGTAAGGTAATCATGACCTGATCAGCCGTTTGAAGAAGATCAGCTCTTTAATAGTTGATGAGGGGATCTGACTACCTTCCATATATCCTATCGATTCGAAATTTGGTACAGTGTTACTGCAATGATATTGAAAGTATATGGTAAGGTAACCATGTCCTGATTTGCCGCTTGAAGATCATCAGCTCTTTAATAGTTGATGAGGGGATCTGACTACCTTCCATATGTCGTATCGTTTCGAAACTTGGTACCGTGTTATTTTAATGATATTTAAAGCGTATGGTAAGGTAATCATGACCTGATCAGCCGTTTGAAGAAGATCAGCTCTTTAATAGTTGATGAGGGGATCTGACTACCTTCCATATTATGTCCTATCGTTTCGAAACTTGGTACCGTGTTATTTTAATGATATTTAAAGCGTATGGTAAGGTTATCATGACCTGATCAGCCGTTTGAAGAAGATCAGCTCTTTAATAGTTGATGAGGGGATCTGACTACCTTCCATATGTCGTATCGTTTCGAAACTTGGTACCGTGTTATTTTAATGATATTTAAAGCGTATGGTAAGGTAATCATGACCTGTTCCGCCGTTTGAAGAAGATCAGCTCTTTAATAGTTGATGAGGGGATCTGACTACCTTCCATATTATGTCCTATCGTTTCGAAACTTGGTACCGTGTTATTTTAATGATATTTAAAGCGTATGGTAAGGTTATCATGACCTGATCAGCCGTTTGAAGAAGATCAGCTCGTTAATAGTTGATGAGGGGATCTGACTACCTTCCATTATGTCCTATCGTTTCGAAATTCCTTCCCTATATTTAATACCTTATTACCTACTTTAAAAAGGACAAAATAAAAGTAAAATTATAAATTTTAAAAACCCCCGACACAAAAAATAAAATATAAAAAGTAACAAATAATATTTTAAACCTATTATAATAATAATTATCGTCACAATATAATATTAAGTACGTTCAAATATTTTTTAATTCAAGCATCGTTGCATCGTCGGGGGACCGTTATAGAGATACTCTGGAAAATTCGCACAATCGACACAACCGTCAACGTCGCCTGCCTTCAAGTGCCTGCCCGTTCGGGGCGACATACTTGGTGACGCCACCTCCGCGCCGCATACCGCACAACGAGCTCGCTGCGCGTGGCAACGATTTTCGTAGAGCGTAGACTATGCATGAAGCCTAAGATCGCTCTTACCTAAATGTAATTCGTAATTATTAATAAGACAGATATTAGTTGAAAAATACTTCATAAACTTTAGCGGTCCCCCGACGATGCGACGACGCTTGAATCAAAAAATATTTGAACGTACTTAATATTATATTGTGACGATAATTATTATTATAATAGGTTTAAAATATTATTTGTTACTTTTTATATTTTATTTTTTGTGTCGGGGGTTTTTAAAATTTATAATTTTACTTTTATTGTATAACCATTCTACGTCTATAATTAATCATTCTCCGTCTAAGCGACGTCTCGTTTGTGCAACACTACAATCCTCGTACGCGAAGCGTTATAACGATACGACTACGCTTACGACCCGTGTGCGAAGGGGCTTAGTAACATTTAACATGTAAGTTATGTATAGAAATTTCACTCGAAAACATAACACACTCACTCCTTTCCTAACCTGATAACCGCCTTGCGAACGCTTTGAGAATACTCCCCCGTCATTACGGGCAGCTCGTTAACGTTCTCTAATTGCATCGGGTTAATATAGACTTTGTTAAATAAAATCTCTCATCTCCCCCCTTTAACCCCCACGTCCCCCTAGTGGAGTTTTTTAGGGTTCCGTGACCCATGTTAAGAAAAAACGAACCTATTTAGAAAAAGTTGATTACTTTATATCATTGGTTGAAAACAGTAGTTATCTAATCGGATTTTAAAGCAAAAATCGAATCCCGTAGCAAGTACTAATACAATCTCAAATTCTACTTAGAGATAAAAACATACCTATCTCTACGCATTTTCCAACATTTTTCTTTACAAAAACTTACATTGACAAAGCGTCGCGTCAGCTCCTTTACTGGCAAGTTTAAGTTTCAACGCAAACTTCTTAATTTCAATGTACAAGATACTTACAAGACGTTTTTTTTGTGCCAACTGCAATACCTAGTGTACCTTCTTTGTCACTAAAACACATACCTGCAAACACAAAGTAGCTCAAACCGAGTTTCTTTTTTTGTTTGATACACAAAAAAATGCTTGCCTTAGGATAAGTACAAGTTAGAGGATATATTTCGATTCGAATCTCGATTCTGCTTCACCATACAATCTATGAATGCGGATTGCGGAGAGTAACCGAAAACATAGAACTTTATCGGATTCTTAGCATTGATACAATGTATTTTGTACACCTACAGAACCCTCGCGATCGCGAGTTCCAGTCGCGCTTGCCCGACTTTTTCGTTATTTACCGCGCTGCAGATGCCCTTAATGACGCGTTCTGAAACTTACGATGACACTTGGCGTTGCCTCAAGTCGGCCTGGATGTTAATTGCACAAGGAATTAAAGAATTTTCGTTTTTAATGTGACTGCCTGATGTACAGTGGAGGCGCGGTTCAACAATTATGAAGCGTATACGTTGAACCCTAGCATTTCACGTACTTCCGTACATTGTTGGTTTAAAATTTACGTAGTGATTTGGTGACTGATTATAATATTTTGAATTGCACGAATAAAAGTTTCCTTGATGCTAGCCAACGAATACGTAATATTATCTATGGTGTTCCATAGTTTCACTAATTCAAGTCTAGAAATTAAAGGGGAAGATAAACAAACTGGGAATAATTGAAGGGTTATACAAGGCGGACGGTGCGAAAAATGCTTGTTTTTCACCAGCAGTAAGTTCCCTCAGTAGCCACCTATAGAATTTTGACACATGTCGCTACTGTTTACTTGTTGGAAAAAGGTTTACGTAAATCGTTTGGATGCCCATATGCTCAGGTTTCTTGTCTGTGTAACAATCATATGATATCGAAATCGATAGGTTTCATATGATTTAAGCAAAATTGCTAGTGCATATTACGAACGATTCCTATGGGAATTTTGAATTTCCAACCTCTAATAAAATACACACACGCGGTTATTTTGGATTTCGATTAAAGTTCATTGTAAAAAAAATTGTTTGTTTTTCCATATCACTTCTCACTCCTAAAAAAAAGGTACATTTGTGTTCATACGCGGACGAAAATTTATTTTTTTATATATCCCTCAGTGTTAATTTTTTTATAAAGTAACCTATATTATTAATCTTGGTTAGAACTCTACATACCAAACTTTAGCCAAATCAGCTCAATACTTGCGGCATCATTGAGTTAATACATACAAACTTTCTCATTCACAAAAGAAAAACCAAAATCTTTTATGTGGATTTAATGGCTAGAATTAAAAATAGACATAATATCCTTACTCTATATTGTGCTACGGGTATGAATAAAACACATACATTATTATCAACATTATCAACGAAGGGCAGTAACGAAGTGACTGTTAATTGTCAAACTTTTCTTAGGAGCCTCGGGAGTTAAAGCACGACTTTCGGATAAGAGCAGTAACGTCAGGCGTCACGTGCTCGAGACGTTACTCCGGCAATTCGCGCACGATTAAAATTATAC
This sequence comes from Coenonympha arcania, assembly GCA_036785405.1. Taxonomy (NCBI): domain Eukaryota; kingdom Metazoa; phylum Arthropoda; class Insecta; order Lepidoptera; family Nymphalidae; genus Coenonympha; species Coenonympha arcania. The sequence continues at coordinate 6,336,535 of CM072072.1, read as the reverse complement.
CACTTCATTATCGTTCCCAATGGAAAGTACTAAGAATTGCATAGATATGGCAAAAGTGCCTACTTATATAATATACAAGCTGACCCGGCAAACATTGTTTTGCCATTAGGGATATAAAAAAAAAAAATAGACAACGACTTACTCTTAGACCCAGTGATCATACACTGACATAACAATCGGTCGAGCCGTTTAGGGTTTGGTAACAAACATTGGCGAAAGAATTTTATATATTAAATGATTGCCGCAATTACTTGCACTAACTTTAAGAAATAAAATCACCGATTGTGTTTCCCAATATAAAAAGATGCATCACTTCACAGTTTTTCAACCCAATCTATATGCAACGCAACACCCGTTCTTCATTTTGTTTATTCATTAGGTACTGGAGGTTACAAAAACTCAAACTGTCGATGCTTATCTATTTTATATGTTTTTTTTTGTTATTATTCTCAACTTACCTTATTTTATCCAACTTTGAAGTAGATACGTGATTCTACAAAACCTATAGTGTGAAGATTTAAAAATATTAATTAATATTGTTTTAATTTAAAAATAAAAGAAACTTTGTTTCACAAATTTTTACTTCATAAAGATCGATAATTATTATAAATTTATTAGATAGATGAAATGATGAATGAATTTTCATTCATCATTTCATTTATCTAATAAACTTATTACTGAAAAGGGAATTTTGTAAAAAAAAAATTTAAGGGTACCAATCTAAAAGTAACCTAACCCTATGGCGAGATGTTAACAAAGACGTTCGGCAAGACTGGCGTGGATCGCTCGAACGGATGACGGCGTGATTGGCGCCCTACTTAATTAATCCCAGCCTCTAATTAATAACAATAACTCGAATGCGAGTTGTCGTCGAGATCCGCCAGATGTCGCGCGGGAAATCGGCGATAAACGCGCTTCATGGAAATGGAAATTATTTCGGATAGTAATTATTTTGAAGAGAGTGCTGAGTGAGCGACAAATCTTTGAGCGATATTGGTGCTCGACGAATGTAAGATGTCGGAAAGCTTGTATAGATTAAGTTTATATACATAAGGGCACTTTAAAGTTACGAGGGGTTTGTTTTAATTATATATATCCTACTTCTCAATCTGCAATTTCAGGAGAAGATACTTATTACTATTGTTACATTTCTGCTTAAGCTACGTAATAATAGCAGAAATACATCCTAGTTGCGATGAGACTAAATTTTTTGCTTATAGTTGCAATATAAAACTACAACATGCAGGTAGAAATTAAACGTACCCAAACAGTGCCTTCGTAGCATAGCGTAGCTTGCAGCTACGGCGTAGACAGGCTGATTGTCTTCTTATTTAATAAAATTCAATCTAATTTCATAATAAAAAACAAAACAAAGCAAAAAAAAAATCGGTGAATATACATACAATAAAATTTTGCCTTGAATTGACCCTCATTCTTATTTCGTTTTACGAAATCAGTTAAAAAGATATTTATGTTAGTAGGCAAAGCTTACCAAAGTCAAAGAAAATAAACATAGTGTCAGTGCTCCTAATTTATACTAACCAGGATGGTTTGCATAAACTTGGAAGAAACGAAATTGTTCGAATTTCAGTTGGCGAGCCGAATGCTTGAATTCTATGTAATTTAACCTTGTTATCCACTGCCGTGGAAACACATCCGTAATCGTATTTTGAATACTTGCAATGTTGACTGTTAAATTGAAGTTCCTACCTGTTCCTAGCTAACTCATGCTCGTAGGTATGTAAATGTTTCTAAATGATTACACTATATTGAAGTATAATAGTCGATTATTAAAATGGATATCCATGATAATATTAAAATGAATATGACAAGGACTATTGGAATTATAGGGATGCGCTTCCGTCTCCTCTTGAGATGTCATACAAGTGATGTAATAAACTTGCATAGTACGAGTATGTAAGAAACGTTTTTAAAAGAGCAAGTGCCGAGTTTCTTACCAGTTCTTCTCGGTACAGACCCGCTTACCGTACTCCTTGGCGGCAGAGTTTTAACTTTTCGAAAGAGCCCGTTGATTATGCCAATGTAAGAAATAAAGATTTAAATTTTGATTTACTTTGAAAATGATCGTATGTATATCTTCAAAAATTATTAAGTCTTTACACGTGATAATAAGGTTTACGATACTTAATAATAAAATTACGCTAATCTAATAAGAAAAGCTGCACTTCATTCTGCTAAGAACTCGCACCCCTAATATGTTTGTTGCTGGCCAATACGAATCCTCGAGATCGCGAGTAAATTATGTTATTGTTATGACCCACGATTTATTACACAAAATTATTGATACTGCAGTAGCGTAGCAGATTTTCTTGACATCTGACCTTAAATAAAGTATTTTCCTTGAAGGATAGTTACAACGATAATATCTTTTCTGGACTTAATGATTTTTTTTGCCTATTGTTAAACTATTGGATGAATTATAATGTTATAATTATTCTTACTAACGAATTAGTTAGTTTTATCACAAGCTAAAAATATCTACCCGATACAAATAGCAGTGGGAGTAATTAAGTACAAAACAAATCAAATAATGTTTTGAGGCAAATCACATCTCATAATCATTTCATAATCTACGCGCTACGCAGTGCTCCAGGATAAAAAATATTTTAAGGGGAATAAATAATTCCATTTGCCGGTATTTATCTGTAAAACACTCTACAATCTTGATATCTATTATTTATCTACTTTTTAAACAACAAGGGTGAGAGGCCACGCCAAGACGGTGTCAAGGAAATCAAAGGTCAAAGAAACTATAAGATATGGGTGCAGTAAATGACATACGCCATCTGGCGAGAGCAATAAAACTACCCTCTTCGACCGTGGGCATGAACTACGAGCATACTCGTGTTGTACTCGCATTTGAGTCTTGCACCCTTCTAAATGTACCACTTGTATTAGAAGTGATATTTAGGTCCTTACATATTTTCCTACCAATTCTTTATGATACCTATACGACGTGGTTTTGATTTCCGAAATAATACTTACACGTTATATTTAAAAACCAAATACTAACCTATCTCATTTAAGTATGTTATACTCAGGCCCACTTGCGCGAAACGGGGGTTAAATATTTACATTTTTAACCCTAGAGCCAACGTATCTCATTGGCCAATTTCGACAACTTACTCTGGTGTTAAATCTGAGTTAACACACTAACCCGGGTTGGCGCAAGTGGGCCTTAAATGCTTATACGCTTACGCATATACGTACGGGTTACCTACTTTTTTTACTGACACTCATCTTTGAAACTCATCTTTGGGTTAAGCACTGCCTTGGTTTTAACTCAAAGAAATCGGACACGGTTTCAAAACTGGCGGCGTAGGCGGCGCGTGACTTTATTTCGTAGCGTAGGTACTACGTGGCTCGGTAGAATAATAAAATCAATGGGGCTGCCATAAGTAGACTTCTTACGTTTTAATTAGTGGGTATGCAAAATTAAAGTCGCTTATTTTAATGTAATAATTTCAGAGATACTCTAATTTATAATCCCTACCAATATTTTTTCGAAATACACCTTTATTTTTATTTCAGAATTCAAAAACACGATCTACGAACCTACTAAGAATGAGACCAAAGGCAGTTCAGTGAATGAGATACATTTTTATGTTATGAATGAATTTGTCCAAAATTTATTAGACACAAGCTTTGCTTGCTACAGGTGCTTTTCTTTTGATATATACAAGATTTTTATATATACAAGATATCGGAATATCATTAACATATTCTTGGGATACCTCATTTTAGAATTGTCTGGCATATGAGGTCAAATAAAGCGTTTCCCAATATTAGTAATAAATTCTAGTACTACAGTCTACGGCTACTCAAATTCTAATTTGAATTTGGGGCGATACAAAATGGTGTATGAATTGGAAAAATTAAGAATAAATTGAGAAATAATTGGTAGAAAATATAATGTTTTTTATTCTTCCATTTCTAAAATAAAAATTCTATTTCCTTTTTGAAGTTTTCAAGTTATACCGAGTTACATCTACTATCCTTATTCATTTATTATCTTCCATTAAACAGTTTTCAAGTATCTTATCTTTAATTTTCTAAAAAATAAAAATTCAATTTCCTCGCCCAATGTAAACAACCACTTAGCCGCCCCCTCTAAATAATTAAAACCCAATACGTAACCTCGCGTGATAGTATCTAGAGTCAATTAAGGAGCTCTGAGTCGTACATAAAATTGCTGTCTTGTTTTCCGCCGCGGCTCCTATCAACATATTCGATCTGACTGCGCGGTCAAAATCACCCCCTTTTATGAACATTTCACCCCCTGGGGGACACTTGACCTCCCTATCTGATACATCATCTACCCCTAAAATGAACTAATGGGCAAAACAGGAATGTACAATCGCTAGAAACGACCACTCACGCATCTACAGAAATCGTAAAATCTGAAAGAATGAGAAGATCTTAAAATTACACGCGACTTTCTTTCAGCAGCCTAAGGGCGCCTTTAAATGAGATGGCCAAAAAAGTACATTCCACGTACACAACATAGTAAATATTTATTAAATATTAAAAATAGAAAGATACATTAATACGTAGTTTTTATGCTCTCTGAACTTGTCAGTTTTTATTTCAAAATATTAAAGATTACAAGATAAATTCGTCAACTTCCGCCATACTGTACCATAATGGACGTTCCTCACCATGCGTATTACCTATGTAGATACGTTATTTGGACGACAAATGCTTTTATTAGGAACATTTTATTCATATCGAAACTGTCTTTATTGATATTTTTGCATTTAACAACAACAATGTATGATAACAATATAACAATGTTATGTGTTAAATGAGTATTATTTAAGTCCATTCCCACATTCTGCAAAATAATAAGTATATTGGAACGCGTTTTACGTGTTTGACAAGTGTCATAGTCTACGTCAAACGTCAATGTCATGCTTTTGCTATTTGATTGCATTGTCGTTGCCCATTTCTTCGTTGCGCTTGCATTCACTTGCGTTCGTTGTACCTGCTGTGTTTGTGTTATAATTGCGATTATCTTGCTAATATTTTTGACCCTTGCTTATCTCTACGGACTGATACCTTCTACCACTTGATTACCTTGCTACTATCACTGGACTCTGATTCGCTCACTAACGGTTCACGGAAGCCTGCTCTGTCCTCCAACCGGCTAAGTTGGATGACAAACGTGCGCATATGTGTGAGTGTACCTACAGCGGGCCGCTTGTAGAAGCTTCCCCTCTGTACCTACCTATCTACTCGTGTGCCTTTACCTTGTTTAAATGCCTATTTATTACTAAAACCATATCAGTTTACCGTAATAATTCGCAACTGTTCGCTATTTTAAAGCGCCTTAAGTTTTTTAATCGTAATCTGAATTCTTTGTCGTAATCTATACTCGTAGACGTTTACGTCTAGTCTGTTGTAATGACAAGTTCGGTGAGTTTTATATTTATAGCAATTTAATGTGCTTGTAATCACGAATTTATAACACCAAAAGTCATTGATGTACACTAAGTTCACACGCCCATACAGAAATTGGCCATGTCCTTTGCTATACTTTAAAATTTCCATTCACATAGATTTACAAAGTAGCGCTGCCGCAGCGCTGCAAATGCGCTGCCACCGCGCGGCGCTTTGAGGCATAATTAAAGGCGCCCTATAAGTGATATAATAGTGATTTTTCCACGCCTGAGCAAAGCAAAGTTGAGTGATAATAATTAGTGGAGATATTGTACGTGTTGAAAGATATCAAGATGATAAATCTTAGAATTATTTGGGAACAGATACAGAAAATAATATGCAACGAATAATATGAAAAACTCAAAGTGTGGCCGTGTTATCTATGGCCGTGTATTGTTACGTTTCTTTCTTCGTTAGCAATTGAATAATCTAATTAAAATTTCAGATGTAGACGCTACAATACTGCAGCAACACTCTATTTTCCGATTTTACAATCACATCAAAGATTCATTTGTCAACATTTCAAAGTTGTCTCTTCTAGTTATTAAACATTCTCGAATAGATTTATTTCAGCACTTTGGAACTATACGTGAATGATTTGCGAATTATACGAATATTATAAATGAACGTTATATGATTTAATATGAACATTAAATTGAGATATGCTTGAGTGATATTATTGTATTTGAAAAAGCCACGGGGTTTACTGTGGTTCTGATAATCTGCCAGGATTTTGTTTGAATTATTGTAGTTAGCTAGTTTATTAATGTGATGTACATTTTTTTAATACTTAAACATTACTTCTGTCTTTTTTTATCAGATATTGTGGTCGATTCTGTTGTGCAAAATCTCAAACTGAACTCATTTAAAATACTTAGTGATATCCTTTTCAAACTGCTCCGTATGGAAAAGGATAGCACACAAGGAATAGACCTGGACGCAGTCTTTATGAGCGAATAATTTGTAGAATGTATACTTAAAATATTTTTCAAGATTTTTAATGTAGAACCGTACTAGTAGGTACTTAAAGTGAAGTCTCTCCAACCTCATAAGCTATATATTCTTTTTCTTGCAAGTCGATTACCAGATAACGCTCATTTTGATTTTGTGTAGGTACTGCAATAGAATTGATTTAAACAAGAACTTAATTCACCCTCAATTTTTATTATAGAGTAATACGTATAATATCTACGCAGTTAAATTTCATGCAATAAATAAGTATGAGGCGCGTTAATTTTAATTTATGCTTCATTCATATTCCAGGCATGATAATGAACGTTATGATAGCGCCCACGACGCGACGGTGGGTGAATGTACCTGTAAATGATTTCAAACTTCCCCTTAGCTCGGGAATTAAATCTTGGATAAGTAAACATAGTAGGTTTTACGAATCAACCTGGTTTTTCATTGCGAAAGTGCAGCCAATATTTTTAGCGTCATTCACGCTAGGGCATGATGTATTGTTGGTTGCAGTTAACACCTTTATAGAAAGAAACAAGTAAATAATTAATAAAAAACTAAAAAAGATGTAAATAATAAAAAAATAAAAACGACTGCCCCGTTGTAAATCTAGTTTTTCTATAATAGATTCTAACGATAACCCATATGTCCCAATCTCTTCAACTGTTCAGAAATTATGGGTATATACATAGGTACATGAACCCTAATAATATTACACTTCATTTTTGGGCAGTCCATCCGCTCCAAAAGTCCATCAGCTGAGACGAACTTTAAAGAAAAGGATGTCTCCAAGTTATTGCCAATATCTCATGTAACCAACCGCTGATTTTCATTCGAATTTTTCACCATGACTTTTGTTGGCTATTTCATCATCAGCAGTAGCTAAATAAAATAAATAATTAAAAAAATCAAAAAACCCGACTGCGAAAATGTCAACTGAAATGCAATAACTTAAAAGACTGAAACAAGGCGGACAACGAAAACAAAATTATAATAAACTTAAAACGATGCAATTTTTACTTCATTTTAACAAACAACATCATGAGCTGATAGCTTTAGTTAAATTTTCGCATTCAATTTAAAAATAAAGAAGGCGGGACCTATTTTTGCAAATTATAAAGAAAATTAATAGGTCCCGCCTGCTTTATTTTTAAATTGAATGCGAAAATTTAACTAAAGCTATCAGCTCATGATGTTGTTTGTTAAAATGAAGTAAAAATTGCATCGTTTTAAGTTTATTATAATTTTGTTTTCGTTGTCCGCCTTGTTTCAGTCTTTTAAGTTATTGCATTTCAGTTGACATTTTCGCAGTCGGGTTTTTTGATTTTTTTAATTATTTATTTTATTTCAGGCTTTTTAGTTGCCACACTTTACGAGCGAAACCTAAGCACTTTTATCTACACAATGTGAAAGACGTAAAGTGGGTATATTTGGTTATATATTATATTATGTCGGTTCAAGTCAGTCAGTCACTTGGAAGAAGTAAAAGTTGTAAACAGTGTCGTCAAACGCAAACCTGGATTTTATCCCGGAAATATATAAGCTGTAACATTTCATAGGTGTAGTTTGTGTACGTTTAGGGCTCAGGCGTATGATCTAACTCACGTCGCTTTAAGCGGATCATTCGGGAAAAACTGAGATTACAAATAGAAATAGAAAAAAAGCTTTATTTCACATAGGCCTAACTTACAGGCACTTATGAAAGGTCATTTATATTATTTAATGATATCTAGACAGTGTCTACTCCGCGCCGTTCAAAAATAAAATGCTAAAGATTAGAAAGCACATCCGGGTCGTCCACGCGGACCCTTGCGGGTCCCGGGGTAACTGTTCGGGGCGATGGCCCCCCTCAGTGGTCTCGGCGCCGCCTGCAACTACAGGCGGGGCACTAGGTGTGACCATTGCTGGTCCGTGGAGTCAATCCGGTGACTCCGCCGCGCTGCGATACGAGCCCGCGTGGATTCGCGAGCGATTAGCGAGCGCAGCGGAGTGAGAGTAAGTTCAGTGGTGCTTGCAACCCGCCGCTCAGCGAGGTCGTGCCCGCTAGTGATGTTCCGGAGGGCGCCCGTCAGCCAGCGGCGAGGAAGCGGTGTAGGTAGGTCTATGCCGACGTCAGGTCACGTGGCAAACCCCTAATATCCGGCGGCCGCCGATGGTATGGCGCGATGTCCCGCAGGTGCTGGGACCGCGCTCCGTCGGCGCGCGCGAACATTGAGGTGCTCAGGCGGCGAACGTGGTCGTCGAGTCTCTCCATGCGCAGGTCCCTGACAGACACAGCTTCGCACGGAGAGGCAGGTGGGATGCCAGCACGGGGCGTAGGAGGCCTCGCATGGCGCGCGACTGCGCAACCACGTTCTTCACGTGGGGTCGCATCGAGAGCTTCCTGTCGATGGTCACGCCGAGGTATTTAGCCGTCGGCGTCCATTCGACAGGTTCTCCCAAGAGCGACACCCGGGGCGGCAGGCGGATTAGAAAGCCTACCTTGTTAGGGTCATTAGATTAAATCTGATCGACAAAGTGGAGCGCGTCTTAGAGTACACACAGCGCCATCTAGGGCGAGTAGCGAAAGTACAGATGTTAAAATAATTGTTTAATGATTATATTAAATTATGTTTTCGATTTATGCTATGATATACCAAGTAAAAATGCACAATATAAAGTACGACACACACTTGGTCAATACAAGAATAACGCTATCAAAAACTACAAATGTTACCATTTTGAACGCATTGATCGACTGTTTATAATTCCAAATTAATTCAAAACATATAACTTATATATATTTTTGTTATCTCCTTGTAATTCCCTTCATTTTGATACCCTACTCGATAGGTTTGGTTAAAATTATTTTAAAAATGACTGACAATTTTCGGCCCAAAATCCGCCATTTTGTTTTTTATTTTCAAAAACATATCTAAGAACACTTGGGTTAATGAGACGAATCTAACGATACCATTAACGTCAAAATCCATGTAGCCGTTTGGAAGATACGTGGTCATAAAGAAATTTACATACATACAAGATACGCGCGAAAAACATAACCCTTCTTGCAGTCGGGTAAAAACATAACTTACTTGCATATTATGTAAGGAAAACCGTATTTAATGACTTTTTGAATAGAGCAGGTGGTTTCTTGATTTGTTAGTTTAGTTAGTTCTTCTCGTTGCAAACCTGTTTTCCGAACTTGGTGGTAGAGTTTTGACTTGTCTGAAGAGCTTGTAATTTAAGGCGAAATAAATATTTTCATTTTAATTCTCATCAGTGGGTATTAGGTTTTCAGCTGCAGTAAGTCGTGATCCTCGTCATTATAACCATAAGGCGATTTGGACGTGAAAGATCTTCCTGATAGCGTAATCTACAAAGTTGCTTCTAATGACGTTCCTATAACCAATACTAAAATTATGTAGTAGGTATGCGGAGACCTTAGCCTATGCAGGGGTTGCCAATATAAAAAAAACCTGTAATCTTTGCCTATAAAGTGACCGTAATAACTCGTCCGATAGTGAAGCAATTTCTGAACGACACGGTAATGACACCTATTACGTGGAGCGGTCGACATCCTGTCGCATAATAACCGCGGGGAGGGCGTGGACAGCCTATTTTCAGACGCCATAGTCCTTCCACGGAATCGTTATTAACACAGAAAAGGACGTTTATGTCCAGTTGTACATAAGTGTCCTTTTCCGTGTTAATGTTCCAGGTCACATATTTAAGGCCATACCTCTACAGTACAGAATACACGTATTAGAATGTTGCAATTTTTTTTCATTATTTTCTCTCTGAGTATTCTGTCTTCTTTTACTAACATACGATAGTAGAAGTCCAAGGTATTTTACGGGTTTTGGTACTCCTTCCCTCTTTAAGTGTTGCCGTGGAAATTTTTATCAAAAAGTACTTTTGGAATAGTAAGGCTAGAATCGCTATCCTATACGCAAAGCTGTAATGTACCTAATGTAGGAGAATTCTAGACTCCAGAAATATCTATATTTTTTTAGAATAATTTACATTTAGGAAACTGCGGTATGAAGATTATCGACGTAAAGGTAATCAAGCGAAAGAGGTAAACCATCAAAAAACGTAAGCATCCACTTAATATTGCCGCAAGCACAACAATTAATCTCTCACGAAAGGACCGCCCAGTGGCCGGTCTAGACCGCAATCTAAGGCGAGATCTAGTTCGAAACAACTCCGTAATTAGAGGTCGGAGTGGACAATAAAAGCTGATCCGCAGTGTCGTGTTGCTCGTGAGGCGCTGGAGCTCGCGTGACACGCTGTCGTGTCGCCTCCGTCCGACAATAAAATTATAAGTCGACCACAGTGACAATCCAGTGATTTACGCCGGCACACACGCGAATATTCTAATATGAAAAGACCTTAAGCTTTTTACTGCGACGTTGAAAAACATTGGAGGCGGACAGGTTAATGGAGAAAATGTGTTCGCGCTTATTCATTTCCCATTATTCTCCAAAAATACTAGCAAGCGACAAGCTAACATCTATGCACGGATTGGTTAATGCTTGCGTCAGTTATACAGCCAAGGCGACAATTGGCTGCTGAAGGATGCGTTGCTGTGGTTACCGTCGATGGTTATAAGACGATGTACAATTTTATATTTTCGAGAATCAAACATTCTGTAGGTACAATCGACAGTACATTTTTTTGCCGATTTGAAGAGCCCACCTCGAAGGTCCACGGTACTAAATTGACATTTGTTGCTAGTGACCGTCGTTTTGAATGTCATCCTATTACACGGCTGCCCAAAAAAGGAGTAGGTATAATGTTTTTAGGGTTCATGTATAAACTATAAATAAGTTTCTTTATTCCACCATCACTTCTGAACGACTGAAAAGATTTGAACATATAGGGTAACGTTAAAATCCTTACATCATTCCGAGTAACACAGACTATATTTTCTTGGAAAAAGTTTTTTTCCCGCAAGGCAGTCGTGTTTTTTAATGTTTTAATTATTTACTTGTTTTAGTTCTATGGACGCTCGCGTCAGAATACGCAGAACAATCAGTGCCAAAATGGCGAAAATCAAGTGTCTTCATTTTTACGTTGACATTCTGAGTTCCAGCGTACTAGTAACAGAGGTCAGTGGTTCGCGCTGAGATAGGCCAGAACGCTTGGACATGCGTGACCGCTGCCTAATTAACCGCCGTTCTGCCATGCCGCTCGCCTAGCTTTGATTCGATGATAAATAAAAGTCGCTCGCCTGAGATCCTGATACGATATAATAAAAGTGAAATTATTGTTTGACGTTCAGGTTTCGTTAAAAGCCGATAACATCTCCGCCGTAACTACAATTATAACCCATTTAATTTTTTACGTGTTCATCTAATTAGGGGTCGATTTAAAGATTAATGAGTAGTCTGACTCCCAAAAACCTTACTTGGAACTTCAAGATAATACCTGCACCTACGATCTGGTGACATTGAAAATATAATATCTGCCCCTAGATTGGTTAAGAAAAACGTAATCATCGTTATCGTAATCGTTTACTAATTCTGCCCGCTGATAGGGTTCCTGATTTGCGTCAGCCAATCGCGGGGCAGAATTCGCTAACGTTTACGATAACGATGAATACGTTTTTCTTACGCAATCAGACCACAGGTCTGTACGACGAGATGCCATCGTCTGAAAATGGAGGGAAAACTCCTTGGCAAAGCGTCTGCTAACTGTTTACAGTAAATAAAATGATTTTAAATGCAATATTTTTATCACTAAGTAACAGTATACAGTAATCTGTTATTTCTGGCCTCATTGGTTTTGGAAGTCCAAACAAGCGTTCTTAAGTGTTCTCATTAAAAAAACTAAGCGTATTTAAGTGTTCTCATTAAAAAAAAACTAATCTTAAATAACTGTCTATAAAAAAACTATGATTCCTTCGTCATTACAAAGTTAAAAAAACATCCCAATGATAGGAACAATGTCCGAAAGAAGCTCGTTTCCTTTCGTGTACACAGTCAATAGGCAATCATTCGGAATGTACCTACTTATAGCTACCGTGTGGAAACTCCTTGAATTCCGACACGAAAGTGGAAAGTGGAGCGGAATGAGTCAACAGATAAGCCCTCATAACAGTGTCTGAGCCTCGACTAGAACTGCTTGGCTCTTGAAATTATTTCACTGCATTCATATTATGAGAAGAGATCATTTTAGGTAATTTTTAATGGAGAAAATTTTCTTACGTAACAAAGTTATGTTGTTGTCGCTGTCTCATTCGATCGACACCCTCTGGTGGGAGCGCGGTGAACATGAAAGTGAATCCCGTACTCCCGCCAGCGGGTCCGTTGTGGAGACAGACAGTTTTTAGTGGATGCAAGCCCCACATTATCCCTTCGGTTCCTCTGATGGAAAGGTAGGTATGCGTTAGGCATTTTCTGTCTATAAAAATAACGATGGCCATGCTATTGCGGAAACGTGAAAAATATAAGTGTTTAAACAAACTACTACAATGGGTGTTTTTCAATATATTATATTTATGTATATTAGTATGTATGTATATTTATCAGTTATCTAGCACCCATAACGCAAGCTATCGCTTACTTTGGGGCTAGATTGCGATGTGTAAAGTGTCCCTAAATATATATTTATTTATTTATTATTTATTTATACTACACAAACCCAAAAATCATCAGTATCCTTTGTAACAAAAACACAGCGGTCGAAGTCGCAAGATCACCTTATGAATCAAAATAAATGAAGATAGCTAAGTAAACAAGATTTTTTTCTGAGATTTTTTTGTAATTTTGAGCGCACTTTCAAGCTAACTAGAAAATTATTTAGGTATTTTAATGAATATCCCTCCTGGTTTTGTATCGTAACTTGCTACACAAACTCTTACCCTCGACCACAAAAATAAAATAAAATATGTTTATACTGAAAATTTAGGTAGACAAACTCACGAGAAAAAGCAGTTCGTATGATAAGTAAAAAGGTTTATTGTGTGAGTACTTAGTAAATTCTTTTAATGTTCTAAAAAATTCTTCACCTTTCGTGTACACACTCAATAAACAATCATATCAAGTGGAATAAATGGAAATCCTACGAATTCTGACACGAAGGTGGAAAACATCGGCTTCAACCCTCATAGCTTCTGTCTCAGCAGTGCGAAAATGTTCAATTTGAATAGGAAGCCTAAATTACAGAGAGGGTGGGTTTCGGAAGCGAGGAAAATTTATAAAGCTATACAAATAAGAAAATGATGTGACTCTAGGAAAAATCTCAAAGCAAAGTATTGTTCTGTAGGATAGATTTTGGAAATATGAAAGACGTTTTTGCAGATTTAGAGTAACATTTAGAGATCTTAGCATTATTTGGCAACCGAGATTAATATCTCGGTGCCTTCGCTTAGAGGAGCGGCGCAGAATGTATGCAAATTATAATTATTTAACTTTCATAAATTTTATCGGAAATCGCAGTGTAGTTTTATGTAGATTTTTTATTTGTTTTTAAATAATAATTGCGGCATACGCTAAGAAAACCTTTGTGATAGACTTTTAGTAGTAGTTTCGCGAAGTGTACCTTGTAGTACCTATAAACGTATTCGTAAGAATGAGGAGAGCAACCGCTCAGGTTGAATGAATGAATGAATGAATGAATGAAAGAATACTTTATTGCACATTACAAGAAAGGAAAACATAACAAACAAGAAATTATACAAAACGTAATACACCCTTAATATTTTACTTCTATAAGAATGTAATTAATTGAAGAAGTTTTAATAACATTTGTCTAACTTGAGATAAACAAAGAAAGCTGGTCATTAGTGACTTACATTGTTCGGTTGATTTGTGCAAATTGAATTTTAATTACAGCTCGCTTCACCTTCAGCAAATACTTAGCGTTCAACCACAGCTATTAAAACCTCGGCAGCTTTCGGTCCTTTAACTACCCCTACTCACGTGAACTGACGCAATGCATACTAAACGCCTTGCGTTTGTCTTATCCGTAGGCTGTACTTATAATATTTTTAAATTTTTCCACAAGTATATAAATTCAGGATATACTTTGGAGAGTGCTCAGGAACTCCACAATCTAGTACCTCCTTCACCGTTCTACTACAGAATCGCTAAATGCCGGGAGAAGTGGTATCCTTATGTGGTTGATGCCCAACGAGCTCGAACGAAACGTTTTTCTTCCACGTTTCTGATACGCACCGCTAAGGTGTAGTACACCCTTCCAAGTTCCAGCTTCTGTGTTCCCAGCCAAGTACAATCTGAGTGTCTTCAAGAAAAGAGTGAATATAGGCGTTTTCTAGGCAAGCGCGCTTCATCCTAGACCTTATCATTTCTATCCATCAGAAATGATTGTATGCAAGCGCAAGCCTATCAAAAGTAAAAAAACTTTGACCAGGGCCTTATCCCACGCGAATTTTTTGTTTACGACGAGTGTTACCTTCCATAGTTAGAGGAAATTGAGATTATAATTGATGACAATGCAGGAAGAAAACAAAAAAATACAAGTGCGTAACAGAAGTAGGTACTTTTCATATTTATTTATTTTATATTTATATTTTTGAACGCTAACATTATGGGAAAGTCTACATTTTGAGCAAATGTGTTAAAAATAAGGTTATTTTGTAGTTCTAAAATAGGTCGAGACGACATACCTATCTGCGTAATTTAAGTTAAACATTATACACCTAAAAGAATATCCGGCTTTCATTCTATACCTATAGGTATGGCTCTTATACACAAAAAGGTACATTAACGATAAAAATGATTATTATAATTAAATACGTAGTCTTATTTATCGTTCACTGCTCATTCCACGAGTTTTTGATCCGTATCAAAGAATGGCTAGAATGACCACGCATCGGAGATCGGTCAGCCATAAGTCAAAAGTCACGAAGCCCAAGTGACTCCGCCTTATGGCCCTTAATAAGCATTTATAACGATTTGCCTCTTATCAAAAATATTTAACCTATTTCATTTTCGGCACTTAGAACGTTTATAACGTACAGCTGTTGATATAGATTTTATTTTATTCTTCGTGCCCTCGATAACAACGGATTATTGTGGAATGCTAAACCATGTAGTTGCTTTTGTAATATTCCTAATTTTGTAGTACTATTTTGTAGTAGTAATATTCCTAATATCTAAAGTAATATAGTGCATGTCGGTTTCTGTAATTGCTTGACTCTTTCCAGTTCATAAAGCTACGACTAGATTATATTTCGGGAACTTTTTAAAAGGGTAAGGGCATACCTATTCTGTGAGGGTTTAAAAGAAAATAATACAAAATCTTGATGTTCACGTTTAATGTTCATGAAATGAGGGCCCAATTTGACGTTAGGTACGTACCTATTTCCAATTACTATTATTTCAAAACCATTTCTAAGAGAGAAATATGAGCTACAACTACCATGGAGGTCCTAATTGTCTATGAAATGTTATAATTATTCCCCATAGAGATAAAAATATTAAATTTTGTTATTATTTGTATGTTGAAACAAAGAAAATGTAATGTTACTAAATGTTGTAGCAAAAATAACTGTTGTAACTATATTGAATAGACCTACTTTTTTTTTGACTTTTAAAACGTACTACTTAAAATGTACTTTACCTACTTCAGTAGTGCGAGCAGTATAGAAAGGAAACCTAAATAAGAAATAAAAATATCAAATATCTTTTATCGGCCACAGACTATTAAGGGAGGTAAAGAAACTCCATTATAGTGCGCCCGCGCCGATAACCGCGACCAATTAGCCGGCTTTATCACCAATTAGCTCTTTACGATGCACTCCACTGGTCATCAGAACAATAGTTGTTTATTGTGTAAATACAGGAAATACATAAAAACTTGAGTCCTATATGAGTGAAAACATTTTATATTTGACGCAATGAGTTGAAAATTGCAGTAACAATCTACACAAAAAGAAAAGCTCTGACTCGCTAACTCATTCACTCAATCACTGCCCCAGTCCCTTGGATCTGAAAGCTTAAGTTTAGTACATTTAATACAGACAAGAAATAAGGAAGGAACTTCTCGTATTTCAAACGATCGTCAAAAAAAATCTTTTAATAGTGTATCAAGAGATTCAAAGACAAAACGAAATTATTAAATTTTTCACCATCACAAAAAAAACATTTCCACTATTACCCAAAATCATAAGTCACCCTGACTGTATAGGTCATAGGAAAATATGAACAGAGAACACGTTACGAATAGGTTTTTCTAACACAATCAGCCCCCAGATCATACTTAGTTAACAATAACCTATACGGCTTAGAATTTGAAGTCCTCCGAAGAATTATCCACTACTGCACAATCGTCATCATTGGTTGGTCAATTGATCCCTTATCATAAACGACTTATCGTGTTACGTACCTATAATACAAACACAGAAGCTGAGACAATAAGAGCTTTTGACACAAGAAGTCAAAACAACGTGATGTTTAATTACTGGGCACGCACTTCTGTCGACAAGGACCTCTGGGTCTTGTTACAAAATATTTTCATACGGGGCCACATTACACGGTAGTCAGTTTTATTAAACATATCAAAACTGTAATACAATGAAACAGATTGAAAGAACTTTGTTCAAAACTAAATTGTGTTTGGCGCCAATCACATATCTGAGGAAAGGCATTGATGGTGTGCTTGCGTTGAAAATGCGTGCAGATTAATTATTTCCTAAACACAAAAAAAGCTTTAAAGTTCAATTGTTCATTAATTAGCAATTATTTTCAATATTACAAACAGAATATTTTTTTAAATTAAGAATACATTTAAAAGTTGCCGCGCTTTCAGGCAGGCGACACTTGACACAAAAAGTGGTAATAACAATAATTTACACAAACAGAATATTGGAGTCTACGAGATTATTTTTCGAGTCACTATATTTACCTATAGATACTATCATCACTCTACTCTATTAGCACTAACAGTTACTAAGAAAAACAATATAATTTAACATGTCTATATCCCAATAACTACAGTTATAATAAAACATCTTTCACGGCCTACCTCTGAGTACTTTCAGGAAGTCTTTTCAGGAAGAAGGCGTTGGTCAAGCAACGCTGGCCAAGCGTTGGTTGGCCGGTTATTAAAGCCATTTTATTAATAGCCATATACAAAACTTTGAAGAAGTAAGGGCTCATGCCAGGGGTTTGAGCCAGCCCTTGATGCCCATTTAAAAGCAGACGTCTGAACTACTGGGCTATATCACGGCTAGTATAGTAGGTACTACCTACCAACTATCAATTCACGATAAATCGATTCTGAAGGTCAATCGTTTCGACTTCGATCTGTCACGGCACAAAGCTCGGGCCCCCATCTATCACTGTGATAGTGTGATAACACGTGATAGCGTCCCTGCGCCATTGTTGCCCGAGATGAAACGTCCTTTCTTCTCTGTTACAATGAAACCTTCCAACGCAGATAGTGGGAAACGGATTGATTTCGCCGAAACTATTTCTGATCACATTTCTCTTTTAACTTCATTATTGAAAAAAATACAAAAAGGTAAAGAAAAGTAGAGGAATTTTCATACAAAACACTGCAACGATGATAGGTACCTAATTACTTTTTCTAAGGATTGATTTTTATTACAAAAACCAGACAACGAAAAGTACTATTTCCTTCTAATTTGATAGACTTCGAATTTCCAAATCGAAATTTGTAAAGCTATAACTGTGTAGATTCCATTAAGATTATAGACTTCCTATCTTCATTATACTTTTTCGCAGTGAGTAACATAAAAGCTTGGAAATGTAGGCGGCCTAAATTGAGTCCTTTGTAGTAGAGCCATAGAGGAAAGTCAATTACGAAATTTAATCACTATAAATCAGACAGTTTGAGGTCAAACGCTGCTCATTAGCCGCAGAAAAAATATCAAAAGTCATATCAGTGCTGTGTTTTATGCTAATTATTATAAATGAATGTTGGTAAGGGTTATTGTCCAGTGCGCGCGATCTGATTCTATCTGCTTCCGAACGTCGCCCACGTTGTTATGATAATAGCCTTAAGACACGAACTTTATTATGGAGGGTAGTTTTTGCGATCAATCAGTTTTAGTTCATTATGTCATGTACAAATATAGGCCTAGTTTTTTCGTTAGTGACCTTTTTCCCTTAAGTTTGAGCCGGTAAACATAATCTAGACTGTGACTTTTCGGAAACGCAAAGAAAAATGACAGAGCATTGTGATTTTTTTGTTAATTTCAACGTCACAATGCGTAAAAGGTTTTTTTTTCTATCGCGTAAATTTCTTGTAAATACTAATATTAAGTATACCATACATAATTCTAAGCATGATATTCACAAAATTTCACAGTTAGTGTCAGTCAGATGTAAAGTAATTCTACACAAGTAGCATTTGCGTAAACCTCAAAACTTAAATAATTAAACAGTTCCTGAAGGACATCAATTCAAATTTCAGAACCTATACAAACGCAGCACCTATTCAAGAACTACACGACTTCCTTACACGTGCCCTATTCAATTTGATCTGCATCGGTTGTAAGTTTTCGTAAATCTGTGGTATACTGCATAGGTAGATATCTACTTATACCTACTTACTTACTTACTTACTTACAATATTATGAAGTAATGCGATTAACAAATTATATGTCATAGCCATCAAAGAAATTTTCCA
The DNA here is from genome assembly GCA_036785405.1 of Coenonympha arcania. Lineage (NCBI taxonomy): Eukaryota > Metazoa > Arthropoda > Insecta > Lepidoptera > Nymphalidae > Coenonympha > Coenonympha arcania. The sequence goes on along the minus strand of CM072072.1, from coordinate 6,317,512 downwards.
TTTGCGAAGCTAATTGTCTCATGTCTCTGTGTGATCGAGTTAAATAGTTACGAACATATGAATTGAGTTAATTTGTGATCAAGCATAGGTACTTTATAAGGTACCTAATAATTATGACTTAGGTAGATGAGATGGCTGTTGACTCGAGCTTGCGACAGAAGACAATCTCATAATTTCGTAGGGCCATATATTATATTCTCAGCTCAGGTACGCTCCATTTTTCTTATTTTTAGGATTATAAAAGCAAAACACAGTACCTTTATACCTATAAAGTATAAACTCACGAGATATCATAAAAACATTGTATAAACGTTCATAAGAAAAGTTGTACCTACAGGTATATTGAAAAGAGCAAGTGCCGTGTTTCTTGGCAGTTCTTCTCAGTGCAAACCAGCTTTCCGATCTTGGCGATCTAAAGTTTTGACTTTTCAGAGCCTGTAAATTAGCCCAATGTGAAAAATAAAGATTTCATTTTCATTTTCATAGGATCACGTTTCTATCTGTTGGACTGTCTGTCACACAGATTGCTCTTTCCGTAATCTGTCGTCTGTCACGACCCTTTATCTTTTTCAATATGCAAACATGACAAAGTACCTAGATACTATAAATATAAAACACCAATGGCTTATCATGTCTTTAGTAGATAATGAATAATTAATTGTAATAGATACCCCTAATACCTAACTACTACAATGAAACTAAGAAGATACTGAGGGTGGAACTGGTACCTAAGTTCATAAGTTGCAAGATTTGATGCGAATATAACACAAATGCATAATACGTGACTTAAAATAAAGCTTCCAGGAAAAAAAGTTGTCTTTTGGTGGTTGTGGTGACACTAATTGAATCCTATGCCATAATTTGTCAGTATGTAGCCGAACTACATGGACTTGATTATGGCAACCGATCCTTTTCTAGAGGTCAAAAACGCACTAAAATACGATCTATTCAACCTTGTAGAAGGAATAACTACGCATATCAATAATAGGTATGGCAATAGGCATAATCGAATTGCAATGGGCCATCACCCAGCGGGCGCGTCACGACCTTACTTAAAGTAGTATGGCCGTTGCCACTTGCCCTCCTTAATGTCAAGGACTCGGAAGACATTAGGGAAACCTATTGGTTACTGTTACTTACCAATCTCATTATATTATTATTTGCCTGTGAAATCTGTTTTCGCCCATGACGTCGAATTGTATTTTGAGACTACGAGTATTGAAACTCAATGCAATATTTTAATGTACGTATCTAGGTAAGAATTGTCTATCAAGAAATGACCCCATGAAGATAGCGTTTTCGCAGTATCTTGTTTGATATCACAATGTGGCATTCATAATGGCATCAGAAAATATTGACTCCACAAAGCATACAAGAGGCGGCGTACAAGTTGAACCCTGGACAGAACGATGCGATATGAGGGGAAGCACGTACAGCAAAGCACGAGGAGATGCATTTGCGCAGACGGCCTCCATTTTGGATCAACTTAATTGCCGCGTTTTTTATGTATGTATTTGCATAGTGAAATGGGCGTCGAATTATTTAATTATGATAGCATCTCAGAAGTGTTTAGAAAATGTTTCATAAGATTAGTTTGGTTGGTAGTTAACTACCTAAACCTACCGACGACAAGATAAGTAGTAGATATACATTCAGTGCACAAAAGATTTGCTATATTCAGCAACATCGTTTGCTCTACTTCTATGTATTCTTGGTAGGTATATAAAAATATTGATAAGAAAGAGTTATTGCAGTATCAAGGAAATATCTAACGGCGTGCGGCTATAAAACGCAGCTACGGGAGAAGTATGAAACAGCTCGTGAGTCAGAGATAAGGATATATCGCTGAGATCATGCAGTCGCCTATACTATCGGTCATACTACTGTAGCATACCTACCTAGTTTTCATTGTCTTCATTTCTCCGCATTTCTCTTTGTTTCCAGCAGACGCCGATTTAGCGTTAAGTTATTTCAGACAAAATCTCTGCATTACATATTTACATTCGCATCTAAAGAGCGTAACAGAGCCTTATTGCTCACCTCATTGAAGCCTGAACGTCTTTTATTTATCAAATTCAGCTTGGTTTTTAGGGTTCCATACCAAAATGGTAAAAATGGAACCCTCTTGGTGAGACTTTCTCCGTCCGTCCGTCCGTCTGTTACACTCAATTATTTTTTGACGCCAGGTAGGTACCCGTATGCGTATAAATCTATGAATAAAAATTTCTACCAAAAAATGCAAAAGTCACATCATGTGTTCGTAATGTAGTCGTAGCATCATAGTTATTGTATATATGGCAAGTAGCATCATAGTTCTTTCTTCATCTTATAGTTATACCTATTGTCTTTACTCGAAGGATTGTCGGCCGCGACAGGATATTCTATAGGCACCTATAACCAGCCGCGGCCGAAGAATCAATTCACACCTGGGGGGCTATTCCGTATCTTTGACAGTTACAGTGATGATCACTGTTGTTTATGGTTCGTTATACATTGCTGCTTTATTAAGTGAAGCGAAAGTAAGATTTTGTGATGAACCTTCAATGGATAAAAATCGTATGTCAAATGAGCTCGTTGAAGGTTAATGAGTAATTATCACTGAGATACAGAATAAGCGTCCGGAGCTAAACACAAGTACCTTATTTAGCAAATTTTTTACCAGGACCGCATCAAACCCAGAACGACCCACTCAAACATCACTTCGCCAGGGGAGCATCAAATTAACAATTGCCTGGAGTTCTGTTTTTCTTTACCTACCTAGTACAATCCTCTACCTATAACAATCCTTTTGAAACGGGTTATATTTTCTTTAATAAATGTTTAAAAGCAATAACTTCAGAAAGCCTTTTCTTCTAGTTACGAAACAACCGCAGAAGCCCGCGAAATGGCCTCGTTCCCCTGGCTACAGAATAATTTTAGCTTACCTTCACCCACATTAGCGAAACATTGTTGCTCTGCCACGTTTAATTCTTATATGACATCAAATCAATGAGATATATAATGGCATTTCATTTTAACATATTATTTCAGATCTCAAAAACGTTTCAAGCAATTTTGTCTGCCATCGAGTTTTTAATATCTGGGTATTATGATGAGGGTCCGTAGCATATTTTACATGATGCAAAGTAAAACTTACTGATCCGTCGTAGATTATATCTTAAGAATTACAACAGAAGTTGATGTAACTTTTCTGCGACAATTGGGCGGAATTTTGTAAGTCATCTCTTTGTCATTATATCACGCAGCGAATCGAACCGCGAAGTTTTCATCGTCGAACTTTGAAAACTCTACCGAGTTACACAATGAGGCCGTGTTTACAAAATGCCGAGTTGTCGAGAATGAAAACACGGTGTTATTGTTTCCAAAGGTTCTGTCAAAACGTAACGACGGCCGCATAATGCTTTCACCTGTAATTTCATGTTTTACACTCTATCGATTGAGCGAATAAGCACCCAACAAGTGGTTATTGAGCATTGAAACTTAATCTTAACAGTGCCGGAAAACAATTTGCGAACTTGAATCTTTTATAGAAGTTTTATCAAGGTGCTAAGCCTGAGTAATATAAACATAACAATTTAGAGCTGCGAGCTTTCGCTACACGTACCTATACCCGTAACAATTAAGGAAGTTAAGAGCGCTGAACCTAAGTACGGCTGAGTAATTCCCTTATGCATAGTAATAAAGCTGAAAAGAACACGGTCCGAGACGTCGTTTCCTAATTTACGAGAGCGTTGTGCGAGAGAGCATGTCCCGAGCGCCATCTGCAGGTAACTCCGGACGGGCGAGGAAGCACGCACGGAGCCCCCGCACACATGCGCGCGCGCATTGCACGCACACCACTCCTCGCCGACTGTCCACCGGCCGAACAATCGATCGTAAATCAGCTTCGATAAAATTATAGGAGGGAACACAATGGATCTCGGCGTGCGACATCTGCTCAGCATAACCTGCCGTCCTCCCAGCGCAAAGAGTCCGCTTTCACGCGGCCACCTGCCCGCCGCCGCGCTGCTCTCCGTCTCCGAGATAAAGTCCACATTCGCACGTGCACAGACAAGAAATGTTTATTTTGAGAAAGCCTCTCCAAAGGATAATAGCGCCTAAGAATATCACCCGTGAAGCAGTAATCGCGTATCGCCCCCGCGACTCTCATAATTGCGAAATTCACGCTTCGCGGTGCGGTACAAAAATAAGATTATGGATTCTGCTGAGTTCCAGCGTTATTGTGATTCGAGGATCCGTCCGTGGCATAGGTATGTCTGCGAACTTTACGACCGCTATTCCTGGAGGAATAAACCTCGGGCTTATTGAATATTGTTCAGGTTATTTACGGTGGACAGCGTATATTTTGTCTGAAGTCTGGACAGTTGGTTTTAGAATTCACCTCCAAACTATGAATATAATATAGAATACCTACAAAAGAAAAGTCCGTAGCATCTTTCACTTCCAAAAATCATTGATACGATAATGAAAACATGATGTTCTCCTCTCTCCTATGGGTAGGCATCTCTCATTCTATAACGGCATTATAACATATTATAACATATTCATAACGGCATCTCTCATTCTATAAAAGGAGTCAGGACGACTCCTCTTATAGAATGAGAGATGCCGTATTGGCCATTAGCATAACCCATCACGCTGCTTAGGGTCCTACTGATTTACAAGTTTCACACACCTTTGAGGAAGAAATAATTGTATATTTTATATCTACCTATCGTACCTACTTCACTGATCATCAAAGTGCGTTTCAATATTTTTCACCATCAACATAAAACTAACAATTCGCTATCGCGTTTCGAAACAGCTATTCCGGTTCCAGTTTAATGACACGATAAAACACGAGATATTGTAAATATCAATACCTATAATAATCACTGAAATATTAACGTACCTACATGAACACCATGATTTGATAATATGAACGTTTTTTATCAATCTATAACTATTAGTATTAACCGTCACCTACTAACAAATAAATATAATATTAGCTACGTACAATCGTACATGTTTGGCCTTATACTTGTACCTATACCTATACTAACTAAGTCTCGCCTCAAAAGGAGTAGAAGATACATAGCTGAAGAAGCCTGAGGATTTTCTTAATAGGTATAACTTCATTAAATGTTAAGAAAATGGTATTTATGGTGATATAATTACGCATTATACTATAGATAATTTCGAAAAGTCAGATAAAGTGCTAAGAACATCGCTGAAAAAAAAGGCGAAGAACAATAGGAAATACCAGACCTTTGAGCGGTTTGTAAGTATCACAAACATGTAAGCAAAACTTGCTATAAATGGTCATCTGCAAAATATTACATAGGTAGACATATCTTGTCTCAAAATCTATTTATGTACTTACCATTATTTTGTAAAAATCCTTTTTTCCACACTTTCCTATTCCTTATAGAATCAGCACGGCTAGCATGGGGGCGAGCATATTTTTTCCATGGATCGAGAGAGGATAAAATGGTTTCCCTTCCTAAGGTTTTATCCACTCTCAGAGTAGGTACCTACATATGAGCGCAAGGGTGAAGATGAGCAGACTTCTACTTACCCCGTTGTCATGTTTTGGAGAAAAAAAAATTCTCTGCCAGAAGACATAATTGGTGGATAAATGTTTAATCCCTTGGCAATGCGTAGATATAGGTATCTGTAGAATTATAGGTCCAAACTATGGCTCTAAATTGCGGTCAGAAGTCATTGTACCTATACCTACGGCCGGTTGATTAACATTTAATTAGCCCCAATCACGGACAACAAAGCAGCTCACTGTGTTTTGTAGATACCTAATAATAATATGTTAATGTATGTATAATGTATATACCTAAGCGCAATATTGGTAGGTAGCAAATTAATTAATATCGATGTTGGTTCATTGTTCAGTGGAATCAATTCTATTCAATAATAATTGGACATAAAAATAATAATCCGGAATTTTCGAGTATACTTATAGGTTCTTCTTCTTACGTAGGTAACTATATTTACTAGTGTTATATTTGGTCAAAATGGTAATTTCTTAGTTTAGGTATTTGTAAGGTAGGTACGTATCATCGTCATTATTATCACTATAATACCTGTGCATAATACTTACTTTAAGTATCTACCTCAGTAGGTATTCATAAAAATTTTAAATTCATAAAATGAACTCCACCAAATATTTTATTAAATTAGAAGAAAGTAACACAAACTAATCCCAAAAATCCTTTATGTATCGATTCAACTGAATACCAGAACCTTTCGAAAAATAAAAAAGAATTATTGAAATTGGTGGTTTTTAGGGAGTGTAGTTGGTGAAAATCCTGTTTAATTTTTATACGACAAAAATAAAAAAAATATTCTCATAAATTCATACCAACGTAACAGCAAAAGGTTTTACAGATGTAGTTTATGTACATCGCCGTGTGCCATAACACATAAACCGCATCGTAAAATAGATGATTATACTTCCACAGAGCGTTGTGCAAGTTTTGGACTATCAAGCTGATAAAGAAACGAATTGGCTACCACATAACTCTGCATGAATTCTAGCTTATAATTCCTCCACAAGATTTTTAATAGCCTCATCCATGACAAAAGGGCTGCAGGCTTGCAAATGACATTTAAAGCAAGTTTTGCGCAATGAATGAGCATCAAATATGATACAGATTTTAAATAACTAATTCTTATCTTATTATCTAGTACTTCCAACTCTTTTTAATTTAAATATCGTATAGTATATAAGTAGGTTACTCGTACTTTAACTGCAGTTGTTCCAATTTAGAAACTTTTTTAAACAGCATCAGATTCTAAAGTTGGATCTACATTCACCAAGATAGAGTTTGGTAGTACACTGTACATAGTTGTGACGATAAGTCTTCTTCAGCTCATTGACTGACTGACGGACAACACGTCCGAAACCATTTTAGGTACTGTTTACTGTTTAGTATTAAAGTGACTAAAAATTCTTAAACTCTGAGGGTATATATGAATATATTTATCCCCTGCGATCAGCGTTAACCTGTGGCGATTTTTTTTGCCATACCTTTAGAGAACAGGTTATGTTAGTTAAGGTAAGCTACTACTTACCTAGCTATTGAGACAAAGTTTCTTTTCGTAGGGTTTCATGCATGAAAGAAAATGGATTTTATGCGTGACGAAAATGCCGTCACGAAGTAAACTGACGAAAATCTAGAATAATAAAAAATAAAAATAAAAAATTCTTACTAGTCAACACAATGGACGAATGCAATCACGTATATGGATTGGGTACTTGTTGAACTCGTTCTATCGAGCGATGGGTGAAATCACATTTGTTTTAATTATTATTGTGTTATTCCAAATTTTGTTTCCACCGAGTTCTTATTCCACGATACTTAGGCACTTTTTTCTCATTATACTTACTTAATACTTAGCTATGAATAAACATGGTGTGAAAGTAGCTGCTACAAATAATATAATATGTACGAGTACCTACATAGTATTGTAATGTTATACCTAATTATAGTTCAATATAGAAAACAGAAGCTCAACATGTTGTCACCAAACACATAATGTAAATAAATAAGGAGGAAATTCCTCCGTACTCATCCAATGACAAGTGACAGCGGAGGGATCGTCCCTCCGAAAACCGTGTCAATGGAAAATGTATTTTAATACTTTCATTGACGGTCCAAAGTTGCGTGTCAGCGCACGGAGGATGCCCCTCGCTATCTTGTCAGGCGGGGAACGCGCGAACCAATCGCAGCGCGCGCCCAGCGCATCGCACTGTCTTTATCTTTGTACCTACTGCGCATCTCTACGAACTTCTACGAACACCGCTGCGAGCTTTGCTGAAAACCGTAGCGGAAACGGCTGAAAAGTTTGTCGTCCTTTCGACTCATAGGTAGCTTTCGTAGTTTATAAACGTAGTTATTAGTTGAATTCGACCGTAATTAATTATTCATATTATTAGCTTCGTGTATAGATACGTAGATACTGTTCTTCGTGCCATCCGTGTCGTGTCACCTTTATGCTCTACTTCGCACAGGCAACTTTTCTTTAGTAAGTAAACCTATTACCTACCTATGTGAATTTAAGTATGTTAACAGATAAATCACACATAAAGTCTGAAAGTGTAACCTGTGTTATTTTGGAAATTACTCACATTAAAAGGGCTGACTCAATTTTGGTGATTTAAGATTTTGTACAAAAAAGAAAAGAAGTCTGGAACTCGGAAACAAAAAGGGTTATAACAAGACCCATTGCGAGTAAAAAGTAAACAAATTATAACGAGACTAGATCTGCAGATACCTGGTCCTGGAGTCAGTAGAAGCGTCTCGTTGGCGCGGGAAAGTATATACTTACTTTCACGGAAAAACAGAAAGTCGGGTTCTAAACTTATAATAACAGGGCATGAGCTTATTGTCTTACCTTGCGATTGTACCCGCCTCGCGACTGCCTTTGACCGCATCGCCTCCACCTCGTCGACAAACAAGACACCGGCCGTAATTAGAAATCGATGACCCGGAATGTGGTGAAAAGTTTGAGAATTTCAAACGAGCGTCCCGATCGCGCGCACGAGGCGGGAGAGCGCAGTGTGGGCCGGGCGGGCGGCGGGGTCGCTACTCCCGGCGAACTCCTGCAGGATGGGTTGTATGCGGCGCGGCGTGTCACGCGAGCGGTCGACGGGACACTGCGTTCACGTGGTACACCGTAGTCCATACAACTACACGGCGACCGCGGGGAAAGCGATTTCCACGCGGGAAATACGATGACCGCGGTGTCTCGAGCCGCGGCCGCTCTACTACTGTCAGCGGAGACGTCAAGCTGCCATGTCCACGATCACGAGGCGCGCTGCAGATGTGGCCGCCAGCCGCGAGCTACCAGCATTTCTTTCACCTTGCGTGTCACGTTTTATTGAAATTATTACTCGGCCAATGAGCTTCGAGACACGAACTCTGTCTTTGCTATGTATACCTACCTACTTGCAGCTGTAGTTTCCAACCGACTCGCTCTCTACCTTACTTATAGTGAGGCAACGTAAAACATTTAAGTAGCAGTGCTTACTGATAATATACATTAAGTACCTGTATGAGCTGTACCAATATGCTTATACCTGTTGGTATAATCGAACATGTCATAATATATTGAATTGTAAGGTACCTAGGTACTTTGCTGCAATTACAAAGTCATCGAAGTTTAATTATTCTTAATGTAACCTCTTCTACCTACTTCACCTACTACCTAGGTACTACTTAGGTAGTATGTGAACCTAGGTACCTAGGTAGGTGGTACGTAGGTAGGTGGTACTACTACCTAGGTAGATAAGGTAGGTATAACTTCATCAGCTTTTGTAATAAGCTTTATAAACATGTCTAGCTTTTACCTAATTAGGTACCTACTTAATAAGTACCTACGTACCTAACCTACCTACCTACCTGTTAGGTACCTACGTAATAAGTAGGTACCTACTTACCTAATTTGATGATTCATAATCACATATCATACATAATCAGATTTGAGGTCTGACTATAATGTTGAGTCATTGTGATGATTTCAAGACGTAAACTTAACTATTTCATTTTTCAATTAGGTACCTGACTACATTAATTTCACCTATCTTATGCAATAATTAAGCCGTAGAATACGTTACCTTACTAAGTACTAACTTATAAACCGAAGTGTGACCACTTATATCGGTTGCTACACAGCATCGCACTGTAAGCTTTGACTTTGGAGCTTTCGTCTGGAACCAAGCTAAATTATTTTACTTATTACGTACCACAGTATTAAAGTTTTAAACTTAAATAAAAAAAGTATTAAAAAAACTTATATAAAATTTATTAAAATTTACTTAACCTTATAGAAGTAGTTAACCATCCTTGCTTTGGTGACAACTAATAACCCTCACACCAATAGAATATAGTCCATTCATTTGACACTCTGCTGTTTAAGTCCTTAGTTCAAATCACACATTCGTGCAGCCTTTTCACGAAGGCTGCATGAATATGTATGTTATAATAGACATCATCATTCAAAAAAGACAAAGCCACTTCTGTTCCACCCCCTCAGATATCCATATCTACATCGGGTCATTAAAAAATGGCCAAGGCTCTTAACGACCGGCCGTGTCACGTAACACGCTAATATTTATGTAAATTGCGCAGAATATGATTAGTCGTGTCGCCTCCCCCGCTGATAATCATATTTACGACCGCCTCGCCTCCCCCGGGGGGTGCTTCATCGCCCACAAACCACCGCGCCACTCGCTTCGAAGAACAGTTTACGTGACTAAGTGGGGAGGTGTGTGAGCGGATTTATATCACTCTTATAATTGTTGTCTTTAACTCCAACTTCAGATATACTTTTGGAAAGGCCTCTATGTCCATTTATGTGTGTCCATTTAGCAGCAGTTTAGAAGCAGCATATAGACATCCACAGCTGGGCATACCTATAATGGGTCTAACCGAAAGCGCGCCAACACATAATTTTTAACGGTGACATTCTAAATAATTGACTGCGATTTTTACCTGACAGTAAGTTAGCTGCAGTCACTTGTATATTCGCTCACTCACTCGCTTTACACTTATTTCATTGTTTCATTGTTTTTTCCTAGTGTTGCCCAAAATGAGTCTTGGTCTTGCAGTCTTGGTCTTGTTCTTGCATTTTTGCAAGACCAAGACCAAGACCAAGACTGCCTAATTTTAGCAAGACCAAGAACAAGACTGGCAGTGCAAGATTCGAGCAAGAACAAGACTAAGCCTGCGAGACTCTTGCGTCTTGCAATTAACGTGAAATCGCACCCTCTGCCCGCGAAATTCAAATTCGTAATTATTTAACTAATCCAACGAAGTAGGCTTATGGAATTCATTTTGCGTTTTGCGAAAATAAGAGTATCATCTTCACAGTTTTTTACCCACGACGGAACGGAGTACGGGTATATGCGTTTAGGGTGAGAGACCGTTTGTACATTACTTTATTAATGAGATTTTATGTTTGTTTGTATGTTAAATTGTTCACAAAAACCAATAATGCAAAAATATTTTTGTTTGTTTGTTTGTTTGTTTGTTGGTTTGTTTGTGTGTGCACATCAATGTTCCCATTTATTTCAAAAACGGCTTGACCGATTTAGATGCGGTTTTCTTTATAATGTTTGGTGTTCAGCGGCAATGGTTCTTAATTAGTTGTTACGAACATCGATCACCAGGGGGCGCCATAAAATACATTTATATTGTAAACGAATGTTCCCATTTATTTCAAAAATGGCTTGTCCGATTTAGATGCAGTTTTCTGTATAATGTTTGGTATTCATTGGCAATGGTTCTCAGATAGTTGTTACAAACATCGATCACCAGGGGGCGCCATAAAAACATTTACAGTGCAAACGAATGTTCTCAATTATTACAAAAACGACTGAACCGATATGGATACAGTTTTGTATAAAATATTAGTGAGTCATTGGCAATGGTTCGTAGATAATTGTTCTTGTGATTGAACAGCAGGGGGCGCCACAATAAGCGTCTCTTTATGACTTGGAAGGGATGATGCCTTCAAACGCTGCTAGAGGAGCTAATGGCTAGTTTGAAGATTAATTTTCATTGTTTAATAATAATATAATTTAAATTACATTAGTATATTAATCGGAAAACTATAAAACAAGTGGAAAATTAAAAAAATTTAAAACACCCATGACTTTTGCAGACTTGTACCTAATTGAAAAAGGACTAAATAATTTTTTTGAAACTCCCCGACTAAAGGAAAGTAAGAACTAAGAACCTATCAGTATAATTACAAATCCAAGAAAATCCGTCGGAGCTGCCATTGCTATTTTCATTTCCAATATCAATTAATGTAATTAGTAAGTATTGATAAACTGCCGGTATTATACCGGCATACCGTACATAACATATACCGGCGGTATATGAGAAGTATCAAGAAATTGAATTAGTCATCAATTGGTAAACAGCACCATCAACACCGTCATAGGCAAAACACAGCAGCTCCGGCGGATTTTCTTGGATTTGTAATTATACTGATAGGTTCTTAGTTCTTACTTTCCTTTAGTCGGGGAGTTTCAAAAAAATTATTTAGTCCTTTTTCAATTAGGTACAAGTCTGCAAAAGTCGTGGGTGTTTTAAATTTTTTTAATTTTCCACTTGTATATAAAACTGTTTACTTGAAAGTGTCCAGTTTAGGAATGTAGTTCGATTATCGACCAATTTGTGAATTGTGAGTTACTCAACTCACGTCAAACTCGGCGAAAAACAAAATAAAATTTGAATTTCGCGGGCCGACCGCCGTTTTCTTTTTACACACTACAAGTACTTGACCGCGATCTCACCTGATGGTAAGTGACGATGCAGCCGAAGATGTTATCGACTACCTTGGAAGAAGTAAGCAACCCGTAACGGTTTCTACACAGCATCACACTGGGACGCTAAATCGCTTGGCGGTGCGTCTTTGGTAGTCAGTAGGTTAGAGCATAGGCACGGATCGCAAAGGTCGTGGGTTCAAACCCCGGTTCAAAACCGGTGTCAATTGATTTTTTGAATTTGTCAACATTAAATTAATTTGGCTCTTTACTACAGGTAGCTTTTAGACGACCTCCCTGGCGCAGTGGCGCGCGCTCGGATTAGAGAGGGAGGTCGCGGGTTCGATTCCCGCCACAGGCCACTTTAGAATTGTACCTATAATTTCTAATTTGGGTCAGGTCTGGTCTGGTGGGAGGCTTCGGCCGTGGCTAGTTACCACCCTACCAGCAAAGACGCACCGCCAAGCGATTTAGCGTTCCGGCGCGATGCTGTGTAGAATCCGTTAGGGTTTGCTTACCCCGTCCAAGTAAGTACGATAACATCTTCGGCTGCATCGTCACTTACCATCAGGTAAGATTGCAGTTATATTGATCTCACCACTAAATTACCGTTTATATAGCAATAGGCTAATAGGTAATTGCGAGACTTGCAAGACTCTTGCTGCAAGACCAAGACCAAGACCAAGACTGGGAGTGCAAGACCAAGACCAAGACCAAGACCAGATGTACTGGCGCAAGACCAAGACCAAGACTGGCTGAGTCTCGTCTTGTTCTTGCATTTGGGCAACACTATTTTTTCCACGTTTCGCCCTTCCAGCCTCCGTGTTCCCAGCCATGTACAATCTGGGTGCCTTCAAGAGAAGAGTGAATAGGAATTTTCTATGTAAGCGCGCTCCAACTTAGACCTCATCATTGCTTTCCAACAGGCATGATTGTCGCCGAACGCCAGCCTATCTACAGTAAAAAAAAACGAAAGATGTTTATCGTAGGTACCTACAAACTTGGAACACTAAATTGTTTGACAGTACGTTTTTGCTGCTAGGGTGAACTAGCTACGGCTAAAGCCTCCCACTAAACCAGTCTTAAGCCAATTTAGAACTTATAAAAATTCTAAAGTGGTCCGTAGCAGGAATCGAACTCACGACCTCTCACTCGAGTCTGAATGCACGTCACTACGCAAGGGAGGTCGTCGTGCGGTTGATATTCAACAAACTCAGACGAAACGTTTTTCTTCCACGTTTCTGATACGTACGAAACGAAGGTGTGGAACATCTTTCCTGCGTCTATGTTCCCAGTCAAGTAGGTACGAATACCTGAGTGACTTCATAAGTAGAATAAACGTGCATTTTGTAGGCTAGTGCTCCAACCTAGATTTCAACATTGGTTCCCGTGGGCCGTGAGGGAATATATGACATCATGGCCACGTTAATGTAGTCGTCAATCCGCTACTTGCCAGCCAAGCTATAAGTGGGTAGATACCAGCTAAGTTTCGGTTTTCGAAGTTGGTGGTTTAGCTCGTAGATCAGAGAATTAGGGTGCCTTTCCACCAGAAATGTGCTATAGGAGTCTACGCTACAAAAATATGTGACCTACTACTAAAAACCTACTGTGACACATAGACACTCCGCTTGCCTACTTTGTGACGTCGTTACTGATTCATTATTATTTTCAAACGCGATTGTCATCAGAGTTAAGAAATCTGTTACCTAATTGGGGGTCCGGAGATTTTATTTTACAGTTAAGGAAAAATAAACATCTTGAGGAAACCAAGACAAAAAGGAAATCATAGTAATTTTTCCCTAAGATTTGTGAAGGTAAGGGCCAACCCCTTTCTCTCAGAGAGGAAACCCGTGCCGTACACGACTTTAAAAAGGGTTGAGGTAAAAAAACAACAGCGCGTCTTAGTTTCATCATCATTATCACATTGCTTAAATAATGCAGGAGTCATTACTTACCGAGAGTCTGAAAACTGAACAACATTACTTACACCATGAACATGCCCCACATGCCCTGAAGAACTTTTATATAAATACTAGCTGACTCGGCACCCGTTGTTTTGCCATTAAGGATTTAAAAAATAGATAACAACCTGCTCCCAGACGTAGTGATCATATACTGAAAATTTCATAACAATCGGTCCAGCCGTTTTGGAGGAGTTTGAAAGGCACGAGAATTTTATATATTAGAGAGATTATTGAGTATAGGTATCATACAAAATTGTCGTTTATTTCACTTCGTATTAATTTCAATACAATAGGAGGTACTAATGTAGGTACTCGTAGACCGCTAATGTCATCCTCATTTATAATTGTATAACCAATTCAATCTCAGAAATACCCGGCATTGTAGAAACCCTTTCTAATTATACCGCAAACAAACCGAAACAAAAATAAATAATTAATTACAGTCCTGAAGCGCAGACTTTACCCTTCCTATTTAAGGGGCCAGATGTTAACAGACTCGGAACAAGCCCCAAATATCTTGTAAACCACCCACCGACGACCGGCGCGGCCATACCACATGCACAGGTGAGATCAACACATACACACAATATCCAAGCTAATTTCAACCTTAACTTCTACCAGCACGATTGAATTTACAGTAACAGGTGTCGTGCTTTTGTCTTTATCGACTGTAGAAACAGTTTCTTCCTTATATTATATCGTAAGATTTCAGATCTCCAACCGTAAAGACCGTTGACGCTTCTTTCAACATTTAAATATCAACTTTAAAGTGTAAAAGTTAAAGTCGTTTTTCGTAGTGGTTCGGTAAGATTTTCAATCGCTTTTCTTGCAAGGGTTGTGTGATATGATATCGAGGCGAGACAGAAAGGGACAGTAGAGCGCAGGCTCCTCGGCAGACGTCGCGGTTGCCATGGCAACACATCGATTCGCCGCACCCCTGCCCGATGCAGCCTCCCGGATTCAGGTCATCCCAAGTACGAGCGACGCGCGGCGTCAGAACTCCAGATCTAATTAATTTTCTTTACTGCCGTGAGGATGACGCCTTTAATTTATTAACAATTTGTCAGACGAGACAACAAAGTTTTACGATACACCTGTAGATAGGTACCTACCTGCGCTGTAGGTATGTGTAGGTAGGAAATGTATTGAAAAAGTTTTTGTCATCAGAAACAGTATCAATTGGCACCAAAAAATCTTTTGCTAAAATTATCTTACCTGCATACTCCGTTGTCTAGATAGGTACCTATTTCAAAATGTCTTCTGAGGCCACAACTTACTCCTCTATTTACCTACTTAGCAACTTATTACTTTACGCATTTATTTTACTAAAAATTTTGAAGATATATCTAACATAACAAAACAAACTAAGGTTATTACTATAACAAAAAAAACAAACAAAGATTATGAAAGCCATGATAAATTCCGATGAAATGTATGGAAGAAGTTTTGTGCGTCTGCCATTAGAAATTGGCCCGATCAACATCAATAAAAAAATTTCTTGCTGCATGTACCTATCTACATTTCCCTTAAGACTGGTTTCCTATACTTAAGTTCCTAAGTTATTACACACAATATGCCCTGTCTTAAAAATCTGTATCTGTTTTCAGCCGACGAACGTCCACTGCTGGACAAAGGGCTCCTGCAATGATTTGCTCTTCTAGCTCACACGGTTCTGCGCTACTTGTATCCAATGCCTTCCCGCTACTCTTTCAATGTCGTCAGTCCATCTGGTCGGAGGTGTTGGCAGAAAAGACAAAGGAAAGGGAGAACGAGAAAGCGCAGTGTTGGCAGACCTCCGACCAGATGGACTGTATCTATAGTTACAACAAAATAAATGAAATATGTAGGTAGACAATTACTAAGTTTACCTACAAGTATACAAGTAGGTACCTACTCTTTCAATTAAAACATAAAGAATAATAATACTAATTTGATAAAGGTTTACCCAAAATATCGATTCAATGATCGTACAAAAGGCACGTCAGATCCCGCTGCTGAACAAAGAAATGAGGCTAGACCTAATAAGGCCACTCGTGAGTCTTGCTCTCGGCTCTCCACTTCCTTTGATGTAACAAAAATGAGGCCAATTTGAAAACGCTACGGTAACGGTAACGGCGCGGCGTCAATTCGATAAATAAAAGAAAAGCCTTGGAAGCTTGGAATACCTACACAACATATATGGTTTTTTGTAAAAAATGAAAATATTTAAGTGTAGGTACGGCTTACAAGCATAATATTATAATATAACCTTATTATCCGACCCGACAAACGTTGTTTTGCCACATAGGTACACTTCTCACTCAGTGGTATCAAAAATAGTTTAGGTAGGTACATCCTGTTCTCAGGCCTACCGAATATTAGATATAAATATTATACACCAAAAATCATGAAAATCGATAAAGCCATTTCGAGGGAATTTTATGTTACAAACAACTTGACACTGGAATTTTAGTTTATTAGAAAAGAATGATTGACTTTTGGTACAGCTGCGGAGGCATACATACTCTTTAACTGTATAAGATACCTATAACTTATCACTCTGTATAGGTACGGTCATCGTCAAAAGTCCCATATACCTACCTACCTACCTAGGATTTCCAAACAAAATCCCTCGCATGCAATCAGTTAGTCTGACTCTACCTACAAATACTTAAGTAAAAATTATGTGTAAAGTCAACATAGACTGATGATAATTAGGTAGATTTTTGAAAACTCAAAATTATGTTTTTAGGTATAACGGTGAAGGAAAAGATAGATATAGGTAGGTACGTGCCTGACTGCCTGTGAGAATGAAAAATGAATGGTCGTACGAAAAACAGGCGAATCTTTAAAACTTACATGTCTACGTATAAAAAAACTCACTGACATGAAAAAGAGGTTGAACTGACATGAAAAAGACCATGAAGCTGCTGAAGTGCCAATAAATATCTACTGTAATACCTCACTAGGTACCTATAGTTTATGGTTGAAAGTTTTCCTACAATTTTTTAAATTTACCTACTTTTAATTATTCTTTAAAAATATCATTACAAAAATTATAACGTCGGAATTATGTTTAAAAGTGCAACCCAATTTCTATGTGAATCTGTAAGACACAATGAAGTCTGAATGAACAAAGTCAAGAGACCGTGCCGAATAAAGCCTCTCAAGAAAACATGGCTGACTCGCGCCCTTGGGCTTCCTTAGCCGTAAACGAAATGAGGGCAATTCATGGCAATTCAAGAAAATGTTGACGAGATTAAAAAAAAATAAACAATATAAAAAATAATCATAAATTACTTATCGTTTAAAACAAACTTTACCGTATTCATCTCAGCGCCAGAACTTGCTTACCATCTAGCACCAAAGTAGGTAGGTACATACCAGATGGATCAATCGAGTCCTAATTCGATGGGGTTGTGTCGATTAACTTCCGAGTTCTTAAGGCCACCTTCCGATTCCATCATCAGATGAGCTCCAAGACATAATACCTACGTACGTACTTCATAATTAATGATAATACCTAATAAAAAAATAATAATACACCAGGACATTACACACATCGCAATTTAGTCCCAATGTAAGCGATAGCTTGTGTTATACCTACAAGATAACTGATAAATATACATAAATACAATAGGTAAAAAGAAAAACACCCAGACACTTGAACACATTCATGGGAATTGAACCCACGACCTCTGAGGCTCTGACGCAAACGGCAGGTTTTCTATCGTTACGCCAGTCGGTCGTCATAATAATTTTATAATGTTATCCGACACTATAATCACTTTTTGGAAAATTAACTTTGTTTGTAGAGTTCTGAGGTAGAGGTTTAGGTATACCTACCTAAATATCAAAACTTATATTCTAGTCAAGAGTTCTAACTTCTAGACAATAATAATTTTATTTTTAACGCCATCTATGTAATGCCTAAGGAAATTTAATGATAGATCAGGGCCATCTAGCAAGGAGTACGTGAACTACTATAAATAAATCCGCTTGTTAGTAATATGCTTTACGTAGAGATAGCAGCACATGTACTTTTCAACTTTGAAATAATTAATATCATGAAAAAATCTGTTGTTGATGAAAATATGAAATATGGAAATATGTATGCTCGAACAGTTTTTTATAAATAATGAAAGAAAAACATTTTAAATATTATGTAAAAATTGTAAAAGAAAAATTTAATATACATTGCTAAAATAGTGGCAACATTTATACTGTTTTACCGACCGACAGTGCTAATTGGACGCAGGCGCGTCGTGAACTCCTTCTCTTCTTTTATTGGTTTATTTTATGTCATGCACAAACTCTCGCTTGTAAAATCCAGCTTGTGTATTTTATGTTAGCATTTAGCATTTTAAATAATTAATTGTACATTTAACGTAACTATTTACTATCGTTTCATGGTAGGTGTAGTAATCAAACTGTTATCGAATTGTGATGATAAGTGCTGTGAGTACTCAGCGTTGGGACACTAAAGCGGCATCGTGGAGTCACGAAAACGAAGGTAAAAAAACTTTTCATTGTTTCTACTGACGCTTCGGTTGCGAAGAAAAATCGGAAATCGATTGCAGCAAAGCGTGCAATCGCACCATGCCGATGTTCGACGAATAGTTGGTTGTTTATAAAGTATGTTTAGCTGCTTCAAAACTTTGAATTAATGGAAATACTTACCGAACTAAATCGGATCAATATTCCGAGGCAAAAAGTAAACAACCCAACCATTATACGGTCACATTCAACTGTCTTCCTTTAATTAATCAGCTCAATATCATATGACAATTACGATATCCTGTACCTATACGAATTGCAAATTTCTTTTATGATATAATATTATGTTTATTATTGCCATTGATACAATATACCCACACCACAAATCACAAAAGGCATTTAAACTTGCCATTCAAGCTGTAATGCCAGATGCATTCACTTTATGAATTCATTGATTATGCTAATTGATCATCAATATACAAATGTTGTGTTATTTCTTGCTAATATCAGAAGAATGGACAAATATATTCTCATGGTTACCAGTTTAAACTGGTTACTGTTGTACATGTATGTTATAAATATTATAAATAAATAATTAGCTAAATAGGTAGGTTATAGGTATCCGTTGATGGGACAAATCTTTGTTATTGATTAATCTGCTTATCTTCACCATTCATGGTACATACCATAAGTTAAATGTGAGTTATTGTAACAACAGTTGAATTCTTACACTTACCTACTATTACTTGATGTTTTTAAATGTCATTCATTTACACTAAAGCTAGCACAAGGGTGGATCCACGATATTTTTTGTTTTGGGAACAAAGAGCAAATGAAGGGTAAAAGTGGCCAATTTACTCACAAACCAGAGTATATTGCATAAATTTTTAAAGTTATAGTAATGTGCCCTCTAAATCCACCTGTGACCTGACATCATAGTTGACAGCCCACCCATCTATGATGCTGGGAGTCAGCAGCTCAGTCATCCAAAATCCTAAACAATATTATGAACAGAAAAGCCATGACACCCGATCTATCTATTCCTAACCCACTTGACTACCTAAGGATTATGCACTTGGAGTTTTCAAACCACATCACCATCTGAAAGACTAAGGATTGGATTGGCCTGATTATTCTACACTATATGATATTTTATTATATAAAATTCTCATGTCACAGTATGATTCTAACCAAACTCCTCTAAACTGGCTTGACCGTTTTTAGAATAGAATAGGTTGTTATCTACTTTCCATATCCCTAAGTGGCAAAACAATGATTGCCCAATCAGCTAGTCTAAACTCCTCCGAAACTGCTCCACTGATTGTTATGAAATTTTCTGTGTATGTTCAGTAGGCCTGAGAGTAGGTCGTAAGCAATTTTTTATATCCATAATGGCAAAACAATGTTTTGCCGGGTCAGCTAGTACTATATAAAATGGATATTCACAACCAAAACAACTTCAGAGTTCAGACAATGTTGAGTAAGGAAATAGTTGAGACTTGAGACACACCCGTCAACCTTGGTCACAAGATGTCTCTGTTAACACTGATGACCTCTAGCGATTGCTGCACAAAAAGAGCATTTGTGTAGTGCTGCGATAAGCATCAACTACATTATACATTCAATTGTACTGTTGGTGTCATAATATGGTCTTAATTGTTTCTAGTCACGCCTTGGCAATTTTTATTATATTATAATATTATAATTCTAATAACAGTGGCTTTTTCAGAAAAGCCACTAACTAGGAAGTAGACTTAAATATCCTTACAGAATATTTTAGACTTAAATATTTTTACATAATATTTTAAGAAACTAAATAGGTCTGCCCTCCAAATTTTATTTTGTAGTATAGGATTATGCCAATTAAATTGCAGGAATCTGCGGCAGTAAGTACCTTAACATCAAGTGACCATTTTAGGTAATTAAAGTTCAAGTACTTATAGAGTTTGATGTGAGAAGCTTACAAATTAGTTGATTAGTTGATTCAGACTAGTTTCCTAAAGTGAATCTGGCTTAGTTTACAAGTTACTTACAAGTTAGTACTCTACTGCGATCTCACCTCATGGTAAGTGATGATGCAGCCTAAAATGTTATCATACTACTAACTTGGAAGGGTGAAATTTACCCCAACAGTTTCTACAAGCATGGCACCGGAACGCTAAATCGCTTGGCGGTGTGTCTTTGCTGGTAGGGTGGTAACGAGCCACAACCGTAGTCTCCCACCAGACCAGACCTGAGCCAATTTAGAAATTGTAAATGTGGCCCATGGCGGGAATCGAACCCGCGACCTCCCATTCGAGCGCACCGCCACTGCGCCAGGGAGGTTGTCAAAATTTTAGAGTTGGAGTTGGTTGGAGTTAGGATCTATTACTGAAGTAATAAAAAAATAGACATATTATGTTTGTATGGAGAAACAAGTAAGAGGAGTACCAAAGATGCAAGATAACTACCAGTTCTTTACCTCAAATGAGAAAAAGAAAACCTTTATAGGATCAATGTTGTCTGTCTATACGTTTGTCTGTCTGCCAGATATGATGGCCCCTTTTCTCAGATATGAGTAGAGCTGGCAGAGCTTAATGTTGAAATTGGTACCTATGCTTGAGTGGAGATTCAAACTTCTGTCAACCTAATGGAAAATTATGGCCTTTAACATGGTTTTCAAAAATGAATTTGTAAAGTGTCTGAGAGTTAAAATTTAGAACATGTTTTTGCCTCTATCCTGTCTAGTTTATTCAAAGAATTATATATACTTAGCTAAGATTTAAATAATAAAAAATTAGGCAAGTTTGGTTGGATGGTATATCTAACAGAACCCTTAATAAGCGAGCCGACTCGCACTTGACGGTAATTTTATCTTTGACTCACAGATCTACCTTACAAAGCTTAAATTGCATTGTAAACAGTTTCATATTACGCTTTCCGAAGTTTCAACACTCGCAAGTAAAAGTTAATTCAGGCTATAACTATATCAATAAATACTCCGGTACCAGGAGTGAAATTGAGCTCCGATTTCTTTGCAAAAATAATAATACAATCGGAGGATTTCAGTGAGGCGCATACGGCATAGCATGTACCACATACAATGTTTATTAATATGAGGGGCAATACTACCAGACACATCCCATTGACAAAAGGATTCGGTATCCACTCCTGTTTTGTACTTAATGCTGTAAACGTAATCATTGTGCTCAGTCTACCTGCTCCGGGAGCAAGGCGGCCAAAAAAAAAGAAGTAAAAAATAATTTTCGTCGAGCCGAGTCTCGGGCCTCCGACGAAAGAACAAAGGTTTTACGCTCTTACCTAGTTACAGCTAGTTATTTCGCCTCCCGCAGGTGTAACTTGTTATCTCTTACCTGGAATTCTTTTATTTTCTTTCATGATTCTAGTTGAAAACGGTTACAGCGCGAAAGTTGAGCTGTAAAACTTTTTTGTTGTAGGACTCCGCGGAATTTAGTTGCGTTTTGTTTGAGATGCGATTGTTTTAGGGGATTTAAGAATTTAATCCCGTTTTTTGTAGGTAGGGCAATCTTGATTATTGTTTGCACTTTCTTTGACTATAGTAGTGTTATTATCTCGCTGCAGACCCGGTCATAAATCATTCGAGTGTTTCGCTTTTGTTGTTCTTTATTGAATTGTGCATTACTGCAGAACAACAAAAGCGAAACACTCGAATGATTTATGACCGAGTCTGCAGCGAGATAATAACACTACTATAGTTAAGATAGAACAGACAAACCAGCAAGTAATATTTTACGAAATCTTACTCATTCCACAGCCATACCTACAACAAAGCGAGTGCATAATTATGATACTAAGGATTCTGTCTATACTCTATACCTCTTAACGTTTAGGGCTCTGTACCAAAATGGTAAAATGGAACCCTTAGTTTGTCTTTCACAGACGATTATTTAAAACATAATGCTTTATGTCATATTATAGGCCTAATAGACCAGGGTAGATAGCTTTAAAAATAATAAAAAAAAGTAATTAAATAATAGTAGGATGAAACCCATTACAAAAGGAGGAGAATATTATAAAAATTAAAGGAAAAATAATTTACGGTCGATCCGAGTTCGGGAACAGGGGGGGAGGGGGGGTTAAAGTGTAAAAAATGGTTTTCCTTGATTTCCGGCAAAACTACAAGTCCTATGAAAAAAAGTTAAATTTGAAAAAAGCTGATATTTTGACGGGTGAATTTTCGATTGAAAATGAGGGTGCTTTTTCGATATTAATTCAAAATAAGGTGAAAAAAATAAATATTTTCAGTCAAATAAATTACAGCGTATTCGGGATATAGAAAGGTAAGTTTTCACCAAATTTCGTGAAAAAAAAATTTTTTTTGTAAAAGATAAAAATAAAAAACCAAAAACTTGGTTTTTTGAATTTTTCACATAAATTTTGAGGTTATGTGAAAAAAGTGTAAATACAAAAGTTGTAGATCTTTTTATTACCTACAACTTTGCCATTTTACTTTTTTTCATAGGACTTGTAGTTTTGCCGGAAATCAAGGAAAACCATTTTTTACACTTTAACCCCCCCTCCCCCCCTGTTCCCGAACTCGGATCGACCGTAAATTATTTTTCCTTTAATTTTTATAATATTCTCCTCCTTTTGTAATGGGTTTCATCCTACTATTATTTTTTTATGTTTTAAAAATTATCGGCCCTGGTCTATAACTTACAGGGCACTTTTTGCAACTGAAAATTATTGGAATTCCAAAAATGTAAAATTATTTATATTAAAAAAGAGAGCAGGGATGTAAAGGGCTTTACTTGTTGATCTCCGAAATTTACCAAACGAAAAATCAGGATCAAAATTCAAAATCAATCAAGAATCATTACCCTCTGCTCCGTGCTTGTACAGGGCTTCATTTGAGCATCTCCCTATCGACGAAGTTTGCCAATCGAAGAATCTAAATCAAAATTAATCAAGTCTACATCTTCGGCTCGCCTCAGCTTCGGGTTTTTTGTGTTTGAATCCTCAGTATAAATTAGCGTGTAATGCGGAAGCCTTGCACATCATTTGACGCCAGTAATCAGAATTCAGAAGGCTGTAGATCGGAATTTTTGCCTTTTTCA
Organism: Coenonympha arcania; assembly: GCA_036785405.1. NCBI lineage: Eukaryota > Metazoa > Arthropoda > Insecta > Lepidoptera > Nymphalidae > Coenonympha > Coenonympha arcania. Next base: position 6,293,723 of record CM072072.1, on the reverse strand, counting down.
ATATTCGTGACTATATTTACACGGTACCATTTTAGCGTTCGTGTCAGAATCAACACAGATCATTAATTTAATTAATCTTACTTATAATCTTAATTATATAACTAAAAATTTAACCCCCGTTTGGGGCCGATTTTTCAATCGCCAGATAAGCTATCTGAGGAATAAATTTGAAACATAATCTGCCATACAAAAGCTGTCAAAACGTCATATTTATTCCTCAGTTAACGTTACATACATTTTCTGTGTATGTTCGGTAGGTCTGAGAGTAGGTCGTAAGCTATTTTATATATAATCCCTGATGGCAAAACAGCGTTTGCCGGGTCTGCTAGTAGAAATATTATTATCAAAGAGTTTGGTTCTTTCACTTAACCATAGAGCCAAGACCTATAAAATCGACCCAGAGCATCCCAGATATTATTGCCCGAGCCTATTTATGTACCTACTGATAACGTGAGCACCTATAGGAGCAGAAGTTTTTGTTTGATACTTACGGCTTAAGTTGTTGGTTTTAGTCTTAGATATTAGGCGAATGCCGGCGTTCATCCGGCTTCGATACGGCCAGTCATCGCAAGCGAGTGACGGTTGCAAAAAAATATGAGTGGTGGCATTCACCCGATGCCCTTGAACTGGCGACGGTCACCACACTCAGCTGGCGGTGGCACCACGGCATCGGCAGCTCGCCCGCTCGGCGCTCGCGCCGGGCCTTGAGCGAGTCTAGGACATTCAACCGAAATAGTTTGGAGATTGTCATGTTTTATAGAATGTGTTTTATTCATTGAAAAGCGATTAATAACGCCTTAACTATGGCGATTGCCTTGAAACCTCAAAACGCTTAATGCCAGCCAGCGTTGCCATTCCAACCCAATAAGGCGTTTTATAAAAGTAGCTTAAACGTGTATTATGTGTATAATACCACTATATGAGATAAAGTAGGATATTTAAACATATTATTGGAAATAATTATATAATTCAGGGCTGATTTTTCAATCGCCAGATAATCGTTAACTAAATATGACGTTTTGATAGATTTAAATATGGCATAAATTATGTTTCAAATTTATTCCTCAGATACTTAGTCTATTTAGCGATTGAAAAATCGGCCCTCAGTCAAAATGATTAGGCGGAAACCTAACCTATAACGTACCTAAATATTTACTAATTTACTTCCATTTGTCAGACCCAAACCAGTAGGTAGGTAACTCATTAATTTTAATTAGTTTTTAACGATTTGACTAAATACTAAAGACTATTAAAACAAGATTCCGTTTGTAATTCTATTTTTGTGATGGTTTGAAGAGCAGGAAACGTCAAACTATGAATAGTTTACCAAGCAGGCAGGCAACTATTACAACCTATTATCTCAAGTCTCAATAGTCGAGCCTGTAGTTCTGCTGTGTATGGCTAAATATGTAGTGTCTACGCATTCCCATTCGTAAAGTGGAATTATATTGCTCGATAGGGTATTAAAGAACAGCAGCATGTATGACTACACCACACACACACCACACCACCACAGGCAGTTGTCTTTAGTACCTAGGCACCAGGAGTGAGAGATACAGGAGGTATATGTTATTATGAGCACGAAGACAGATGTATCAAGAACTCGAAAAGATAAATGCAGAATTACCTGCCTACTCCGATAACACTGTCACACGTGATAGGGCAGAGATTAGCTCTAACACGTCCTTACCAATTACATGCCCTTATTGCTTGAGCTCGTCCACTCTATCGTCCTTATTGTTAGTAGAAATATAAAGTAGGTATTCTAGTACCTATGCCTGCAGTGCTATCACGATATCCGAAGTGCTATTTTTTTATTTAAAATTTGAGATTACCTTTAATCTTTCCGCTTTCTGTTAGGGCTAGCGAGATTTTCAGACATTGTCATTTTAGACAAGTAAACACTAGTACTCGCCAAGACGAATGAAATGAGCGCAAACTCAATGGGGTTATGTCGTTTGATTACTGAGTTCCTATTATGGCAAAATTCCAGCTCCATCATCAGGCTATGGTCTGGCTATCTAATTCCAAAATACATCCGTGTTATCCGTGATAATTCGTAAACCGTAATTGAGTAATGCTTTAATGACAAACATGAATAAACTGATGTTGTAGGCTTCAGGTATCCTCATTGGTTAAGTTATAATACTTTAAAGATTTAGATATTTTATTAATTATTATCTACTACCTACTAAGGTAAGGTACCTAGATCTAATTATTAGGTTTATGATGTATTATAAAATAATTGAAAAAAACAATCATTAATATAAAACAATAAGTTATTTCAACGTTAATTGTGCCCGCATGTATTGCGGTTGTCTTTGTGATATTTTACTGGCTTAATCAATTCCGATGATTAAAATTTAAACCTTTTTCATGCAAAATCTTATTTGCGATAATACACACCCAGGTTCGTTTGTTTTTATAAATTTAAATTATGAAGAGACATATCCCAACTAGACCAGGGCCGATAATTTTTAAAACATAAAAAAATAATAGTAGGATGAAACCCATTACAAAAGGAGGAGAGTATTATAAAAATTAAAGGAAAAATAATTTACGGTCGATCCGAGTTCGGGAACAGGGGGGGAGGGGGGGTTAAAGTGTAAAAAATGGTTTTTCTTGATTTCCGGCAAAACTACAAGTCCTATGAAAAAAAGTTAAATGGCAAAGTTGTAGGTAATAAAAAGATCTACAACTTTTGTATTTACACTTTTTTCACATAACCTCAAAATTTATGTGAAAAATTCAAAAGAATTTACTAAAGTAACATATATTTTTTTTTCACCATCGGAAAGTAGAGATTTCAACGAATAGAAAACATACCAATTTTTAAAAAAAAACTGATATTTTGACGGGTGAATTTTTGATTGAAAATGAGGGTGCTTTTTCGATATTAATTCAAAATAAGGTGAAAAAAATAAATATTTTTAGTCAAATAAATTATAGCGTATTTGGGATATAAAAAGGTAAGTTTTCACCAAACTTCGTGAAAAAAAAAATTTTTTTGGAAAAGATATAAATAACAAACCAAAAACTTGGTTTTTTGAATTTTTCACCTAAAGGACAATTCCAGATCCTGACCCACCGTTTACACAAAATGTAATTTATGGAAAATCATCTTCCGAATATATGATAACTTGTTCATTAATAATTATTAATGCAGAACTTGCGGATAAAAAATGTAATATTAAAAGGATTTCACTTGACTTCCTGTTTCCCTGGCACGATGGGCGGCCATTTGCATTACTTTCTATGCATACAAGACTAAATAAAATAGCTTCGTTACAAAAAAAAACCGAAATAGAATAGATATTAATTATTTAAATACGTTATTTTATTTGTTAATTATTATTAATCGAACAAACAATATGATTAAAGTACATAAGTATTATTGAAAAAAAATATTATTTTGTTATATCATAGCATCGAATGCGCGCGTTTTGTGTAACGAAACGTATTTCAAGATGTCAATGCTAGGTACCTACCTAGTCTATGTGTCTATGTGACACATCATAGACAAGTGACAATTGGCATTGTTTTAGATTGTTGCGAGGCGTACAGTGTTTATCGTGCGATTTTGAATGTTTATTGTTTGTCCTTACCGACGACTTTTGCTAAACTATACGGACTCGATCTCGCCTACTCGCTGATTTACGCTACTTTCTACGGATTTGGATAACGAAGTTGAGGTGCATTAATTGTCTCAGCGAATCACTTGGATAGCTGTTGCGCTTGCTTGGTGTGCAGTGTGCAAGTGTCACTGTTGCGATAGTATCCTAGTAAGTTTAACTACTAGGTACTTCATTTCAAGCCATATGTACTTTCTCTCGAGAATTCTGAAATGCTACAGAGCTTTTTCTTACTAGTTTCACAATTATAAAATACACATATCCTACGAGGGGCGGCTGAAAAGTTCTGAGCCTAGGCCATTAAAAGTCTAGATAAAAATCTAAATAAAATTTATTTTTCAATATAGTCCCCCTGGACTTCAATGCACCTTTGACATCTTTTATAGAGGGCTTGTATTCCTGATAAAAAGTAACCCGCGTCTTTGGCTAAAAAATGTTCATTTACGGCCGCCTTCATCTCTTCATCATCCCCAAATCTTCGTCCCCGTAGGTCTTTTTTCAAATTTTTAAATAAAAAATAATCACTAGGTGCCAGATCTGGACTATAGGGAGGGTGGTTCACTTCATCGAAGCCAGTTTCTCGCAAGGCTTGCCTCGCAATGCGCGCCGTGTGAGCCGGCGCGTTGTCTTGCAAAAACAAAATTCCTTTGCTGATTTTGCCTCTTCTTTTTTCAACAATGGCTTCGCGAACTTTTTTTAAAAGCCCAGAATAATACTCTGCATTCATTGTAGTTTTTTTTGGAAGGTAATCTAGGAGCAAAACTCCTTCGCAATCCCAAAAAATGGTGGCCATGAGTTTGGAAGCCGATTTTTCCACCTTGAACTTCTTCGGCGGCTTTTCCCCCTTCTCTATCCACTGCATTGACTCCTGTTTTGATTCTGGGTCATATTGTCGGATCCACGTTTCATCAACGGTGACAATACGAGTGCAAATTTCCTCCAAATTATCCTTGCACAAGTCTAAAAATTCTTCGGAAGTTTCAACGCGCCGCTGCTTGTCAAGTGGCGTGAGCATTTTTGGCACCCAACGCGCACTGACTTTATTCATGTGCAAATGATTGTGCATAATGTCTCCAACTCGTTCCTTACTGACGCCCAGCTCTTCTGCTATCTGCCACAATTTTATTCGGCGATCGTCCAGTACAATTTTTTTAACTTTTTCGATGTTTTCATCAGTGACTGCGGTGTTCGGCCGCCCCGAGCGGGGGTCATCTTCCAGAGTCTCTCTGCCTTGTTGGAATAGGCGTGTCCATCGTTTAACCGTGGCTGACGACGGCCCAGATTCCCCGTAAACACTAGAAGTCTCTTCAAAAATTTCTCTTGCTGTTTTCCCCTTTTTTACGAGGAATTTGATGACGGCGCGATGCTCAATCTTCGTTAATTGTAGCGATGACTCAGACATGGTGATGTTTACGGTTCAATTACTCAAAGCGTAATGAAGCTAATGACGTGAAACTTCGCTTATATAGTGGGCAGATGTCGTTCAAGCAGTGACCTACCGGATGAGTAAATAGTACGACTGCAAGTACCTTAGGCTCAGAACTTTTCAGCCGCCCTGGTACAATCATTTTGAAATTAAAACTTAGATTTATTAAAAAATCGCAAGTTTTAGAGGTATCAAAATAGTTTTTTTTGTTATTAGGAATAAAACCGCAGTAAATGCTGCAAACAGCATGCTTGTAAACGACTTTTAAAAAATGGGTCACATGCCCATACATTTTCTGGCATTGTCCTTTTGAGGTTATATGAAAAAATTGCAAATACAAAAGTTGTAGATCTTTTTATTACCTACAACTTTGCCATTTAACTTTTTTTCATAGGACTTGTAGTTTTGCCGGAAATTAAGGAAAACCATTTTTTACACTTTAACCCTCCCTCCCCCCCTGTTCCCGAACTCGGATCGACCGTAAATTATTTTTCCTTTAATTTTTATAATATTCTCCTCCTTTTATAATGGGTTTCATCCTACTATTATTTAATTTCTTTTTTTATTATTTTTAAAGCTATCTACCCTGGTCTAAACGGAGAACAGCGGTGTTAATTTATTAAATTGAAGCGGCTATTTTAAATAATGGAAATTACTGTATTCATTAAGGAAACACATATTGTAAATTATGTGTGAAAGGCACCGATAAGAAACCTCTGGATATGGTCATCCGAACTATTTACGTAAACCTTTTTCTTACGAGCAAACAGTAGCGCCATCGGTCAAAATTCTATAGGTGGCTGATGAGCGAACTAGATTGTAGCCTTACTGTTGATGGCTAAACAAGCATTTTTTCCACCGGTAAACTGGCGACATAGGGTGAACGCTCCAAAAGTCGGCACTTTAAGGGTCGTGTCACATTAGAAAATTCGTAAATGCGTCATTCTAAGCAATTAAAATACGTTGTTTTTTTTTTTCTAATACTTTATACTTTTGACTGTGCAAGCCAATTTTAAAAACCGAACTTATTTATGAAGAAGTATTTTTTTTTAATCATTTAAAAAAAAAGTACTAATTTGCCTAAGCTCGGCACTCATGTTCGTAAGTGCGGCTTTTGTGTTCGCAAAGTCGGCCCTCTCGTTTTTCAATAGCGTCTGAAGGAAAACATGCAACACAGCCTGACTTTGCTTGCAGAATAAATGATTTTCTTTAAAAATTATTAATATGATTAAACTTAGCTAATGTATAAACGGATACTAAGTACTATTATAGTCTCCATGCACGTAATAACATAGTCTAAAAAATAAAAACAGTGTAAAAAGTTAAACAGTTTTAATTATGTTTATATAAAAAGCGATAAGTAGGAAATCAAATTATTTTCACATAAAAAATAACAGTTAGGAACACTTTGAAAATACTCTCCGAAAAACATAAATTATACGAATTAATAACAATTGAGTATACGAACTTTATCTTATGTAAGTATAAATTATTACCTATCTACAGAACAATTATTATTTGCTACAAACAATCAGACAGTTTTCCTTATAAATAATACCAAGTTATACTAAGGGGGCCGACCTTAGGAATAACTCAAATCCTTAAGTCGGCATCCCCTGCCGACTTAAGGTACTCCATACTACTGATTTTCCTAAGTCCGGCACCCCTGTTTTTTCTTCAAATGTGCAAAAAAATCGCCTAAAATAATTAAAAAACAATGTAATATATTACGTAGAATCAATAACATTGCAACAACAAGTGCTAAGTACTATAATGTGTAATTTATTCCTTACCAACTGACGCTCGGATTTAGCAATTTTGTAAGCGATTCCGCGACTTACGAACTCTCGCTCGTTCAAACGGCAACTGGCGAAAAGCAGTGCAGCCCAGTGTTCCCATATTTGAAACTTTATTACCCATCGGTGCAAACTTTTTAAAAAAAAATACCCATTATGCCTAAGTGGCAACAAAACACTATTATCGACAGAAATAGAACGCAGTGCCGACCTTTGGGGGGGGGCCGAGCTTAGGAGCGTTCACCCTACTTTCGCGCGGTCCGCCCTGTCCAGGGTAGATGTCAATTGTGAAAGGCGAATAAATTGCTTCTAGGCTTGAGTTCTAGGCGGTAGCAAAGACAAAATAAGACATTCCAATATGACAATATTATCAGCAATAAATGTCACTAAAGTCTTCCAGTAGGTAGTAATTACTAAACAACTTTCAGCTAACAAAGACTTGAGCCTTAAACATTTATGGTGTTCAGTAATAGCAAATCACTTTACATGGTCGTAATACTAATTTATTAATCCCGCTGCCGACAGGGCGTACAATTAATGATCAATTGTAGATTGTTACTATGACTAGTGAACAATCGGGCGGTGTGGGCTAGCTTAATAAGATTCCGCAACACGATTCCATAGACACTAGCAACTATCGAGCTGCCGTTTTGACGATGATAAATTGAAGTTTTCGCGTATAACATAAAGGTGCTACGGTGTCGAATGGGCTGAGAAAAATAAACAATGGTATCTTTTGGTTTCCGGATAGTCTGAGCGAACACGAACAAAAGAAACACTATGCGAACGAATACTTAAAAAAACTTGAAGTGCGTTCTTTATACAATCTTTTATGTGAGAAGAAGTCCAGATATTTGATTGAAATGATGGTGACAAATAAATTAACGCTTTAAACTAATTAAGTACTTAGTTATATCAAGTTTGCCTTCCCATCAATAATAAACTTCAAAGTCTTGTAAGTGGTTACCAAGTTGTTACCTAATGCGTTTGTCACGACTAAGGTAAAAATTGGATAATTGGTTGCAAATTATAGACTTCATTTATCGGTGCCAAAATGCTTGTTTTGCCACCGACAATGAGGCCACGCTATAGTTCGCTCAGCACCTACTATAGAATTTTGACAGATAGAGCTACTGTTTGCTTGAACGAAACATATCCTGAGGTTTATTATTTATCGGTGGTCTGTAACCTATTCGGTGAGTATAACTTGCAAATAAATAGTAATAATAGTACAAGAGGTATCACTCACGATTTTCAACACAAATCCAACAGACAATGAATCTAATCATGCCACTGATTGGACGATGATTGATCGTGGCTTGGCTAAAAAAGTTCGTAATGAATGTTCTAATAAAAATACTAACCTTAGTTTCCGGATAGCTTTTATATTATTTCATAGTTCATACAACATAACCAATAGATACAAAGCCGCGAAGTCTGCTTCGAAGGGTCTTTAATTTTGTAAGAAATAAAGAACATAAATAATCAAATCTACTAACAAATAATTGTGATTAGGGTCTACATCAACAAAACACATTGTTGGGAATACCTAGGCGCCTTCAAGAGAAGAGTGAATAGGCATTTTCTAGGCAAGCACGCTCCACCCTAGACCTCATCATTGCTTTCTTTCAGGCAAGGTTGTTGCAAGCCAAACCTATCTACATAGAAAAAATATATTATATTTAAAAATAAGCTATTACCTACTATAGAATACCGATTTTCATAATTTTTGGATATGTTGCAGATACTATAAAGTACTATGCTCGTACGTTTTACTTTTTAAGAAATATTGCTTATATTAAGAATTATTTGAGTCTAAATATCCACATTTTTGAACTAAAAACTTGCTCGAGTATTTTAATACTAAATACTAAAAAAATAAAAAGTACGAGCCTAGATTAAGGTGTACTGAATAAATAATAACCCCGACCCTGAAAAAACAATATTTTGCTGATTAGACATAGAAGAGTCATTTCAAGTTTTTCGTCGGTAGTGAAAGTAGTGGCAGGACGTAGATACAAACGACGATAGTACGAACAGTCTTTGCGTTTCAAAGGTAAGTAATCGTACCTTTGTATGACTAGGTAGGTACTTGAGTTTAAAATTCCAAAAAGATTTAGATCCGTCCCAATTCCAAATCACAGTTGTAAGAGTCGGTGTGTTTATAAATAGCAGTTGAAAGCAGTTACATAAAACACGCTATTTTGAGATTCTAGAGCTACATACATTCCATCCACATGCACCTATTGCACGCGCATAAATTTATTGAAAGCAATACACCAGCACGTATTTTAAATGCAATGCAAGATACTAGAAACACCATTATACTGTACGGATGTACTAGAAATCCAAAAATCCAGCAATCAGAAATAGCTATAATTTATGAACTGTAAAAGAAGAATTTACTCCACTAACATATTAATTATTATTTCTATCATTTTCTACCGACTAATTTTACATAAGCAGATTTTATAGATGATATTTTTTTAAAAGCCCAACTAAAGATTTGCTTGTCATTGTATTGTTTTGTGAAATTTTCAGTCAACAAAACTGTAATTTAATCAATATAATTAACAGATGTAATGGAAACAATATCAAAGATAACTAAATCAAATCAAGTAAATACCGCTGTTTGAATAGATTTATAAAAAGAGCCAAAATCTTTGACGTGTTAATTGGTCCATTCTGATTTGAGTATTTAAATTGGTCGTAGCAATAAAAAATGTGTTAAAAAAATCGACTAATTCAAAGAGCAACTGCTGACATTATGATAGTATCATTTGAAAGTAGTTCAATTAATTGACTCAAATTCCAGAACATAACATAGCAACAAAATCTGGTCTGGGACTGGTCGGGTGGTATAAGTGTACGTACGACCGCAACTGATTCCAGGGGCCATACCACCATCTCATAGCAGTATTATTGTAATATTGTTTTAAAATTTTCATATTGATGTAGGTAGTATGAAAATGTCAAAACAATATTACAATAATACTGATATAAGAGATAGTGGTACGGCCCCAGTTTCCTTCTGTTCCGGCAAAGTTTATAGCTATGGAATGCGAGAGCAGTTAAACCCCCTCAAGTTAGTACTTACTAGTATTTCATCTTCGGTTGCCGGGTCACGGATAACACTATCAGTTAAGTTCTTGAGCGAATAATAAAAGACTGACTTTGTTGTTACATAAATTTTGAATAATTCATCTCGCATCATAACTCTGACAGCTTTGCAGATAAAATTGAAACCTAATAATATTTTCAAGCAATTATTATTTATCTCGAAACAATATTGCGTATAGCTATGCGAAAATGGAAAAAAATTATAACCATTTAGGCATTGACCTTGCGTTAGAACAATCTCCCGTCTCCTCAAAAGTGAAGGCTGTCAAGAAGGATGAGCTAGTTTTTTGTATATTGTGTGTTATGTAGAGATGTTTTATGTAAATTGGCGTCCCATTTACTCGGCTCGGTGTTATTCTTTCGTTTTGCATGTACCATTGTGTTCTCTTACGCCACACACCGCAACCTTGCCGAACGCGTTCGTTTGCTTACTAAGTATAATGTTATAAACACAATATTCCGTATTTATGTTTTCTGTGAGGGCCGTAACTTGAACCGTCATGATATTGTCAAGTCCACCGATGACAAGAGTTGCATTCAGTTATTTCCAGAGAACATTTTTTATTGCAAAATTCACTGTCTCTTCTTAAATACATACCTATAGTACCTACACGTTGTCGAATGCATAGTTTACTTCACACACACACACAAACGCACGCACACACCGCACAAAGCACGCAAGAACTAAGCTTTTTGCTTGTAAAAAATTGTAATGTTGTAATTTTAAGTTCATTTGTAATTTATGTTTAAAATAGAAATAAAAATCTTAAACTCACTAGACAATATTAAACTTATCCAGGAAGGACATACCCCCTGCAACACAGGTATTTTATTCGATGACTTTAAGATCAAAAAATTATTAATAATAAAAAATATTTCTTATTATGGTTCCTCTTACTGTAAAAATTCATACCTACTATAAATTGAGCTTAATTGTAAATCGTAATGCCTATTGCAATGACATGTTTAACAGTAACAGATTGCGATCGTAGCACAATGTTAATTGATTAATTTGACATTATACGTTGCTAGTTCACCTCTAATTGCAACGGACGGATAGCAATCTCTCTGCGTCAAAATTAGTAATCCGATGATTCTTGGTTGGATTAATATGTACGTTCTGAATCTCCAGCTAATTAATTTATTAAGCAAACCAGAGAGAGCGGCGGCGTTATAACTAAAGCCAACGTTAAGCATAAATCATGGATTGGATTTAATTATTGTTCTAAAATATCTGGAGCGAATAAGCATTATGCCTAGGCAAGCGCGCTACACATTAGACTGTATATCATCGCTTATCATCAGGTGTGATCACAGTCAAGCGCTAGCCTATGGTATCGTTAAAAAAACTACTCCATTACTTAAACAAAATACTAATAGGGTACCGTTTGTACCCTTTGGATATGGTACCTTAAAAGTGAGGGCTTCTTTATGTCACTTCACAGTTTACATACTCTATGCTCTGAGTTTTTCACGAAAATGCCTACAAATTAATAATTGTAATCTAGTTTATCTAAATTATAATAATATGATAGTTATTAGTTGTATTCATAGTAAGTATTGTATTTTTATTGTAGTTGTAGTTAATTAGACGCACTAGAACTAAATGTATAGAGCGCCTCCTCGCCAGTAAACTAGTCATAGTTTGGCGAGAAATTGTAAATTTGACTTGGTATTTCTTTGATTTATAAATAAATAAAAAAAAAGTACCATGGAATTATTTAATTGTGTACGTTCGTTTAATAATTATATTTGACTCAACTGGGCTTATATAAATTTCCCACTGAGTCATTTTAATTCGGCTGACAATTTCAAGGCATAAACGCAACTAAATGCAAAACGACAGCGCAACCGGAATGACAATTCTCTGTAAGCAGAACACGTACGGTTGTTGTCAACTTTCGCAATGCCCTCGCGATGTTCGACTGCTCGTAGTAAAGTAGTCATGAAGGCTGTACAGTAACAGAAGTCGAGGTAAAGTCCGAGTAAAATTGTCTATTTTATTGTAAAAGTAACCTTTTAGAAAGGTGTAATTAGATAATTTTTTCCTTGGTCCTAACCTTACTTTTATATCATGGTCATAATTAATGATTACTAATTTGCTCAAGTGCAATATCATCTGCAGGGTCATCTGTCTGATTCGTAAATATAGTAGACTTGCATCTTATTAAACTTTGTTAATTTGTATCATTACTATGAAGTTTCTTAGTAAATCAGTATTCAGGGGGGCGATTCACATAACGAATCTGCTACATTTCGTGAAGTGAAATGTTTAAAAAGGTCATGGCATTTGGGTTTAGGTATTACATAGACGATATTGAACTTTGAAACCAAAACATTTAACAGATTATGAGAACACAGAAAAATTAATTTTACAAATATTAACACAGAGCGTTACCTAAATCGGTTAAAACGCAACATAATCGAGAATCGTGACATTAAATTTACGTAGCACGATAAGGTTGAGGCATTGTATTTCCTATGTTGAAGACCATCCAATTTTACTCTCTAAGTCTAAACCAATAGACGTGAAATTAATTTTTCAGTGTTAATTTTTTATTATATTTCTTGATTCACTTCACTCAATATGTGTGAAAACGTTACGTAAATCGCCCCCCTGTAAGTATCCACAGTATATCTTTCACCAATGTGATCATTGAAAGTGAATTCGGCACATTGGCGCACTTTATTTTCAAATTTTTAATCTCCTCCCTACTTTAGTCTGTCTATTATTGTCTCACATACTTTTTGTGTATGTGCTAATTTCGTTAGTTATTCATTTCATGAAAAATCAAAATATCTAAACTTTGAATTAAAGAACAAAGTTAACATGTAGACGTGTATTCTTACCTACCAGATACTGTAATTTTGAGGCACAAGAGACGAAGCGGTAATAAAGAAATACGAAGTTCGATAATGTTAATAACTCCATAAATTTTAATCACATTCCCTTTCAGGTTTCCTCAATGCCACGCCATGTAGTGGCACAAAGCCTACAAACCAGTGGCTATACAAAATACACATTTACATTTAAATGTAAAAAAACTAAATGGCCAACAGTCAACACTATAAATTCAAGGCTTCGTTAGTCGTTACATCCCTCCCTGCGCCATTCACTTGGACCGCATTTCACCTTGTAGTTGTGTGTATTAGGTTGTCCTGTATTAAGTATTACCTCTGACCTCACTTGAGTTGCGTAATGCGAACCTAACCAAGTATTCATTTAAATAATTGTTTTTTAAGGGGATTTATTGAATTTATTTTTGTCTTTCTCACTCTCACGGATACGTTGGTAGGTGCGACATGCAGCGTCGCGGAAGAATATAACAGAAAAACGACCTTTTACCTAATTACTTAAAAAACTAAGCCAGTTATCAGAAATCTGTTTCTCAGCGTTTTTGGACATTATTATTACCGACACTTTAAAACAAAAATTACAATTACATCCAATGTAGTTTCCGATAAAAAGTAGAAAAACTGAGATTTTGGAGCAACTTTTGGGAGAACTTTCTATCGAGAAAATTTTATCCATCGTGTTTCTGCTTCTTAGCGATTTTAGATTAAAGACCCAAAATACGTGACGTGTAAATTTGAATGTAAATGTCTTTATAGATTTTGAATAAAACTTCATTCAAAATCGCTTAAATACGGCTTCTACGCCGTTAATAATTTTCTCATGTTCGCTTTGACAAAATACCTACATCTTACGACTAAAGATAATAATGCATCAAATATATGGAGAATAGAATAGTAAAGTCATGTATAAATAAAATAGAAGATTTTGGCGCACCAACATCAAAAGTATGTAACAAAAATGTAAATGTCGACGTTAGTTTGTCGTCTGTTTTATTCGTCTTTAGGAAATATTTTTAGAAATACCTACCTACCTTATCTTAAATCCAATGATAATTTATCTAAGGGCTAATTTTTCAATCGCCTGCAGATAAATTATCTGAGGAATAAATTTGAAAGATATGCCATACAAAAGCTGTCAAAACTTCATATTTATTTCTCTGTTTACGATTATCTGGCGATTGAAAAAAAGTGTTCCAATCCTAAAGGTTCCAAAAATTCCAATGTTTATTTTAAAGTATATATGTATATGGATTATAGTACACATGGTTTACACAATCGACGAAATATTTTTTTTTCTTATTTCTCTTGCCGTTGACATTGCCTTAATTTAAATAAAACATTCAAAAATTGCAAAATCAATCTATTAATTCTTTATAGGTAAGTATGTAGGTACCTAATGTTTCGCCAAAATAGCTTAAGAGTTAACCAATAAACACTTTAAAGTTTAAACTGAATCACTCTACTGTATCTTAAAAAGTTTGTTGGATCTAATAAATGAAGTTCTTGGAGCTAGCTGGCTAGTAGGTACACAGTATAACTGAAATTAAATTAGTGGAGCAATTAAAATCAAACAAGATCGATGCCGCTTTTATACAGTTCAAACTTTTAAATTGAAAACTAAACCCGTCGTCCACTGTGACTAACTATTAGAGTCTAGAGAATAGACATCTACCCTGGACAGGGCAGACGTCGCGATAAACTGTCGCCAGTTTATCGGTGCCAAAAATGCTTGTTTTGCCACCAGTAAGGCCACGCTGTAGTTCGCTCAGCATATAACTGAAATTAAATTAGTGGAACAATTAAAATCAAACAAGATCGATGCCGCTCTTACAGTTCAAAGTTTTAGATTGAAAACTAAACCCGTCGTCTAGTGTGACTAACTATTAGAGTCTAGAGAATAGACATCTACCCTGGACAGGGCAGACGTCGCGATAAACTGTCGCCAATTTATCGGTGCCAAAAATGCTTGTTTTGCCACCAGTAAGGCCACGCTGTAGTTCGCTCAGCATATAACTGTACAATGAAATTAGTGAAGCAATTAAAATCAAACAAGATCGATGCCGCTCTTACAGTTCAAACTTTTAGATTGAAAACTAAACCCGTCGTCCAGTGTGACTAACTATTAGAGTCTGGAAAATAGACATCTACCCTGAACAGGGCGGACGGCGCGAAAAACTGTCGCCAGTTTATCGGTGCCAAAAATGCTTGTTTTGCCACCAGTAAAGCCACGCTGTAGTTCGCTCAGCATATAACTGTATAATGAAATTAGTGAAGCAATAAAAATCAAACAAGATCGATGCCGCTTTTACAGTTCAAACTTTTAAATTGAAAACTAAGCCCGTCGTCCAGTGTGACTAACTATTAGAGTCCAGAGAATAGACATCTACCCTGGAGACGGCGCGAAAAACTGTCGCCAGTTTATCGGTGCCAAAAATGCTTGTTTTGCCACCAACAGCAAGGCCACGCTGTAGTTCGCTCAGCGGCCCCCTATAGAATTTTGACAGATGGCTCTACTGTTTGCTTGTTCGAAAAAGGTTTACGTACCTAAGTCGTACGGATGCCTATATCCTGAGGTTTCATATCGGTGGTCCAGAGACTCTTCGCATCTTGTACACCAACCAAGTTAGATAGGTTTGCCGTGCACGACCGCCTCTGCATCTTACCCTTGACCGATACCTACTTATAATTGTAATTTACACTGACGATTCCAACAACATGAACAATAAAACACAGTATTTTAAATATTAACTAGCCGACCCGGCAAACGTTGTTTTGTCATTAGGGATATAAAAAATAGCTACGACCTGTTCGGACCTACCGAGCACACACAGAAAATTTCATAACAATCGGTCGAGCCGTTTCGGACGAGTTTGATAACAAAAAATAGCACGAGAATTGTATACAATACTAGAGATAAGCTGACCCGGACAAACGTTGTTTTGCCATCAGGGATATAAAAATAGCTTAGTATGATCTACTCTCAGACCTACAGAACTTACAAAGAAAATTTTATAACAATCGGTCGAGCCATTTCGGAGGAGTTTTGTAACAAAAATTAACACGAGAATTTTTATAGATTAGAAAATAAGATGTAAACGAAATGACGCCATGAAAAATAATATTACCTAGTACAGTACGATTCACGAAAGATGACCACAAATGGCGGGTCTTTTCTTCATGTACACTCATGAAGAAAAGACTTAAGCCAAAATAATATTTTAATATTAGTTAAATAAGACCATATACATATATTAGTTAAAATAAATAAGACCATAATATTAGTTAGATAAGTCCAAAGAGACCTAAAATATGACTTCTGCGCATGGGCATCTTTCGTGAATCGTACTGTACTTACTTCGATTTTAATAAGTCGATGATAGTCTGATTTCTTTCCTTATCATAACGCCTTTTTTCCGCATGCGTCTAGAGGCCGATACTCTTTCTAGATCAATGTCACAATAAATCATTGTTGGCAGAGAAAAAAGATATCGTAGAGACCTCATTATTGTTATTTTCTATCAGAGATAGTTTTTCATTTAATTAATATCGACAAGTTTGTGCTTGACCTCTTATTGAGGGTAAGTTCTTTATCAAAGTCAAGTTACTGCAGCGGCAAAAACTCTGCAATACCCTTGCTTATTCTGTTATTCACTAAACTTGAGCAAAACAATATCCATTACGGCGTATATCTCAGCGGGCTAAACAAAAAACAGGTTTTGACCTCCCTGACCCAGTGGCGGCGCGCTTGGATTCGAATGGGAGATCGCGGGTTCGATTCCCACCGCGGGCCACTGGAATTTTATATTTCTAAATTGGCTCAGGTCTGGCCTGGTGGGAGGCTTCGGCCGTGGCTATTTACCACCCTACTAGCAAAGACGCACCGCAAAGCGATTTAGCGTCCCGGTGCGATGCTTGTAGAAACCGTTGGGGTAAATTTACTTACCCTTCCAAGTTAGTACGATAACATATTAGGTTGCATCATCATCACTTACCATATGGTGAGATCGCAGTCAAATACTAACTTGTATAGAATAAAAAAAAGGTCTTTAAGCTATTTTTAGTTACCTGCAGGTTAAAAACTACAAAGACAATTAATTTAGACATCATCAAACATGATGTTTAAATTTAAAAGTAAGTACTACTTTTAATTTTAAACATCATGTATGATGTCTTTGTAGTCTAAATTCGATTCCACCCAGAAACACGCTTAGAACTAGAAGATCGCGATAAAAAGTTTTCCCAAAAGCTCCTCCAAAATCTCTACTTTTTTAGTTTTATCGGATATGGATGTAATAATTTGTATATAATTTTTTTGATAACTGGCTTAATTGCTTAGTAATAAGGTAAAATGTTTTCTGTGATATTCCCCGCAATGCTGCCTGTGGCATCCATCCACCAACGTATGTGTAAGAGTGAGGAGGAGGACAAAAAGAAAAACCGTCTTTGACCTTAATATTACTTGCAAGTTGCAATATAATTTATTTATCCACATTATCATGTTTTGGTATGGATGGAGGACTACAAAATATTTATCAGCGGTAACTGGGCCGTAATCGTAAAGTACCAGTGGCTATGGAAGCTATTTTCCTCTTGTCAGTTTTCTGAATCTCTCAATTTCTATGGATAGTACGGTTCAGTGACGCGACGTCCGATATCGGGATGGTTTATAGGCAATGCCGAAGGAACGTGCCAGGGGTTGCGATTTCTCTGTCGCCCTATAGTTGAATTCGAATACGTGGGACTCCCACCGAGCTGCGGCCTTTTTTGCTTCTCCTGTAACTTTATTATTGCACCTCATTTATTGTTCAGGGTAATTTTATGGCTTAAGCATTCACTCTTATTTTAGGACTTTATCATTCGAGTATGTGCCTACTCGAATAACTGATGAACTCTTCAAATTATTTTACTCGTGTTCATACTCAATTCGTTATCTCAACTCATACCATCACAAACACGATTGAAAAACGACGTGGATGCCAGTAATTAATTTTCTCCGTTGAAAAGTTGATTTGAATAAATAATGCTCATTAACCCGTGCTTTAAAATCTTACTCTTGTTTTCGCCCAAGTAGGTTAAAACCTTAGAAATTATAGAAGGTAGATACTGAAGCATTGAAGAGCTTTTCTACACATTGTACGAGTAGATAAACTCCACAATATTTGAAGAATCTGTTATATTAATATCACAGTATCACACCAATCTTTTTTTTGTCTAATAAAGTATCGCGCTGACACAGGGGCATCATCGTTTTAATATTATGTTTCCGTGCCTAAGTGATGTGGAGAAAGTCCTTAACCTTGTGATAAAACGTAATAAATATTAACTTATTTCCTGTTAATCCTAAACGCTAGTTGATAACTACAGGCTCTACAGTACTATAAGCTTGGTATTTGACATAAAAGATATAATATATTAATTCATAATAATACGAGTAAGTTTAGCAAGATGTAAATAGTAGGACAGATCCGCTACTAGAAAAGATTCTGTGTGGTCAAATATGCAGGAACACTGCCCACATGAAACACCACACACAATTCTTCCAACACTTTCTTCGACGCACTTCTCGTCCCGACACCGGGACATCCTCAGGAGAATGACTGCACAATGCGAAATCGTATAGAGTTAATCTCGTGAGCGACGCCTTCTAAATAATTTTAGATGGAATATGTAAATAATTATAGAGTACTAGCTGTTGCCCGCGGCTCCGCCCGCCTAAATTTCGTTTTTTCGCTAATCCCGTGGGAGCGATGGATTTTTCCAGGGTAAAAAGTAGCTTGTCTTAATCCGGGTTATAAGCTAGGTATATCAATGTTTTAAATTTCAGCCAAATCGGGTCAGTAGTTGCGGCGTGAAAGAGTAACAAAGATCCATCCATCCATTCATGCTTACAAACTTCCGCGTTTATAATATTATAGTAGTGTTACTACTATAATATTAAAAAATTGGTTGTCTGTAAAGTCGGTTTACTGACGATAGTTGAACGTGACAACGTCTTCTTTGTCGCTCGTTCCGCGCTCGCGAGGTAACGTCGGTAACGCCGCATGAGCGAGGTAACGCCGGATGAGTCATGTTTTTTCGTGCGTGCAACCAGCTCTATCGAATTATAAGACGTTGTCACGTCAAAAAACACTAAAATACAAAAGCAGCAGTGAAGCTCAGCAGTAAAATACAAAAGCGAAACACTCGGATGATTTATAACCGAGTCTGTAGCGAGATAATAACACTACTATAGTAGGATTTTGACTCATCTCGACGCTGTCGGTGAAGCATCGGGACGCGCGATCACAGGGCGGCACTCGGCACTCCGCACATGGCATGGAGCGCGGGGGCGGCGGCGTTCGAGGCGCCACGCGCGCGCTACTGGACCGCGAAGCGATGCCCTCCCGAGCGACGTCAGTTGAAATCGGAGCGACGCTCGAACCGGGCGTCACAGCGTCACGCGCCGGTTTTCTCTCGCGACCTACCCTTAACGAGACCCGTCCGAAACACCGATCGCTACGACTATCGACTCGATTTTTTCGGCCCTCCGTCAAAAAGTTTATCGACCCTACCCCGCCATAACAACCCTTATTCTTTTCATTCAGTCAGCCGCTCCCTCTAATTATGAACTCCCCCTGAACCGAGTTGAAAAATCCGGACGCTCTCGATACGGCTGCTTTTATTGCTTTATTATTTTTATTACCGCTCCACTTCTCGTGTTGCGACTGTTTCAAATTCCTGCAATTAGTTGGTCCCAACCATAGTATTTTCAACATCGGAAGTTGAAAATTTCAGGCCGAAGAAAAACAGTTTCGCGTCGCCGTTATCTGTAACCAGGCCAATCGGGAATCTGCTAACCATGACACTGCGTTGACGTTTCCGCCTCTCGAGTGCGTCTGTGGTGTGTGTGAGTGGTTGTTGGGATCGACGGAGCACACGTGGGGCCGCTGCATGGTCGCGTGAGGTGCCCTAGCGCAGCGGATGTGCACGCCGCTGCCGCCCTGGTTGTTCGTGCCGGCTGGAATGCCAGCTGCTCTTGACCTAACTAGGTATACCTAATGTATTTCGCAATTAGTCTCTATTTAAAACATTATTAATCTCTAACCAGCTGACCCGGCAAACGTTGTTTTGCCATTAGGGATATCAAAATCGGCACAAGAATTTTATATTATCTCTGATGTACTTGTGAAATTCTCTGAAATGGTTGTTAACTATTTTTAATGACCCTAAATGGAAAAACAACGTTTGCCAGGTCAGCTAGCTAATTTCATATAAATATTGTGGAACTCTTCTATATCCTTGATAATTAAGAATATAATACCTGACCTTGATTACACCATTGAGTTAGTTACACATTTTATAATTTTAGATTTACAATACAGATTTGGTCCTATAAATGGTTGATTTGTATTTTCAATAGCTTCAGTATTTTAATTTGTATTTTCAACATTCAGGACTAGGTAAACATGAAGCAATATATGGTAAAAAACGATGTGATAATTTTTAATTAGTTTCAATTTTATTATTATTGTTTTATGGTTCTTATTGAAAACTTTATCTCAGAAATATTCTATAATAGAGTAACTAATTAACGTAAATAGGAAATACCTAATCAAAGCTACATTGACGTCAAGAAGCTGCAAATATAAACTACTCCAAATTGTTTTGACTTCCTCCTTAATGGAATGTGTATATTTAGGCAATTTACGTACAAATAAACATAACACGTGGGTAGCTATACCAACACTAGTGACATAAAATAATATTGTGCACGAAATGCACTGTTTCATCTTTAATAAATTTTACACGTCAGAGCTATTTATTATTTTGTAAAACTAATTGCTGGGAGTTGATTGGGACGCCTTAAATACAATCTGAGTTGTCAGATGCTAAATTGTTCGTAAAACTTCTGCATACATGGAAAATTTTCTGTACCTATTCAAGTATTATGATTATGAAATCCAAAAGTTTTAATTAGTCCTTTATCCCATACATATTTCTTGTTATAAATAATTCCGCATTTTTTGTGTTTCTTTGACTTTTTTACATAATACACTTAAATGCTGAATCAACTTGTTATTATGTTGTTGACGTATTTCAAACTTCAAAGATAGTACGAGCGACTAAGTAATGGACCTTAAAATAGATAACTTATCACTAACTTAATAGGTCTAATGGTAGCTTATACATAAATATGTTACTACTGCTTTATTTTGTCGTTTTAGTTTGTTGCATAGATGTGATGTTTTCTTAAATGAAAATTCATGTTTAGTAAAAAATTCGTGAAAATAAGATTTCAAAGTTAATGAAAGAGGCGTTAAATCACTTTTAAAGAGTAAGTAATCGCTATTTAAAACAATTTAATTACTTACTTGAGGCAGTGGTTGAAATATTATGATATGATTAACGATTCGAGCATGACATTTAATAATTATTGTTTACTATTATGAGCAACTAAAACAATAATACATGGGCGGTCTTAATGGCGACGAAAATATAATCATAGTCTCTATTATTAAACAGCATGTATACTTTGTTATCATACGCAACACAATCTGAAATGGATTTGTTAAAATATAAAGACGATAGCAAAAAAACGATTTTAAGACGTCTTATATTATAAAACTACTATATTTATCTTGTATTATAATGGGTTCGTCTTTGGTCTAGTGGAATCTAAAAATGTTTAGAAACTCCATTATCGCCACTTGAGTGCTTCGAATAATACGTTTATTGTCCTGAGTCTAGACAATTCAATTTGCAGAAATAATATTTTTGTAATGTATAACTTAATTAACTACTACATCTAGTGTTATTGATGGCCTCTTTGTCATTTATTTATTTATAAGATTACCCACGCTAAATACTCCACTTATAACTGATCTTTGTTCACATTTTAGAGATAGAGTTAACACCTGCCGAACTTCTATTTATTATTTTTTCCATAATTATAAACATAAAATGCTATGATCATTTGTATTATTGTAAGAAAATTGTCATAACTTTACCTAATGTAAGTTTCTTTGTAACTTCCTTCGGGAACGTCGCTGTTTCCTTTAAAACTCTGTATCCCTTTCATCGCGATCAAGATCCAATTTGCTAAAAGTCCTCCTACCGCCTTTACTTGGGTTTAAAAGGTGGAACTTTGCTCACAAAGAACCTGGCAATTTGTTTTGGATATTCCATATTCTAACAGCGATATGAGAATCCATATTTATGCGCTAACTTCAAGTTTCAACCCGCATTGAAACGTCGTGGTGGGTCTGAATTTGTCTCTCTAATAAAAGAAGACGCCAGTATAGGAATGTTACTGAACTGTGGAGATGGTATACAAATAGACTAAGATATATGATAAGTAGTTCTCCATTTTGAATCACGTTCCAGAAAGATCACGTTACTGTTTCACCATCTGTCCTTCTAACTACTAACACGTAAACTGTCCTAAATCGAATAAATAATAATTATTTAAATGATGATACAAAGCGTGCCATGAATAAGAATCAGGGTTAGCTATTACTATGACCGTCATTAGACTTCCCAAAAGAGTGCTAGTAAATCGACGAACGATGAAATCATGGCATTCAAACGCAGAGCAATATTACCGGACGTTTATATTCAACGGGGCACCACCCACGTCGTTTAGACGCCTGACGGCTTCTGGGAATCTGAGATGATCGTACACTGAGAAAAATCTAAAGTCAAAAGCACCGTAATGACGGCTGATAAAGTTAGAATTAAGGCAAAAAACCGACCAAACGTAAAACGGTTAAAAGAGCCTTCCGATGCAGAAAGCGTTTTTCGCTGTATAGCGAAAGGCGAATTCAACAACAAACGTTACCGTGAATAACACTCTCCGATCTGTGTTTTAATCGTATGTATAAATATTTTAAACGTAAGGAAAAGGCAATAAGCGTGGTAGGTCAGAAAGAAATCATCCCACTGACGGTGGCATTTACTTTCCGTACGGTGATTTCAACGGTAAGCAGGATTGCTTGATTAACCTGCTTACTGTTCAAATAAACGTTCAGTAAGGTATATTGTGCTTTATTTACGAACAATAACGATTTGTAGGACCGTAGAATAAGCCTTCTGACGGATGATAACGCAGTTGCTTGAAGGCTTGAATAACCTGCTTACGGTTAAATTAAACGTTCAGTAAGGTATGTTATACTTTATTTACGAACAATAACGATTTGTAAGACCGTAGAATAAGCCTTCTGACGGTTGATAACGCAATTGCGTGAATTCTTGTTTAACCTGCTTACGGTTAAATTAAGCGTTCAGTAAGGTATATCGTGCTTTATTTACGAACAATAACTATTTGTAAGAACGTAGAATAAACCTTCTGACGGCGGATAACGCAGTTAGGTGAAGGTTTGATTAATTTGCTTTACTATCACTTTTAAAGTTCATATTAAGGTGGAACGCCATGAAAATGGTGGAAAATTCAGATTTGAAACAGTTTTAATGATCTTGTGGACAGGTCGCTTAAATATTATGAACATTCACAATGTCTGTGCAAATTCATCATTATTCTTTACATTATCACGGCAATTTATCAGTAATGCACCCAATTACTTAAGTAAGTCGATAAGCCTATTGATATAGCCAAAATTGACTTATCCACTTACGTAAATAATAGAGTGCAATAATAAATATATTGACGTGACCATGTAAAGAATAATCATGGATTTGTACAACCATTGCGTATGTTCATAATATTTAAGCGGCTTAGCTACAAGATCGTTACAACTGTTTGAAATCTGAATTTGTAGCCATTCCATGCTGTTCCACCTTAATTTGAACTTTAAAATGACACTAAAGCAAATTAATCACGCCTTCATGCAACTGCATTATCAGCCATCTGAAGACTTAGTCTGCGCTCTTACAAATCTTCATTTTACGTAAATAAAGCACAATATGGTTTCCTGAACATTTTACCGTAAGCAAGTCAATCAAGCAAATTGTCAGCAGGCTAATTCTATGGACTTACCAAAAAATAGCGTTGCCTGCCCTCAGAAAGCTATTCTTCATCTTTGCATTCAATTCTTTGGGTTGTTTCAGATAGCTATTCTTTCTCTGCAATAAAAAGGAGCAATTAACTAAGTATTTAAAAGCATTAGCAGGATAGAAAAATAACGCATGTAATTGCAATAAAACAATATTTTATACGTAGTTAAATGAAGATTTATTAATAATCTTATTTATAATAAAATTACAATATTTAAATCAATATTATTTCTAAATTATGAAATTATTTAATGAACAAAAAAAAACCAAAAACATTTAGGTAGTAGTCACTAGTCACCCTTCATAAAAAATATGGACATTTTACATTGGTGCACATTCATAACCGACTCATCTTGAAGTCAATGTTTTAAAAAATACCACTAAGGACTAGTGACATATTGTGCAAAAAAGTACAACCATGGGTGCCAGTCCCCGACTTTTTATTCAATGATAACGTGAAATAGCATGGTTGTAGATTTTTTTTCTCTCACGAAAGTCCCTTAATGGTACTTTAGCATCGCTACGATCTAACCTAAAAGCTAATTAGTAACTTAATTTTAACTTAAACCGATATTAAGACCTATATCTAAGAGTCTGTCCAGTGACTTATCTTAGTCTCTTTTGTAATATTGTAGGCACTTTGTTCTTGTGGCCTTGATGATGCACTAGCACTAGCACTAAGCACAGCACTTCACTTCACTTTCACGCACACTTACACTAACTCAAAACGCTTAGTCCTTTTGAGTCTTCTTATGAGATCCGTAGTGTCGAGGAGCTGGATTGCCTCCACGTTTACATGATGATGCAGTCGATGTTCATGGGCTGCGGCATACTTTTGGATGATGATATCTACGAAGTCCATTTGAAGATCTCGGTGAATGTCTTCGTTTCTAACATACCAGGGTGAACGGTTGTTTATCACCACTTTCTTGCAGAAATAACACACAGAATGCAACAGTTCATGAATATTATTTATTGTTCACATCAACAAATCTCTATTATGAAATATAATGCTCGCGCGAAATGCTTAGACAGTGGCTGGCGATGCGCGCGTGCTTCTGTGTCGTCACACGCTCAAACTTCGCATCTTATCAAAATCACCTGAAAATTTAAGAATTTCCGCCTTCCGGGTAAAGCTTTAGCAATAGTTTGGAGTTTTAATATAATTACTTTAATTGCGGCAGTTTATATCTTGATGTAAGGCAAAAATTACGTTTCTCAGGTAATATTAACCTCACTCGTACTCCCACTTATGACTTAGATTGAAGTTTGTTATGTTTTAATTGTTTGTCAATTTTGCTTATCTTACTAATTATATAACTTTACCTTAGGACGAAAATTGCCGTACCGTGCGGTGATTTCGTTAAAATATTTACTGCCGTAAGCGTAGAGCGCTTTTAATAATCCGTACGGTAGTTTTGATCGTCCATATGGCTATAATAACAAGAAAAAGTTTAACCGTACGAGTAAGGGTATTTTGATGTTACGTGTCCGAAACAATCGACGGTGTCGTTTATGCATTTTCGCTTAGCTAAGCAAAATTTACCGTAAGCGTTCCAAATCCACCTTACGTAATTATAATTCGACCTTGTAAGGTCGAATTTACTTTAGACCAGAAATCCATTTTTCTCAGTGTAGTAATTCTACCAGAAATTAAATGCTCTGAGCTCTACCCGTTTGTGAGCTTTACTAACGCCTCACTTGCTTCATTGTATAGTTCATTAAGCAGTTCTTTGCTCGCGAGTTTCAAACAGTTTTTGCCTTTTATGTGTAAAGGTGGGTATTTATAACTGGACGATTATTCGAAATCAGTTATAAATAAATAATTAATTATTTGGTTTTTCGCGTCTGTTGTACGGACAGAGTGGCAAAAACACGGATGTAAAATCGTTACATTGTGATATTAATTGATCACTAGGGTTCCGTACCCTCAAGACCAATCCAACCAAAACACCTCGAATAAAGAAACGGTCTAAAAATCACGTTTGTTGTATGAGGGAGCCCTTAAATATTTATTTTTTTATATTTGTTGTGCGGCAACATAAATAAAACCATCTGTGAAAATTTCAACTTTCTAACTATCACGGCTCAAGATATACAGCCTGGTGACAGACGGACCGACGACGGTGAAGTCTTAGTTAGTAATAGGGTCTCATTTTTACCCTTTGGGTACGGAACCCTAAAAACTTATCTTGTAAGTACAACATCTGTTATAGAATTTAGGAGGAGATAGTATTAATTCTGTAGAATAAATGTTAATCCTAAAAAAACACTTAACTAAAACTTTCTCGTATCTCTAAAGAGACATCTCCATTGTAGTCTGCTAACTGCTTCAAGTCTCACAGGAAATGTCTGGCATCGACCAACTCCATTCTAGACAATGAAGCAATATTTTAACTTACTTCAAAGAATTCTTGTTAATTTGGTGTTTTTGTTGAGTTTTTGTTCTGCTGATATGGTTTAATAATATGGGCTGTGGATACGTTTTAAAATCCCATAAATAAGTCGATAAGTATAAGTATTACCTATCAACATCCATAAATGATAATTTGAGTTTATCTGTAAAAATGATGACTTGAATAAAGCATAACTACAGACTGTCTTTGGAGTTGAACATATAATTTCTCTATTTATTAGAATCTATTTTGACCGATACAGAAAGGTCGCGAATAAATACGATAAGAGGTAGGTACTTTTATCAATGTGTGAAATCTCAAACATATAAATATTTGTACTTCAATATCTTAGACATATACATTTTACTCGTACCACTGTACTAGTTTAGTTCGTGGTTTCAGTAAATTTTAATAATCCCCAAAAAATATTTCTGCAATTCATACAATTACTTATTCAGAATACAAAGGCAACCGAAAACCGTTATACAAGCATCAAGCAGTTACCAACAATATACTCATGTACATAAAAGCTACGTCAATTCATGGAAGTCCTGTAATTTAACATGAAAGCATCTGTAAGTGGATGTTAACACGCAACTTTTCCCCAACACCATGGATTATGTTAAATGTGTAATTTAGTTTTGGTTGAATAGCTGTTGTTGTTTGACGATTTTATTATCACCGTTACTGTAATGGGCCCTTATGGTCTAAATTATGGTTGTTTTCGGTGACGATGAGTTTACTTCAAATATGGTTTTATTGATGGTATAACTAACTTACTAAATACGCACTATATGATTGGAAAATTTCGTGACAAACTAGGACAGCTACTTCCTAAGTTACTACCAGGAAATCTGCGAATTCAACTTATACCTATGAGGTTAGTAAATCTCTTTTCACTTATATGTAGCTCTACTTTAGACTATAGTAGAGCTACATTATAGCTGTGGCTATGTTCCAACTTTTAAAAATAAAAGCCAGTTTTGTTCTGAACTTTAAGCAACGTGTATTTTTTTCTTTTTGCAAAAAAGCAAGACTAATTTGTTGGTTTAGGTATATGCTAGCTAGTTTGTTTTGGTACACAATGCCACAAAATTAATAGCACAGCGTGAGTCATATGCTTTGACATATACGTGCCTAAACAAACAAAAAGGTTTCAAACACCTCTGCAAAATAACCAGTTTTCTCTCAACTGTAGCCATGTGATATTTGTGTCGTAAATTGTCCGAAGTGCAGTATCGGCACAGATGAGAACCATTCATAATAGTATCCAATTTTGATAAAGCGATTGCGCATGACTCATATTTCAACAAGTAATGCTTTTAATACGATTTAGACTAGAGCAAAAATTGAATAGAATATCCAATTGCACAGATCTGATAAAATGATCTTTCAGATTACAGACCACATTTATCAATTTATCAGACACCAAAGTTCAGTTTACGGGCAACTAAACATATTGTATTTAGCATCTGTTAGAGGTCCGAAAAATCCCACGTCCGAGCACTTTGCCACACTTGCGTCCAGATCTATAGTCGGAACCGGCTATAAACGATGCTCCATAACATTATCACACTGCTGATTTTAAAATAATAATAACTTGCATTATGCTGCTACTAAACCAGATTTATTTATCTAAGGCCGATATTACACTATCATATATATAGGATCATAGAAATGTGAGTCATTTTTATATGAGGAACATATGACAGTGTAATATGTAGATTTGTCTATAATCATAGTTCTAGGATCCTATTTGATAGCATGCGCACAAATAGGATCATATGTCTCTACTGTCTACTCTCGTCTGTGTAACCAAAAAAATGGCGTCTTCCAAAACGAATTTCGACTGAAATATTGAAAGTACAAAAAAGCTAATTAGCCTTTACGAAGAAAATTAGTGTTTGTACAATAATCTGGTTCCAGATTATAAAAATCGTGACAAACGATTGTCAATAGTGGTAGTCATTGCAGAAACATTATCGGATTTATCGGGAAGAGTATGCCTCGTTGCAGATGTACGAAAAATAAATAGCCTCAGATCTCAATATCAACGAATACACGGCTAAATCGTTATCCATCTTGATAGTATATGACGTTTATATGATCATTGTAGTGTAATATGTAAAAATGAAGAACTGAATCATATAAAAATGATCATAGAATTTGACAGATATGACATCATTTATATATGATGAATATATGATAGTGTAATATCGGCCTAAGACAAGTTTGCGCTCGACTAGGTATACGATGCAGCCGACTGGATGATAACGGTGACTAATAATGACGCATTTATCTAGATTCTAAGACTGGATTCTATGAGATAAACAGTTACTGTTAAATAGCGACTGTAGTTGTAGACTCGTGCTCCCAAGATTAGTTTGTATGATATACTAGATACACTGAGAAAAATGGATTTCTGGTCTAAAGTAAATTCGACCTTACAAGGTCGAATTATAATTACGTAAGGTGGATTTGGAACGCTTACGGTAAATTTTGCTTAGCTAAGCGAAAATGCATAAACGACACCGTCGATTGTTTCGGACACGTAACATCAAAATACCCTTACTCGTACGGTTAAACTTTTTCTTGTTATTATAGCCATATGGACGATCAAAACTACCGTACGGATTATTAAAAGCGCTCTACGCTTACGGCAGTAAATATTTTAACGAAATCACCGTACGGTACGGCAATTTTCGTCCTAAGGTAAAGTTATATAATTAGTAAGATAAGCAAAATTGACAAACAATTAAAACATAACAAACTTCAATCTAAGTCATAAGTGGGAGTACGAGTGAGGTTAATATTACCTGAGAAACGTAATTTTTGCCTTACATCAAGATATAAACTGCCGCAATTAAAGTAATTATATTAAAACTCCAAACTATTGCTAAAGCTTTACCCGGAAGGCGGAAATTCTTAAATTTTCAGGTGATTTTGATAAGATGCGAAGTTTGAGCGTGTGACGACACAGAAGCACGCGCGCATCGCCAGCCACTGTCTAAAGGTGCGATTCCGCACAACGCTGCAGACGGCAGACGGCAGCAGCAGACGGCCGACGTCACTTGCTGTCGGACTTCAATTGCCGTCGTATCTATTCCGAAACCGGCAGCAATTACATCGCGGCATTATTGAGTTGTGGTTGTGTCTCTGTGAATCTGAGCTATGAATAATCAATTGCTGCAAATTTTAATGGAAGAAGAAGAAGACGACGATGACTTGTTATTATTGTATTACTCAAGCAGTAGACCTATACTCCCATTCTACAGAAATCGGCTATTCTTTCCAAATATTTTCTTTTATACGTGAATCTTTATGATTTGGATCTTTGGAATCATACAAACATGGATGTTGAGATACTAAATTAATAAAAGTTTCACTTTCATCGTCAGTTAACACGTCCATCTTCGTTCGACGGCAGCGGCAGTACCGTGTATGCACGGCAGTGCCGTCTGCCGCTACGCGTCACTACAAGTTACGACCTGCCGCGCGGCAATTGCAGTCGTACATCGGAATCGGTCTCATACAAATTCATACTGTCAAGTAATGCCGTCTGCCGTCGCAGCACATGCAGTTGCCGTCTGCTGCTGCCGTCTGCCGTCTGCAGCGTTGTACGGAATCGTACCTTAAGCATTTCGCGCGAGCATTATATTTCATAATAGAGATTTGTTGATGTGAACAATAAATAATATTCATGAACTGTTGCATTCTGTGTGTTATTTCTGCAAGAAAGTGGTGATAAACAACCGTTCACCCTGGTATGTTAGAAACGAAGACATTCACCGAGATCTTCAAATGGACTTCGTAGATATCATCATCCAAAAGTATGCCGCAGCCCATGAACATCGACTGCATCATCATGTAAACGTGGAGGCAATCCAGCTCCTCGACACTACGGATCTCATAAGAAGACTCAAAAGGACTAAGCGTTTTGAGTTAGTGTAAGTGTGCGTGAAAGTGAAGTGAAGTGCTGTGCTTAGTGCTAGTGCTAGTGCATCATCAAGGCCACAAGAACAAAGTGCCTACAATATTACAAAAGAGACTAAGATAAGTCACTGGACAGACTCTTAGATATAGGTCTTAATATCGGTTTAAGTTAAAATTAAGTTACTAATTAGCTTTTAGGTTAGATCGTAGCGATGCTAAAGTACCATTAAGGGACTTTCGTGAGAGAAAAAAAATCTACAACCATGCTATTTCACGTTATCATTGAATAAAAAGTCGGGGACTGGCACCCATGGTTGTACTTTTTTGCACAATATGTCACTAGTCCTTAGTGGTATTTTTTAAAACATTGACTTCAAGATGAGTCGGTTATGAATGTGCACCAATGTAAAATGTCCATATTTTTTATGAAGGGTGACTAGTGACTACTACCTAAATGTTTTTGGTTTTTTTTTGTTCATTAAATAATTTCATAATTTAGAAATAATATTGATTTAAATATTGTAATTTTATTATAAATAAGATTATTAATAAATCTTCATTTAACTACGTATAAAATATTGTTTTATTGCAATTACATGCGTTATTTTTCTATCCTGCTAATGCTTTTAAATACTTAGTTAATTGCTCCTTTTTATTGCAGAGAAAGAATAGCTATCTGAAACAACCCAAAGAATTGAATGCAAAGATGAAGAATAGCTTTCTGAGGGCAGGCAACGCTATTTTTTGGTAAGTCCATAGAATTAGCCTGCTGACAATTTGCTTGATTGACTTGCTTACGGTAAAATGTTCAGGAAACCATATTGTGCTTTATTTACGTAAAATGAAGATTTGTAAGAGCGCAGACTAAGTCTTCAGATGGCTGATAATGCAGTTGCATGAAGGCGTGATTAATTTGCTTTAGTGTCATTTTAAAGTTCAAATTAAGGTGGAACAGCATGGAATGGCTACAAATTCAGATTTCAAACAGTTGTAACGATCTTGTAGCTAAGCCGCTTAAATATTATGAACATACGCAATGGTTGTACAAATCCATGATTATTCTTTACATGGTCACGTCAATATATTTATTATTGCACTCTATTATTTACGTAAGTGGATAAGTCAATTTTGGCTATATCAATAGGCTTATCGACTTACTTAAGTAATTGGGTGCATTACTGATAAATTGCCGTGATAATGTAAAGAATAATGATGAATTTGCACAGACATTGTGAATGTTCATAATATTTAAGCGACCTGTCCACAAGATCATTAAAACTGTTTCAAATCTGAATTTTCCACCATTTTCATGGCGTTCCACCTTAATATGAACTTTAAAAGTGATAGTAAAGCAAATTAATCAAACCTTCACCTAACTGCGTTATCCGCCGTCAGAAGGTTTATTCTACGTTCTTACAAATAGTTATTGTTCGTAAATAAAGCACGATATACCTTACTGAACGCTTAATTTAACCGTAAGCAGGTTAAACAAGAATTCACGCAATTGCGTTATCAACCGTCAGAAGGCTTATTCTACGGTCTTACAAATCGTTATTGTTCGTAAATAAAGTATAACATACCTTACTGAACGTTTAATTTAACCGTAAGCAGGTTATTCAAGCCTTCAAGCAACTGCGTTATCATCCGTCAGAAGGCTTATTCTACGGTCCTACAAATCGTTATTGTTCGTAAATAAAGCACAATATACCTTACTGAACGTTTATTTGAACAGTAAGCAGGTTAATCAAGCAATCCTGCTTACCGTTGAAATCACCGTACGGAAAGTAAATGCCACCGTCAGTGGGATGATTTCTTTCTGACCTACCACGCTTATTGCCTTTTCCTTACGTTTAAAATATTTATACATACGATTAAAACACAGATCGGAGAGTGTTATTCACGGTAACGTTTGTTGTTGAATTCGCCTTTCGCTATACAGCGAAAAACGCTTTCTGCATCGGAAGGCTCTTTTAACCGTTTTACGTTTGGTCGGTTTTTTGCCTTAATTCTAACTTTATCAGCCGTCATTACGGTGCTTTTGACTTTAGATTTTTCTCAGTGTAGCTGTTGCCCGCGGCTCCGACCGCGTGAATTTCGGTATTTCATAAATTCCGTGCGAATAATTTGTTTCCCGAGATAAAAAGTAGCCTATGCCACTCTTCGCGTTTTCATGTATGTGGGTGCAAAAAATACGTTGATCCGTTGCTCCGTTGTGGTATGATTGAAGGGCAAACAAACCAACAAACTCACTTTCACATTTATACATTAGTTAGGATTAGAATTCCCATTAGGTACATGGATTTGCCACTGTGTGCTAGAGATTCTACGCTCTATACCCATATGTAGAATTTTGATAAGTTGAAAACTCAAATGAAATTGAATCTTGTTACTATTACCACAGTGTTAAAATATTCTACTACTATCTTTAAATTGTGCTATTACCAAGTACATTTTATCCACTGTGACTGTTTTAACATTTTATTTTATGTTGCTTTTTTTAACAACATTTTCTTGGATGTGGTTGTGCTTCTAACTCACTAAGTAAACAACATAAAATGAGTAATTACAAGAAACACAGTAAATTCCACTTTACTTTATTTCTTGTTTCTCAATCGAAGGTAAAGAAAAACTGTGTTTTCCACGTGGCAATTGTTACATCTGTTGTAGTCACTAGTCATGTAAATGAAGTAATCATGTCTTTCGTCTTCTATGTCATATCAGCTGATTTCTAAGATTAAATGATGTAGGATACATAAAAAATCGAAGCTCCGGAAAGCATCATACCCCATCAAATATCTTCTTCCTAAAATATTACACCCAAAATTATATACTATCCAAAATTTACATTTACTAGGGTAATTGTAAATTTTGTGTTTTCTACATTTTGTGTTGATTGTGGTATCTTAAAACCTCAATTCCGTACTTAAAAAAATACTAGCTAAAAATTAAACAACTATTAACTGAGCAGATAGACTATCAGTAAAAGATAGCATATAATTATATTATTATCGTTACTCAAATTCTGCAAACCATAACGCGAAACGGATGAGGTAGCGATAAAATTAAAAGATTTATTTCACGACCGTGAGTTTACTGGTAACGGACCAATTTAGTGTCTTTAATTCATATTATGTAATCGTTTACATACCGACTCAGTTGCGATAAGAAAAAAGAATATGCTATTAACTAAATGAGTTTCGTAGTATAAATGATAATGTCATTTATATTGCATCAATGGCCTTTTGCTGTCCAATTAAACCGTTAGGTTTAGAAAGTTTCACTCCTATAGGTATAGTAGCCGTACCAAAAACACGTACGAAGCGGTTTGATTCCTCGTTCCTGATTTGCACTGCTAAGGTCTGGAATACCCTACCAGGCACTGTCGTTCCCACCCCAACAACCTGGGTGCCTTCAAATCAAGAGTATATAGGCATTTCCTAGGCAAGCGCGCTCCATCATAGACTATCATCACTTTCCATCAGGCGTGATCACAGTCAAACGCTATTCTGTATGTTTAGTTAAAAAAAGTTCAACTTATGTCTCTAATATATGCACAATCGCAAAGTAGCGAATTACCTACTCACAAAGCAATATTAAATACCACACACATAGACGGTTTAATGTAGAGAGCTACAGCTGCTCTGAATAAAACCCAGAAACCAACAAATATACCTACCTATTAAAGCGCATAAAACACTGAGCCACTTAAGTTATTTCGTTTGCGAATTGTTATCATAACTGCCTTTTAGCTTATAACAATACAAACAAATTACAGTAAGTGGCAAATTATATCAAAATAGCCCTCGATATCGATCTTTAGCCTTAAACTAAGGCTGTGGGAAGTTGAAGTAAAAAAAAATAGCTGTGGCAGAATATACGCGCTGAATTCATAAGGCTGTAGGCGGTAGTTCATTAGTGATTTCCGCGTTCGTCACAGAGGCACACGCCGCCAAGGTTGTGCGAACCTCTTTGTCTCTATTTTGTGGCCGCGAGCATTGTTGCCAGTTATATTATTTAACTTAAAACGGGACACATAAAATTAGGACGTTGCGCCGAGAAGAAAGCGCTGCTTTAAAACTTACAAAAACAAATGACAGTCAGAAAACATTTGCAGTCGCATTTTGTACTTAAATGTCGTCTGATTGCAATGATTTATTGTCGATTTACTTTCAAATTATATATCTGCAATTGGACATAGGTATTATTCAAAAATTACGTGTTTAAATACTGAGAAGTTTATTTTTAATAGTCAATCACGCATATCAATCTATACGAAAGCAACAGATAGATCACGTTCTAGATAATTTACTATCTTAGTATAAGAAATCATTTTCATGCTCATGCAAGGAAGACTTTCCGTGAATATTTTTAACAACACATGACTATATCGGGTCACATATTCTTGTACTCGTATGTTCATCAAATATCAAATTCCATCTACGTAACACTTGTGGTAACGCACGATTGTTAGAGTCAAATTACTTTGAATTTGGATGTTACGATCTGGTTCAACCTCGTTTTCCTTCAAAGGGTGCAACATAGTCGACCCTAATGAGATTAGCATCTGGTAACACTAGCCACGAGACAAGCACAAGTGGTGTTGCCAGGATTCCGCACATACCGTCGAGCTTGACCACAAGTATGGCGACAATTTGGTGAATGCGAACCGCACAACGTAATTATCCTATTAACAATAAATGCTTTGTCTCCGCCAGACAACGGTATTTTCTGGTATGTTCTATATTAATGAAAAACTAATTAATTGAATCAATGGAACCGCTAGGTGTAATTTAAATTAATCACAAATTTAATAACTATGTATTTTTTTTTTTTTTTTTTTGCAATATAATTTCAAATTTATATTTTGAGAAATAATGATAACATAAAAACAATAATCAGCTGAATTTGTTGTGGGCTTCTTCTCAGTTCAGGGCGCGTTTGAACCCTAGTAAACTATGTATTAAAGATTATTTCATGGCGCTTCCTTACTCGTTAGCAGAAAATTTATTCTTATATCATGCATGAAATATCTTATTCATATCGTATCTTTATTTACATTCGCAGATGTGGGTCCTACTCCTGTTTCGTTTGCTATTACATAATGTTCGATATAGATATGTGACAGGTGACTAAATGTAATATCATAGCTACAATGGTAAGCTGTTTTCCTCCTTCAGCGTTGAAACAGTTCATATTAAGTTTACCTGTAACCATACCTCCCGAAAAGTCAGTGGGTGACGTGACCGAGGCCCCGCAATGGAGACTGCTCTCCTAACCACAAGACTACTGGACACTATCTCGCTACACGTGGGATAGTAAAAAAGTGCGACTAAGCGCAACGGGCGGTTTATTTCCTCATTTAGTTGCCTCGCGTACAGCAAGATATTGCGACCAGGTATAGGGCGATTCACGTAGCGCGTCTGCTACATTTCGTGAAGTGAAATGTTTAAAAAGGTCACGGCATTTACGTAGGTACATATTATAAGCAGATGATATTGAAACCACATTTTTTTACGATAACTTAATTTTATGACTATTGACATAAAGCATACAATTAAATATAGTTCAAAACTCAACGTGGTCGATAATCGTGAGATCAAATTTACTTTTCATGATAAGGTTGAATCATCGTATTTCCTATGTTGAAGTACAATCAGTTTTACACTCAAAACCAATAGAGGTAAAGTTAATTTTTCAGTAGTGTAGTAGGTATTAAGGTATTTTTATATCCCTAATGGCAAAACAACGTTTACCCGGTCAGCTAGTACTCTATTTTTAATACAGTGCATGGACTCGAAGTTACAATTACCACGTTAGTTTCCTTAAAATTACTAAACTGTATAGGTAATTACACCGAATTTAATCAACTATATTACGGGCCAATATAAAAGCTCACCGATCTCACAAAGCACAAGCAGAGAGTATACTTTAACTGTATTACCATTTCGCTGCGATTTCCTTCATTATTGCAGTTGCCTTTTACATATTCTTCCGTTGAATAAATGGATGACTTGTTTCAGTGTCACAAGTCACAACACTCTCGCACCTGTGTAAAGAGCGTTTAGTAAAAGGATCCACAATTGGCTCACAATAGCAGCTATACTCTATTGGCAATCAATCCCCTTCACTTTGCTGTACTTCATTGACAAAACTTAAAAACTCTTCATTTTTATCCATAGTTTTTTTGTTATTTGTATAGTTTACATAACAGTGATAACTATGCTATGCCTTTGTCAATCTATCGACTATTATAAAAACTATGAAACAGTCTGATTGGACGTTGAAAATTGAAATTCTTTTTCAATAGACGCATGTTTGTCCAATATACCTGTACTGGGTGTACTATCAACCTTTTGAATTGATTGTCAAAAACAGTAACATTAATTAAGTAGGTACCTACTACCTATTTCATAACGATGCCGTGCGCAAAAATTTTAGACTTTATGAAATCGTGACATTACCACGACAAGATGTCGATTTAAGGTGTCAGTATTTCGAGTTTCGACCCAATTGCATAGGTAGGTAGTATATGTACACGTCATTTATATAAAGTCATAATCATAACATACACTGGTGGGATTTGCTTTATTCCTGTAAGTTAGTCTTGACTGTGGATGAAGTGACTTTAGTTACGTAGACTTAACCCTCTTGAAGAGAGTTTAATACTTACTTGTAAAACGTTTCTTTTCTTATAAACGACGTATTAAAGCGATCTTTAGTGACCAGCAGATTACTTTCAAATTTAAACGTCATGTAGGTCTTTAATCTGAAATCACTGTGAAGCAGAAACACTATGGAATAAAATTTTCTCGATAGGAATTATTTCATTGCTCATTTCAAATCTCAATTTTGGAGCAACTTTTGGGACCAGAGGGGCGTATAAGCAATTACAAAAAAAATTATAAGTTTTTATTCAATGGATCTCTTTAACTGAAATTATTTGCACGTGTCTATGTTACATGTGCGTCTCATGAGACCCGTGTGCAAATTTTTTAGTTAAAGAGATCCATTAAATAAGAACTTATTAACTTTCTTTGTCTTCTGAAAACTAAGGGTATTGCTTAGTGCTTATACGCCCTTCTGGTTTGAAGCCCGCGATAGTCTCTTAAATAAAGATAGATGACGATAATGTAAGTATCTGCAGCAGCAGCATTAGTAGTAGGTTAGCCGTACGCGTCCCCCGCGTGCGTTGAACTGCGCTGGTTATATTTAACTACATCAACACGTGTGCGTGCCGGCCTGAACCCGACACGCAGCAAGGGAGCGTTGGCTTGTCAGACTTTTTTACAAATTCCTCTAAACCATAAAATAATAATCTATATAGATTTTGTGAATAGTCGTCTAATAGAAAAACCCGTTCACTAGATCATTAGCATTATTTCTTATGTAGTTAAGCTCTGACTTTATTAAGTAAGTTATGGTAAACAGTTCCGTGGATTACAAAATCTAAGGCTATCATAATTGGCAGCAGTAGGATGCGCAACAAAGTTAATTTCAATCTCTTGCCTCCTATAATCTATGATAGTGTTCCCATACCACTAACCGACAAGGCAAAAAATTTGGGCTTGATAATCGACTGTAACATGTCGTGGTCAGCTCACATCAATGACATCAGTAGAAAATTACACTATTCGCTCCATTCCCTTAAAAGGCTCCAGAACTTCTTGCCTCTGCCTACTAAGATAATGCTCGCTCAGTCTCTTCTCCTTCCTCTCATCGACTATGCTGTTGTTTGCTACTTAGATGCCACAGAGGAGCTACTCGACAAACTTGAACGACTTCAGAATTTGTGCATCCGCTTTATTTTCGGATTGCGCAAATTCGACCATATTTCCGTTTTCCGACGTCAACTGAAGTGGCTCCCAATTCGCTTTCGCCGGAATGTTCACTTACTCACTCTTCTCTTTAAAATTTTTAAGTCTTCTACCCCACTGTACATACGGGAACGCTTTCAGATCGCTCCTCCCAGAGGCAGACCCCTACGTTCCTGTGTGGTACAGAGGGCTCTCGATGTACCACATTATAACACGATCTTCGCTGCAAAATCATTTGCTGTTCAAGCTACGCGGCTCTGGAACTCTCTCCCGGAGAGTATTCTTCGGGACAACCCTTCACTGGGAGTTTTTAGATCTCGGCTGAAACAGCACTATCTTTCTTCTTAATTCTTCATTTATATATTTTATCATTCGTACATTTCTGTTTTTATTTTTTTATTTTTTGTATATAATATGTATTTTAGTTATTTATTATTTATATAGATATACATTTTTGTATTTTAAGTATATATATGTTACGGCCCCTTGCCTGTCCAGACGAGGGCTGAGTTCCCGGGCCCATAGAGGAACGAGCCCGGACAGGTCGAGGGGGGACCGACTAGTGAGACTACAGTGATCAGTACGGATGACGGTATCCAATCCGAGTCGGATAGTAATATCCGAGTCTCACTAGCCGATCAGTGGAAATAACAGGCGGCTTTTACTAGCACTACTACGGCAATCGTCAACTCGGGCAGCGACAGCCTTCGACATAGACAAGGAAAATAGAAGGCCACTAACCTGGTTGATGCATGCGACGATACTCGATGCGACGCCCCCTGTAGTGGATGTGGGACAGTATGTGACGTGAAAGTGTAAAGGGGTGTGTAGGTGTGTGTGTGGGGCTTGCAACCGTAGGTCCTTTGCACCAATCAGCTCCCAGACACGTCAAACACGAACACAGCTCCAATCGTTCGTTCGCCTCCTATGAGTGGAGTGCTCAATGCAGCAGCACAGTGGGTCGCAACCCGCAACAATGAACGCGACGGTCAAAATATGTCGAACGTTCAGGCTGGCTTCAACTCCCACAAACACTCAAGCGAATAAAATAAAGTACGTGGTTCACGACACACAAGGTCAGCGGTCAATGACAGCGCGGTCTACAATTACTTAACTACCGCGAACTTTATCGCCGCTAAACGCAGCTGGGCACGCGTGTTACTAGGTAGATCCGGCGAGCGTAGCGAACTCACAAAGGCCGGCACAACAACTAGTCAATGTCCCAAACACGCGTGCAATGTCCAAAAAACCCAGCGATATCACAGCGCAAGTCGAAGCGGTCCCCAAACAATCAGGTCCGGGGAAAACAAACCGCGGCACGAAAACGACTCCGGCGCTTCCAAACGAGCGACTCGTTGCGCAGTTATTCGGTGACTACTCACCCGCGCAAATATAAACGTGGCTACTCAAACGTAGTATAGTAGCTTACGTCTCGCGACTACGCGTTTCAAGGACGACACGTGATCAAAATTACGTCAGCCACGCGCGGGGACCGCTAAGTTTGTCGGTCGACAGCAGACTCGCTCCACAAGATGAGTTCACGAATACGCACAAAAGGTCGCGCCCCCACATAAAACTGTCGCGGTCCCAAGACGTACGTTTCTTGGGGTACAAACCGCCGGGGCAAAAGGGCGCCGCAAAAAACCCAGCCGCACGCAAGGCTGTTGCTAGCTGACTCCGAATGGTACTGTGCGCGCCCCGCAATCGCCGCGTCATTGCAGGCACAAAAAAAAAACTCTCGTAACCGAGGCGTGAGCGGGACACGCAGATAAGCGCCTCTGCGGGTTAGCGAGGGAGCGCACTATTCAATGCAAACAAAAGACTCGGCGCGCGCGCCAGCTACCCTGGCGTAAACAATCCCCCGCTCCGAATCTAAGAATGTAGATTCGCTAATCAATAGGCCGTTGGGACAACGTGGCCACGGCACGTTGCAATACTGAGTCCCCTACAAATACCTTGGCCACCCGCGGAACGCCATCCGATCCAAATAACAGTTTAACAATGCGTCCACGACGCAAACTAGTGGGAGTAGATTAGATTCTTTAAGCATAACAAGATCTCCCATTCTAGACATGGCGGTGCCTACACAGTGCTTGCTTTCAACAATGAAGTCGACGACCTCCTTCAAATAACGATTGGTTCCCTTATAATTAGTCCAGCAGTCTGTCCGAACCAAATCGGGTAGGCCGCGACGGCTCACGAGGCGGCCCAGAGTGGCCACGAACGCCTCCGTGCTGAGGGCACTGACAAGTCCCAAGTGGACTGCCTTGGTTGCAAGGCAAACAAAGACGCACAAGTAGGCCTCAAAAGACCGAGCATTCTTAAGGTTAGAGCTCTTCACTAAGAAAGGACCGGCAATTGGTTCCAACACCGGCGAAAGGTCGAGCAGCCTTTTCGCGGTCCGCAGGCAGGTCACCCATCACAAGCTGTGCAATGGATGCCTCCAAACGATAGCAAGCAATACAGTTGAAGATCACGCTTCGAATGGTTCGTCGGCCTGCCAAAATCCAAACTCACGCTGCAAAATGGCTGAGAGGGTATTGCAACCCGCATGAGTATTTAAAAAAGCCAAGATTATGGACCGAAGTCCGAAGCCAACACAGGACAATCTCACTGTCCGACCACGCAAAAACGTCCACCATGTTTACCAGAGACTTCCAAGAAGCGTGGACGTGGTTGAGTAACCGGGTCAATAGTTCGGCTCCACAAGTTC
The DNA here is from genome assembly GCA_036785405.1 of Coenonympha arcania. Lineage (NCBI taxonomy): Eukaryota > Metazoa > Arthropoda > Insecta > Lepidoptera > Nymphalidae > Coenonympha > Coenonympha arcania. The sequence continues at coordinate 6,253,048 of CM072072.1, read as the reverse complement.
AACTTAGGAATTGTTAGACGAGACCTGATAGATGCAACCTTGCACTTAGCTAGGACAAGGTGCAATGAGACTTGCCCCGAAGCGCTCACCCACCACAACGACGCAATCCAGCGCTGTGATCCGAGATCTAGCAGCGCGCGTACCATAGGCCACTCACCCTTCGGGTTGTACACCCTGACCAAAGCCGTTGGTAAAAGTACAGTCTGGCAGACCGGCTTATGGTCGTTCAAATTGTCAGGTGAGGTGGCGGTGGTGGGAGCCAAGGCAGCAGCAAGTCAACGGGAGTTGCCCCTTTCGGGCAACTCCTCTAGCCTTGGGCGCTCGTAAGGGCCTTCTTGGGGAACTTCGACCACACCAAGAGGTGGGGTTCCCCCAGGGTACACCCAAGCGTCTCTCCCGGTCTGAGGGGGTCTGGCCATGTACGACAGCCGCGGGGCGACGTAGTGCGGAAGGGGGTGTCCAGGCCATCGAGGAAGGTGTCGCTGCAACCTGGGGTATTCAGCCAGAGGAGGGGAATATCTCCTTGGATCAGGCTGAGCGACGGCAAAACCTCCCTCAGGGTTGACAGAGGGCGGAACGCCCCCGCCCCTGGAGGGCTGCACCCCCGCCCGAGGGGGGGGTGAAGCCCTATCAAAACCAGGGGCCGCACTAACAGTGTCACCACGCCTTCTATCGGCTGGGCCTGTGACCGGTGAGGAGACTCCACTCCTGCCGGGTGTCCGCTCAACCACCTCCTGCCTACCGACGCCATTGCGGTCGAGGCAAAGAATAGGAAGGTGGTTGCCCTGACAATGGGGACAAGGCCGTTGGTGCTGGCAATTTCGTTGTAAGTGCCGACCTAAGCAAGAGTAGCACCAACGGCGCTCCCTAGCGATGGCCCTACGGGACTTGGGCGGTCTCTCCAAGAATTTAGGGCAGTCAGTCGTCGTGTGCGTGGAAGCACGGCAATAGTGACAGGGGGTCACCTCGGTCGCAGCAAGACCACTAAAGTTTAGAATTGGGCGGCGTCCAGTCTCCTGCGCTAAGTCTGGCTGCTTGGAACCCCTGGTGGAAGTCGTGGGTTTAGAAGGTGGCGTCGGTCGCGCCGGCTCCTTTGCCGGTGTTCCCGAGGCCACGGCATTCTCCACCTGGCGGCTCTGTTCCTCAAGGAACTTTAAGAGGTCACTGAACGGGGGTATATAATTAGCCCCGTCCCCGCCGTACCTCTCTTCAAATCGGATCCGCAGATCGAGAGGCAGGCGGGACAGAACCAGGTGAAGAAGCCAGAAGGACCACTGATCCACCGGTAAGTCAAGTTGTCGAAGGGCGTTGCAAGCAACCACGACTGGGTCAATGATCACCTCCCGGAGACGTGCTAGGTCTTTCAAAACCGGGAGGGATATTAACTCCATCATGTGCGCGTCAGCAAGGCGGCGCACATTGGCGTAGCGCCTCTCGAGGAGTTCTCTGGCCGTGGAGTAGCTGGCGTCAGACAACTTCAAATGGCAGACTACCCCAAGTGCCTCCCCTTGAAGGGAGGTCCGCAAATAGGCCATTTTTTGACCTGGGGATAGGTCGCGGCGGGTATGGACTAGACTGTCGAAGATGGAGATGAACCCCATCCAGTCTTGAAGCCGCCCACCAAAGTGTGGAAGGTCCAAAGTAGGCAGCCGACCCAATAGGGCGGGCTGCGGCTGCGGGCGAGGCGACTCGCACAGCATGCTCTGTCGAGCCTCGCGCTTCATTTTGGCCCCAGCCTCGAGCACATCATCGGTGAACTCGAAGAACTGCTCGTAGTCCTTCTGGGCCGATTCTCGCGCCTCGTCGTCCTCCACTGTAGCAAGGAATTCCGAATAGGCCTCTTCAAAATGGGCTCGTCTGGCTGGGAGCTGCTCAAGGCGGTGGAGCAAGCTAGCCGTCCTGTCTGGACGAGTAATAAGCGCATGCGCGCTAGCTGCCCACCGCAGCTCATCCTGCATACGGCGCACCGGAGGCTTATGCGAAGGCATGGCGAGACTGCGCGAGAATAATTACAAGGAAGCACGAAACCAAAAAATAAAACAACAAGGAAGTAGAACAAGCACAGATGCAAACACCAACACGTGCAGAACGCTAATCAAGGTCGCGGTTAACAAACGCGCGGCACGCGGTAAATAAACGCGGCGTTGCTACAAAAACGCGTGGTGTAGCGGTACAATAATCTGTGGCCGTTAACGCGGCGTATCGGTCCGACACGTGGCGTACCGCGCCTACAAACGTGTGACCGACAGAGATACGCGACGAATTAAATACGCGCAACAAATATCGATATCGACGCGCCGAACGTGTAAAAGCCGCTTAACCAAAAGGCGCGAAACCACGCTCTGCTACCAAATGTTACGGCCCCTTGCCTGTCCAGACGAGGGCTGAGTTCCCGGGCCCATAGAGGAACGAGCCCGGACAGGTCGAGGGGGGACCGACTAGTGAGACTACAGTGATCAGTACGGATGACGGTATCCAATCCGAGTCGGATAGTAATATCCGAGTCTCACTAGCCGATCAGTGGAAATAACAGGCGGCTTTTACTAGCACTACTACGGCAATCGTCAACTCGGGCAGCGACAGCCTTCGACATAGACAAGGAAAATAGAAGGCCACTAACCTGGTTGATGCATGCGACGATACTCGATGCGACGCCCCCTGTAGTGGATGTGGGACAGTATGTGACGTGAAAGTGTAAAGGGGTGTGTAGGTGTGTGTGTGGGGCTTGCAACCGTAGGTCCTTTGCACCAATCAGCTCCCAGACACGTCAAACACGAACACAGCTCCAATCGTTCGTTCGCCTCCTATGAGTGGAGTGCTCAATGCAGCAGCACAGTGGGTCGCAACCCGCAACAATGAACGCGACGGTCAAAATATGTCGAACGTTCAGGCTGGCTTCAACTCCCACAAACACTCAAGCGAATAAAATAAAGTACGTGGTTCACGACACACAAGGTCAGCGGTCAATGACAGCGCGGTCTACAATTACTTAACTACCGCGAACTTTATCGCCGCTAAACGCAGCTGGGCACGCGTGTTACTAGGTAGATCCGGCGAGCGTAGCGAACTCACAAAGGCCGGCACAACAACTAGTCAATGTCCCAAACACGCGTGCAATGTCCAAAAAACCCAGCGATATCACAGCGCAAGTCGAAGCGGTCCCCAAACAATCAGGTCCGGGGAAAACAAACCGCGGCACGAAAACGACTCCGGCGCTTCCAAACGAGCGACTCGTTGCGCAGTTATTCGGTGACTACTCACCCGCGCAAATATAAACGTGGCTACTCAAACGTAGTATAGTAATTTACGTCTCGCGACTACGCGTTTCAAGGACGACACGTGATCAAAATTACGTCAGCCACGCGCGGGGACCGCTAAGTTTGTCGGTCGACAGCAGACTCGCTCCACAAGATGAGTTCACGAATACGCACAAAAGGTCGCGCCCCCACATAAAACTGTCGCGGTCCCAAGACGTACGTTTCTTGGGGTACAAACCGCCGGGGCAAAAGGGCGCCGCAAAAAACCCAGCCGCACGCAAGGCTGTTGCTAGCTGACTCCGAATGGTACTGTGCGCGCCCCGCAATCGCCGCGTCATTGCAGGCACAAAAAAAAACTCTCGTAACCGAGGCGTGAGCGGGACACGCAGATAAGCGCCTCTGCGGGTTAGCGAGGGAGCGCACTATTCAATGCAAACAAAAGACTCGGCGCGCGCGCCAGCTACCCTGGCGTAAACAATATATATATTATGTTTTGTATATATATTATATACTTTTATAATATTTATGCATAATATTTAGTTCTTTTTGTATCTTTCTCGTTTTCTGTACCTACTTCGCATATCTGGTATAATTGTTTCCACACCCGGGGCATCTGGAAGAGATCCTCATTTGTAGTGATAAGATGTCCCTGTGCATGTCTTCTCTATGTTTGTGTTTCTTTTTTTGTATCTATATTATATGTACAGAATAAATAAATAAATAAATAAATAAAATCCCGCACTGTTTGTTATTCCTGGATAGAAATGGCTTACAGTGATATTGAATACAGACAATGCTAAAGTACAAGTAAAAAAAATTTGAATCGGTTTACGATCATCAAAGCTCTCCCTCCTCTTTAAATACAAACAAACAAAAAAAAAACTACAATTTATAGATAGAGGTATGAAGCTTAGCTAAAATATTTTGCACGAAAATTCAGATAAGGCACTAAAAAATAAAGCATTCATACTCGTGTTTTAGTTCAACATCACCTCAAAGGCTTGCCACAATAAGTTTCATAAATGCCACACGGGAACGAAATACCTTTACTTTAACAGGTTTTATCTTTTCGAAAGTCCAAAGCTTGCCATATTTAAGCCAATGAAATGTTCGTTCAAAACATTTTTAAAAACGGTTACACACAACGTTGCATTCATTCTACGTACACTTTACCTGAAGATCCACAAAGGCGTTCAATGAACCCCATGCAGCGCCCGCCCGTGTCATTGTGACGTTTGGCGAACACTCCTCTATTGTTACTTCCTGAGCACGTTACGTTCAGATGGTCCGCTTTGTGTACGACAACAGCGACGTCGGCTACTTCACCTTCTTGCCAAGATTCGGAAGAGCACGTTACGTTCAGATGGTTCGCTTTATGTACGACAACAGCGACGTCGGCTACTTCACCTTCTTGCCAAGATTCGGAAGAGTGCGTTACGTTCAGATGGTTCGCTTTGTGTGCGACAACAGCGACGTCGGCTACTTCACCTTCTTGCCAAGATTCGGAAGAGCACGTTACGTTCAGATGGTTCGCTTTGTGTACGACAACAGCGATGTTGGATAGATAGATAGATAGATAGATAAATACTTTATTGTACACCACAGAATAAAAATATAACAAAAAGAAGAAATAATGAAAACACAAACTTAGGAGTACAACTTGGCGGCCTTATCGCTACATAGCGATTTCTTCCAGGCAACCAATGGCGTGAAGGAATATTTTACATTGGATACGAGGTAGGTGGTGCCAGAATGAATAAATATAATAAACTACTTACAATAAATTACTTATACTAAATATAACAACGATAAAACTACAACAAAAATATTAAATATACTTGTACACATATCTATAATATTCATAATAAATATAAATAATACATAAACAATAAAAATAATCCTCAAAAACAAAAAACAGAGAAGATGTAATAAATCTTTAAATAACCGACGACCGAATGGCGTAGTGGTAGCGAACCTGCTGTCTGCGCCGGAGGTCGTGGGTTCGATTCCCACGACTGGTAAATGTTTGTGTGATGAGCATGAATATTTTCCAGTGTCTGGGTGTTTTTCAATATATTATATTTATGTATATTAGTATGTATGTATATTATCATTCATCTAGTATCCATACAGTGGCGTAGCGTGCCTTGTCGGGGCCCCGTATAAAAATTTTTTTGGAGGCCCTTATATGGAGGTAAAGATTTTTCACAAAAGAAAAAAAATATTGTGAGAAGTAATATTTATTTATCACATAATTTACCCATTTTACAAATAAAAATCGAATTTTAAATATTTACTCTCCTTGCCTTTTTATCGGCAAACTGATTTATTAAATCATTTATGGCTGATGATGATTTTAGTTTTTCTAAAGTTTCTGCCTCTATGGACAATAGTGAGATGTCTGACAGCCGTTCTTGTCCCATCGAAGTTCTTAAGTAATTTTTTATTAGTTTTAATTTTGAAAAACTTCTTTCTGCCGTTGCGGTTGTAACTGGAAGGAAGGGTCAAGAATAAAAAGCATGCTGTGATTACCTCGGGAAAACTGGATGCAAGACTATTGAATTTTACTAGCAATAATTCAATGAGTTCTTTAATGGAATAAATTTTTTTAATTTCAGAATTTAAGCATGTTTTTAGAGCCTTGAGCCTTGAGCCAGTGTAGTACTTACCTTTCCAATCTAAATTACTCACAGTATCTTGTCTCTGAAAAAATGAAGAAATTTTGGGCACTTTTTTTATAACCTCGTCCCTTTTCTGTTTAATTTTTCTTTTCTCAGCGCCGATGGGATAATCTCTTTTCCTTTCACTCATTTCTTTTACAAATCGTTACTAATACTGCTAAACCAGAAGAACAATATTGTTTGTACTGAATTACAATGTAATGCACATTTATATAAAGCGCGTAAAACAGTGCACTGCACTCCGTGGTTTAACATCCAATGCAAAGTACAACAACGTACACGTACATCGCGATATCGATGAAGGATTCCCGGGGATTCCCCGCTGAGTTGAAGATGAAGTAAGTAAAACGGGGAAGTCCCACAGCCCGCCATAACGATGTAGTGTTGCCAACTTTTGAACGCACGCTTAAGGCGGGAAAAAAAGGAATTGCTTTATAGAATTTTTGTCATTTGTAAAATAAAATAAATTAGAAAGTTTTTATTCTTTTTCCTTACACACTTTGGGGGCCCCCGTGGCCCGGGGGCCCCGTATAATTGATACGGCAAATACGGCGGTAGCTACGCCCCTGTATCCATAACACAAGCTATCGCTTACTTTGGGGCTAGATTGCGATGTGTCAAATGTCCTGTATATATTTAAAAAAAAAAAAAAAAAAAAATACATAGGTGAAAGTAATTATTCATCAGCACCCAGGCAACTGAGATAAAAAGTGGTCTTTAACTAGTCTTTTAAACTGTCCTATAGTCCGGGCCTCTCTGATATCAAGTGGTAGGGCATTCCATAGTTTTATAGCCCGAACCGTATAGGACTTATTAAAGAAGGAAGACTTATGGGCAGGCATCATCAAAATAAGTTTCCTCGAAGAACGGAGCAGACCTCCAGATTGCCCTACGAAATTGAATTTTTCTTTCAAGTAAGGTGGTGCAGCGGGATGAAAGAGAACACAGTACAGAATAGAAAGGATGTGCAGATTCCGGCGAAGCCGAATAGGTAACCAATTAAGGCGAGAACGAAATTGAGATTGGTCATATTTGCGTACCCCAAATATGAACCTAATAACAGAATTCTGGAGTCTCTCAAGCTTACTTAATTGGTTTTCATTTAAGTCGACAATGCTTGCGTCAGCGTAATCAAGAATAGTAAGGAGAAGAGTCTGTGCGAGCATAATTTTGGTAGGAATTGGAAGAATAGATCGAAGGCGACGCAAAGAACCCAAGACTGCAAACAATTTCCGACTGACTTGTTTCAAATGCTGAACCCAGTCCAAATTCCTATCAAGAATCACTCCCAAATACTTTACGTTCTCACAATACGGGATAACAACATTATTAAACTTAATAGGAGGAAGTGACCGCCAATCAATTTTTGATATCTGCTTTTGGCTGCCAATAACGATTGCCTGTGACTTACTCGGATTTACATTAAGGCCAAAAGATTTGCTACACTCAAGGACGGAGCTAAGGTCTGAATTTATTGTAGCTATTGCACGCGGCAGATTTTCAAATGACGACTGGTTATAAAGCTGGACATCATCTGCATACATATGGTAGAGAGAAGAAAGGTTATGACTGATTGAGTTAATGAAGATGGAAAAGAGCAATGGTGACAACACGCCGCCTTGGGGCACGCCAGCAGAGATATCGCACCAAGAGGAATGAGTTTCCTCAAAGCGAATACGCTGCCGGCGGCCACCAAGATAACTCTGAAACCAGTCAATAACTGATGGAGATATGTTAAGAGAACGCAACTGACTCAATAAGATATGAAAATCCACCGTGTTAAAAGCATTGCTAAAGTCCAGCAAAGCCATAACAGTGAGTTGCTTATTGTCCATACCCCAACGTATGTCATCAGTAACTTTTATTAAAGCTGTAACCGTACTATGACCAGGACGAAAACCGGACTGGAAAGGATTAAACAAACAGTTCCTATTTAGGAATAAATTTAATTGCTGATAAATAATAATAATAATAATAATAATTTATTTATTTCAGGTAATTAAGTAACCCATATTACATATAAGAAAAACATAAAATTGAGCCGCTGATTACATAAAAATTTTAAACACATTATAAATTAAAAATCGATAAAAAAATAAAATACATTTACAAATTACATTTAAATTACATTTATCAATTAATAATTACCTGACACTCATTTTATTTTATTTAATTATACCTAACACAATTACCTACGCATGCTTCTGTGCGCAACATGCAGCCCACAACAATGATTGATGTAGATGCAGTCGAGACGCTCTGCCAGCGCGGACAACATGCTGTTGGCGCTCCCCCGCACCCGCCGCACCAGCGACGCGCCTCGCGCCCGCATGATCGCATAGAAGCAATCCACACGAGCTTCGGCAAACATCGCTGATGCGCTGCAGTACCGAGGGAGCCCCAACAGCATCCTGAACGCGTTGTTGAACTGGACTCGGAGGGCGCTGTACGATCTTTGCGTAAAATCGGTCCACAGGCTGCAGGTGTAAAAAGAGGTACAGTAGGCTCTGAATAGCGTAATTTTCACTTCTCTAGAGCACTTTGCAAACCTACGGATCACCATATTCGCTCTGACCGACATCACCCTCCGTTCCCGCTCAATATCAGCGTCGTCTTTCAGGGCTGGTGTTACTAAATGACCAAGATATTTAAATACTTCTACCCTTTCCAATTGTGTACCATTTAACAAGATATGCGGCATTTCCGCAACTTTTCTTGTCCCGCCCTGAAAGACCATACACTGACTCTTCTTGGCATTATAAATTAGACCGTGGTCAGCTGCATAGCTCTCACAGATACTCAGTAGCTTTCTGAGTCCACAGACCGAAGCGCTCAGCAGCACCATGTCGTCCGCGTAGCTTATGTTGTTGAAACAAACGCCATCTATGTGACAACCGACATGCTGCTCGCTGAGCGCCTCGATCAATCCATAAATAAGCTTTTCTAAAACTTTGGAAAGGAAAGGAAGGATTGAGATAGGACGGAAATCAGAGAAGTTAATAGGAACAGCCTTCTTTGGAAGAGGTATAACATGAGCGCTTTTCCAGAGTTCAGGAAATTTCAGGAATGGATACTTCATCTTCTTGCCAAGATTCGGGAGAGTACAACGTACGAGCATGGCCGGATTTAGGGGTGGGGTCACGGGTGCTCTTGCGCCGATGTTCAAAACAATACCACTTTACTGACATGTTTCATGGTGTTTCCGCCATTTTATTATTTGGTCTGTATCTACGTATGTAACGGAATCTTTGAACGTAATTTTAACCACTGCTTCTAGCGTCTGTTTAAATAGAAATTTCGCACACTGCTCAATAAACCCGATGACAATACAAAATTATACTAATACATATAATATTATCTATAAATTATAAATAATTATGAAAGTTTGTTGGTTTATCTGTTTGAAAGTTTGGATGTTTGTTACTCAATCGCAACACAACCACTGAACTAATTTGTTTGAAGAATGTGGACAACACACAATCTAGTTTTTATCCCAGAAAAATCTATACGATAGTCGCGGGGTTTATACTTTTAAAACTATTTTATTATTATTTTGTTTGTAACGTGCTGCGTCGCTGTAATGTGATAGCAATTAATATCTTTCATCAAATCAAGCTGACATTTTTGTAAGTCCTTGCCTATGCAGAGACTGCAATTTTTGAGTTGTACAACCTGGACGTTGGGTAGAGTTATTAACAAATAACCTATCGATAAACGCGGAATAACTTCTGCCGGAGTGGCTATTATTTTACAAATCAATGCATAATTTAATAACAATTCATATCCGTAAGCATCTCAATAAATGCATTATTTATTTGCTTGTTGAAACACATAATATTTATCCTCGCTTTAATGATGGTATTGTAACATGCAATCAATAAACAAATTAAATAATTAATTAATAGCGATGTTTTTATGTGACCTCATATATCGATAATAGAGGAGCTGAATATCCATCAGATTTAAGGGCCGTCTCCCTTTCCCCTACACTACTCGTTTTCCCTCGAAGACAACTCTCAATCACCGGTCATTTGACAAGGAAAATATAAGCAGCCTGAACCACTTGCCTTCAGCACATCGTCGTTAAAGTTTCTGGGGTTGGATTAAGGGTCCACCAGAAATGTGCTGCATTGTTATGCCGCGTTTTGTGTCAAGCGGCACCAATAGAATCGCTTATTTTCATAAGCTGTGGAAAACAGAAACGAACGACATTTACGGTGGACAAATTCCAATTATGCAATTAGTTACACAAACATTAATAAATATTTGTGTGTTTTAATATAAACTCTGTTTTAAAATGGTAGCAGAGACGGTTCTTCCGTACGGTTTGACCCCCTCCCATACTAAGAGAAACTCGGCAGTGGGTTACAGGGGTTTAGACAGGTTTGAGGATACTGTAACAGGCTACATTACACTGAGATATTCGACTTTACTTAGATCAATTTTTGAATGTATGGCAAACAAGGTGTAGTCAACGTAAAACATTGCAATGTAATGTTATATGCAGTGCATCCGACAAATGATACGATAGTTCGTATAATTCATGCATTTAAAAATATTTTAGTGAACCATACTCTAAATCTGTATTCAGCTCTCGTATTCCCTAACTAATGATACGTGCATAATGTCCATATTATACGAATGCAGTCCGTGCGCCGTTATTACCTTATTAACTAGTTTGAACGACCATATTTAAAAGCCATGCCCATTCCAGTAACCACCAGAGAGTTGTTTGTGTTTGTAATTTTACTATTGCAGTTTAATTTTTAAAAAGAAAAGTTCTCGGTTCATGTTTCGTCATTTTCTTTTGTAAACAAAAAAGACGTTCTAAAAGTATGATACAAATTGTAATTAGTGATGCTAATAAGGATCTGTTGACCTAGGTGTAACTAAAAACTTAACTCACTAAAAAAAAGTAATATTATTAAGATGAAGAGTTTATGTGTTTGATTGAACGCGCTAATATCGGGAACTATTGGTTCGAATATTGGTATCAATCGAAGAACCCTCTTGTAAAAAAATCACATGCATTTTTGACTCATAAAATAAAATGCTATAGACAATTCAGTGTTCATATAAGCCGGGTTAAAGCCGTTTTAAGCCGAGCAAAACTTGACTGACTAAATGCAGGATGGATTGTCAGGGTAAGTGGCGTGCTAACACTGCTGACTAGTGAGTGCTAGACTAAGTAGGTCTATCGATTCCACTCTCAACCTAACTACAGCGAAGTGTGAACTGGTGTTGTGTAGAGCTTTAGTTTTAGTAGATACCGGAGTAATATGCTTCTTAAAGCTAAGTGATTCAGGGCTTAAGACTACTGCCCCAGAGGATTCGGGACTTGACACGTCCCTTTATAGCAGCTAAATATCAAAACACCCTGAAACCTGAAGCCTGAATGACAACATTGTAAGGAAAGCTGAGGTTTCTATAATATTCTTTAAAATGAATCCTGCCAAACTGCACTTCTGGCTAAGTGCAGTTTGGCAGGCACGTAATGGCCAAACTTTACTTATTCCACAAAAGACATGTGCTTAGTACTTATGTTCAAGTTACAAAAACTATGCGTGATAAGTGACAACTTGCGACAAGTACAAAAGTTCATAATATTAATTGTAGGTTACGAGATTAACGATGCGACGAAAAATATAAGAGCTCATTCTTTCTTTAGCTATTTACAACACAATAGAATGATAAATGTACCTACTTAAATTAATATTCTCTAATGCTGACCATAAGTTATTTATACAAGAACGTTATATTTTACAGTCTGCGTGACTCGCATGTATGCTTAGTTTCATAACTAAAACTAACTTTTCCGTAGTTCTAAATAACTTAAATATATTGGAGTAAAGTGCAAAGTTTCATTTGCCAAGTTACAAATTTTTAGGTCCAGTTTCCAAGCTTGTTGATTGGCGTTGCCAGATGGATAGAGATACCTCTATCTGTCATTACTACAGTCTACAGAAGAGTCATAATAACTACCATGATGTTTTTCTAGTAGAGATAGACAAATCACGCGGACATTTATCAAAGGATACGACAGGCGTTCAGATGTTTTGTGGTCAACTATGCAGTAGATATATACAATGGTGCGTGGTTAACGATATGTGTTTGGGGGCAATCCAAATCATCTCTTTTGGCATTGGTTTAAACGAAGTCTACGAATATCGGAGTTCGCGTGGCGAGTCGCGAGTTCGACGCAGCTCAGCCAAGGATATTGATCTAGTGCGCGCGCAGGCTCTGTCCAAGTGTACACAGATGATCGTTGAAGCGTTTCGGCGGCATGCCACAAGAACACTGAAGTGAACACTTATTCCCGTCAGGGTGTCATCGACAGCTAAGGCCCTATATTAATAAATCAAGCCCCTTTGATTGTCCATTGAAGATGTCGCGATATTCTTTAAAGTATAGCTGAATTTATTTTGTTGCGTTATACCTAGGTTTATAGTAGTTAGGTTAGGTTAGCTAAATTATCTAGGTTTATAGGCTAAATTATCTAGGTTCATAGTAGTTAGGTTTTCTATTTATTCCTCTAAAAAATTGATAATTTCTCATAGGAGCACACTATAGTGTTAAACATGTAGGTATTTCAGAAGTAAAATCCCCATCAATTCCAATAGGTATCCAAACCCATCCAAAATTTGCGAAAAAAATAATTAATTGCGGAAGAAAGTACCTAAGGAAGACAGGTTAATGGTTATAGTTTTATATTTCATTTACAATCATTTTATTTACTCTGTAGTGGAAAGTTTCTTGAGTTTAATGGATACTGTAATTATTGGACAAATTATTATCAACTCCATTAACTTTGGGCCATGATTGTTTTTCTCCACAATTTGAGTATCAGATTATAAAGAAAGTGCATAAATTTTCTAAACAAACTCGTTCAATCAAACGCAAGTCGCAACTCTATCCAGTTTTATACAAAAAGTAAAATAAAGACGGAAGAAACTAACTTGAACATAAAGTGTATCCTCCGCTTAGCTTAGTCCTCCCATGTGATTAATGACCCTGCGGAATCTCGGTCTTGACCGAACGCCATTCGCACTCTCCCTGATGAGTGCCCAGATATCTACACTTGCCCACATCCATCTCATGACTCGCTCAATTTGCTATCACAGCTGATTTGTTTGATTGTCTCAAATCGCTTAGCTTTCACTGAATTTATTTTTGTCCTTCTCACTTTTACGAATACGTTGGCGGGTGCGACATGCAGCGTTGCGGAGATATAATATAAGGGAAAAACGACATTTTACCTAATTGCTAAAGAACTAAGCCAGTCACATTAACGGCCTACAAGCCGTATTTAGGTGATTTTGAATGAAGTTTTATGCAAAAAAAGAAAATTACTTTCAAATTTACACGTCATGTATTTTAGGTCTTTAATCTAAAATCGCTAAGAAGCAGAAACACGATTGGATAAAATTTTCTCGATAAAAAGTTCTCCCAAAAGTTGCTCCAAAATCTCAGTTTTTCTATATTTTATCGGAAACTACAATGGATGTAATTGTAATTACATCCATTGTAGTTTCCGAGTTTTTTGTAGTTAATAGTATCTAGTTAGTTTTAATGTATCGGTAATAATAATATCCTAAAACGCTTAGAACGGATTTTTGATAACCAGCTTAGTTTTTGAGTAATTAGGTAAAACGTCGTTTTTCTGCTATATTCTTCCGCGACGCTGCATGTCGCACCTACCAAATCTCCGTGAGAGTGATAAAGACAAAAATAAATTCAATCAATCCCCTTAATCGCCCTGCGAGATCTCGGTCTTGACCGAACGCCGCTCGCACTCTCCCTGATGAGTGCCCAGATATCTACACTTGCCCACATCCATCTCATGACTCGCTCAATTTGCTATCACAGCTGATTTGTTTGATTGTATCAAATCGCTTAGCTTTCACTGAATTTATTTTTGTCCTTCTCACTTTTACGAATACGTTGGCGGGTGCGACATGCAGTGTTGCGGAGATATAATATAACGGAAAAACGACATTTTACCTAATTGCTAAAAAACTAAGCCAGTCATAATAATGGCCCTGCGGAATCTCGGTCTTGACCAAACGCCACTCGCACTCTCCCCGATGAGTGCCCAGATATCTACACTTGCCCACATCCATCTCATGACTCGCTCAATTTGCTATCACAGCTGATCTGTTTGATTGTATCAAATCGCTTAGCTCGCTTTCTCAAGAGGATTCACTGAATTTGTGTTTGTCCTTCTCGCTATTAAAAATACATTGGTAGGTGCGATATGTAGCGTTGCGGAAGAATGTAACAGAAAAAAGACGTTACCTAATTACTAAAAAAATATAGTTATCAAAAACCCGGAACTCTATATAGTCGTCTACGCCGTTAATTTGTAAAGGGGGTGTTCTATGCAGAGACAACTTGGGTATTCTGTCGATTGTGCCGATTAAATTGTCGAATATACGTGAGGTGAAAAAATGCACCGGCGATAAAATCACATAAGCGCCAAAGGCTTTAAAAAGTTATTTCGTTTGGGTATAAAAAATAATCCAGTGAAACTATATTCACCGGTTAAAATTCTGTAGATTTTTACTATACAAAACTTGTACAATATTCCGTTCTAGTGGCTAGAAGAGTAAAATACTACATTTATTGCATTTTCGTTTTGTGATTAGAGTTCCTGGTTTCCCGAAAATGCAGTATATATAATTAAAGAATGAGGGCAATCCTTAAGTACTTACTAAGTAAGTAGTATGATTGGAAGTTGCACTACTTTTGAATTTTATAAAAATTATTAAAAACTACAATAAAAATAATGAGGTTCACTGCAACAAGTAATTAAATCGGTCAAATAACAAAAAAGTTGTGAGTATTTCTGATTAGACAGTGACACCGACATTAAATTGTGACGTCACACGTTACTAATGCCATATTAGTTTCGTACGGCTTCTTACAAACTTTCGTTTAGCGAGAAAGGGATAGAAGATCCTCCCCCACTACAAAATTGAAATGCCTGTAACTTTTTAATATTTTTTTCAGTGTGCGTTATCTATATCCTAGTTTATAACAAAGTAATAATTTTTATCAAATTCAACAGTAGTATAATACCCAATTCACAATCGATCAAACTGTCGTCACAAATCTATCGAGACCCGTTTCTAATGTGCCTTGAACTTTAGTGGCGTCATCACAGATTACGGAAAGAGCGTCACCATTTCGTGTTTAGTTAGTTCAGTCGGCAGAGACGCTAATACAAATAAACAAAGTATTCATTTCCGATAGTGTTGTTTATATTTGCAATGCCTTTCATTATAGCGCGAATCGCAATGCTTCATTAAAACTCTGTTCATGCGTTTTCACGTACGTAATGAATACGATAATTACCTAGGTACTATTTACTGGATCAATTCGAACGAATAACGTCGGTATGTAAAGCTGCGGCCTGCGACAGTATGATTTAAAAATCTCGTATCTGGAAAAAAAGGATAATCTATCGTGTCGTAGCGAAAGTCATGTTTCAAAATTAATATTAAAATATTGGTTTAGATTACAATAAAAGAATTGTCAAGAAAATATGCAGGTATTTTGAATTTCTTTACGATATGCCTTTTCAATTAGTGAAAGAATTTTATTCGTCATCATCAATTTTGTTGTACTTACGTCTTTCGACCATTCATGTCAATTTTCTCAGAAAAATGTAATTTTAAACCTAGCCAAATACTAGATCGTTCAATAAGTCCCGAGACTAACCTGGAAATGGCGCATTATATTAAAAACTCTTTTGATTTTTAAAAAGTACTGGCATATTTAAAAAAAATACAAATTTTTAAAAATGGAACAATAAAATTATTGATTTTGAAACATTTAAGTGACGCTACGGTTGTAATTTCGATACAATGGAAAAAAACGAGTTTCGCGTGTTGTTAAAACATTGTTTTTTAATGGGAAAAAATACCGTTGAAGCACAGCAATGGCTTATAAAATGTTATGCAGGATCAGCTCCCTCTAAAGCAACCATTTGTCGGTGGTATGCCGACTTCAAACGCGGTCGCATGGACACCAATGATGGGGAACGCTCAGGTCGTCCAAATGAAGCAGTGACTCAACAAAATATTAACCAAGTCCTCAAAATCGTATTGGAAGATCGGAAGGTAAAAGTGCGAGAAATAGCCGAGATAGTGAAGATTTCAGCTGGTAGTGTTTTCACTATTTTACATAAAAATTTGGCCATGAAAAAACCTTTTTTCTGAGTGGGTGCCGCGTTTGCTTACAACTGATCAAAAGGAACAACGTATCAATGATTCAGAGCGATGTTTGGCGCTGATGAATCATATAAAAAGGATTTTTTCGTCGGTATGTAACAATGGATAAAACCTGGATACACCATTTCACTCCGGAATCCAATCGGCAAGCAGCGGAGTGGAGAGCGGCTGGTGAAAGCCGCCCGAAGCGTCCAAAGACTCAGAAATCGGCCGGTAAGGTTATGGCGTCTATATTTTGGGATGCGCATGGAATACTTTTCATCGACTACCTTGAAAAGGGGCAAAATATAAATAGTGACTATTACATGTGCTTATTGGAGCGATTGAAGTAAGAAATTGCGGATAAACGGCCTCACATGAACAAAAAGAAAGTGGTGTTTCACCAGGACAACGTGCCTTGTCACAAGTCCGTGAGAACGATGGCCAAAATTAACGAATTGGGCTTCGAATTGCTTCCTCATCCCCCTTATTCGCCAGACTTGGCCCCCAGCGATTACTGGCTGTTTGCAGACCTCAAAAAAATGCTTCAGGGTAAGAAATTTGACTCAAATAGTGAAGTTATCGCAGCAACGGAGGCTTATTTTGAAGCCAAAGACAAATCGTTCTACACACATGGGATAGAAAAGTTAGAAAAGCGTTGGAGGGACTGTATCGCTTTTGGAGGAGACTATGTTGATGAATAAAAATTAATTTTATAAAAAAGACCTTTTTTTAGTACTTAGTCTCGGGACTTATTGAACCACGTGTTACTTGACCCTCGAAATTATTAAAAGTATGCTTGCCTCTGTCTACCCAATCAAAAGCTACGGTTATTTAAGCATGTCGTTTACGAAAATTTAAAACCTAAACTAAGTTACTTTCCACTGTCTAAAAATGGGGAAAGTTAGCAAAAAGCAAGCAAAGCATTATAGGAAAAAAAACCTGTCAAGTGCGAGTCGGACTCGCGCACTGAGGGTTCCGTACTACAACGGGAGGAATAAAACCATAAAAACCACTTTTGTTATCGAACCGCAAAACTAACTTTGTTTTTAGAGGTTTTATTGTAAATATAAAAAAACTACTTATTAGATCTCGTTCAAACCAATTTTCGGTGGAAGTTTGCATGGTAATGTACATCATATATTTTTTTTAGTTTTATCATACTCTTATTTTAGAAGTTACAGGGGGTGGACACACATTTTACCACTTTGGAAGTGTCTCTCGCGCAAGCTATTCATTTTAGAAAAAAATGATATTTGAAACTTTAGTATCATTTTTGAAGACCTATCCATAGATAGGTATCCCACACATATGGGTTTGATGAAAAATTTTTGAGTTTCAGTTCTAAGTATGGGGCGGCACCCCCAAAATTTATTACTTTTTTAAAATTTTGTGTGAAAACCTTAATGCGGTTCACAGAATACATCTACTTACCAAGTTTCAACAGTATAGCTCTTATAGTTTCGGAAAAAAGTGGATGTGACATACGGACGGACAGACGGACAGACAGACATGACTAATTTATAAGGGTTCCGTTTTTTGCCATTCGGCTACGGAACCCTAAAAACGACGAACGTTGTTTTGTCGTTATTAAAAATAGAAAAATTAAGTGTTTAGACAGTCCAGTTTTTCCCAGAATAGGTAATTGTACTACAGCAAAAAATAAGAAAAAGGAAAAATAAAACTTTTATGTAACTTTGGTGGTACCAAATCATCGGTGCGCAACCCCGTTTCGCACTTGACCGGTTTTATTTTGCCCGTTCCCATCTGCATAAATAAAACTAGCACTATATCCGCCCAGCGCAGCGGCGCGCGATCCCTCCGGTATCCTGTTAATTTTGATGCGATATATTTTACAGTGAAAATATTGCATCAGCAGCGAAACGGCCAATTCATCGTAGTTAATTGATGCCACGACAATGACCGTATTATGAACCTATCAAAGGCAATAAAGAGCATTTCGTGCCCGCGCATTATGACCGTCCATAGACCGCAACGTACGTACGTATGTGCGGACGTTATGTACAGTATCGCAGCGCTAGAGTTTGTAAATTACTGGTTGCATTCTAAGTGTCAGTCGAAAATTATAGAATTTAGCAACATCGGCGTACTATAAAGATGTGTTGGTATAGAATATTCAATAAAATTGGAGAAAACTTACTCCACTATAAAAAAGTTTTTCGTCTCCACCACTATTTTTAGCTGAGCATTGGTCTCTTCTTATTGGCTCTCCATAATCACGCGCGAAGACGTCTTGTACAAAGCTTTTTCTTCGAATATTGTTTTCTTTTTGTTCCAAGACAACAAGACAAAGGGTCGCACGCGATTCGCGCGTAAGTGAGGAGAGCCCATTAGAGTTGCAGCGGTTTTACTGTAGTCAGCCGAGCTGGCCAAGTGTGGGTTGGCGGGCTTCGTACACTTTTGAGAACACTAGGGTGAACTCAAATCTATTTTGTGAAGTTACGTTAGTTTCTACAAACTTACATAACTTCATAAAATTCGAGCATCGAATCCCCGACTCCCAAACGAGAGGCAAATCGGAAACAATTATTAGTTAAAATTACTTTAGTTAAAATAGGTATGGTAATATAATAGGTGAAGCTTGTCCTAAGGTACTTTTGTAAATTCGGAAATAGAAATCCAAATAATCCATTTTAAATTTTAATATTCGTATGCAGTACTTATTCAAATCCGAAGGTTTTGTATTCAATCAAGAGTTTCAATCTAACGGGAGTCGGTACGAAGCTTCGTTACATCCCTACTGACAACGCAATTTCCGTACAGCACTTGTACAAAAAAACTATTTTTTTTGAGAACTATTTGTTGTCACTTGCCATTGTGTTCTTTACTATACGGGTAAAATACAGCGCTGCGTTTTGCTTTGTCGCGAAACTTTATTTCCTGTTTCGTGGTTTTAATAAAAATAGACGTGACATGTGCAGAGTAACTACATATTATGACATAACACACAAATACACATACAATACACACGAGAATCCATATTTATCTTAATGATTTTGTGTTGTTTTCGTGGTAATGAATTGTTAGATAAAAACACAGTTTTGTAGATAACAATAGCGGTAAACCACAAATAAGACAGTTACTCAATACCTACTCATGTTCATCTCAGCGTTTTACAAACATAGACACTCTGTCCCAATTCAGGGTGGAGGCTAGTTTTCTTTATTCCTCTACCGTGAAAGCGAAAAAAAAAACACAAAATGAAATAAATGAACCAAAATACTAGAGGTACCTATATACATTAAAATCGTTATGATTTAGAAACCATCTTTAACTACTAATTATACAATGAGATCTCAAGCTCAGTTGATGTGTTTGATCACAAGTACTCAACGTTTTATAGAAAGATGGTTGAAGTAATAAAATAGAATCATGTTTTCCATGATTTTCTTTTATTATTTTACTAACATATTCTTTTCACAATAGAATTAAGTACGTATTAATTTTTCTTTCTTTTTCTTTAGTGTTTTTTGCGTTGTTTTTAGCGTCACGCATTTTTGCTTATGTTTTTCAAAACTTGTATTTTATATGTGCGATTATATTAGAGTTATAATTAGAATTAAAACTTAGTATTTAAGAACTTAATTGTTTGTAATATTTATAACTTGTTGTAGTTGCCTAATAAATAAAATAAAATAAAATAAAATAAAATAATTCGTAAGGGATATTTATTAGTATCAGATACTGCATTCCATACCGATACTTACTACTCAGTTGTCACGTTAAGTTTACGTTCTGTAGTTTTTTTTTTATATAATTGATAGGTTTGCGCTTGACTACAATCATGTCTGATGGACAGAAATGATGAGGTCTAGGATGGAGCGCGCTTGCCTAGAAAATGCCTATTCACTATTCTCTTAAAGGCACCCAGATTGTACTTGGCTGGGAACACGGAAGCTGGAAGGGTGTTCCACAACTTAGCGCAGTGCTCAAAACCTTCCTTTTTAAACAGCGTAGAATGTTTTATGTTTCAATACAAATAAATAATTTTGTAATCTGCTTAAGAGTGCACTAACCTATAAGGCATCTAGAACACGTGATCTCTATAAATTACTCTTAACTTATTCCAACTAATCCGAGCGCTTTTTCAATGTCTTAGCCTCATCAGCTGGCTAGTGAACAAGGTCTGAGCTGGTTTTACGTTTGATTCATGGAAGATGCGTTTGCGTCACATTTTTCCAGCTGAACGCTTTCGTAATATCTTATGAGATATATTGTAAATAACCGATTATACATTTAATCTGTTATGCATAATGGAACGTACTTAAGACCACGATCTTTGTATTAAGCTGATTGAGGTACACTACTAGATATAGGCATATATTATATTACTTGAAATTCAGCGCGATTCCACACCGTCGCGTCTATACAAGAGAAAGCTCTCTTTGACATTTAATTTATTCTGCTTCGTATTTGTTCTTATAGCAGGAACAGAAATACATGTTTGAAAATCATAGTATTAACTATCACGCTTCAAGAGATACAACCTGACGTGACAGACGAGCAGACGGACGGCAAAATCTTAGCAACAGGGTCCCGTTTTACCCTATGGGTACTGAATCCTAAAAATGATGCCTGCTTATTATTTCAACTGGAAAGTGACTAACATATTATAGGTATGTATTTTTTTTTCTATTACATAATAATATATTTAAATCTCTAATGAATTTTTGTTTTGGCTAAATTAGCTCAAAGTCATTTTGTATCTCGTGTACGCATGTCAGAATTATCAAAGTCAAAGGTCGCAGTAGTATCAGTCTCGTTTCCTTTGCTCTAAATGACATAAGATATCACGATATAGCTGTTCTGAGTGTGCAGTGCACAATTTTAACGACGTTACACATTACACCGCCTTAAGTAGAAGTCGTTCGTGTGACGCAACCTTAAAAAGGAGACATCGATAAAAGATGTGAACTTGACCTCCTTACGAAAAACATAATTTATTTCAGAAAATACAAACTTTTTGTAGTTCTGTGTACATCATATCATATTTTGTATTTTGTGATGCTATTTCAGCAATCAGCTTTTTAAAAAAAAGGGTTGGATATATTAAATATTATTATTTTTCAAATTTCATGACGATAGCTTACACAAATAATTACAGAAATAATCGAGTGTGACAATCAGACAGACGGACGGACGGAGAAAGTCTCACCATAAGGTTACCATTTTTACCATTTTGGTATGAAACCCTAATATGAATTTATACATATTTGGTTGCGCTAAATGAATACGTTTACGTAGGTATATAGCAAATCCGTAAAAGGTTCCAGTTTTAAGCCATTCTCTTTTTATCGTTTCCTCATTAGTTTTGCCTTTATTGATCAAATAAATATCCACTATTGGCATACTTAAGAATAATATACACATATTAAATTTTATTTCTCCTACAACATGCTCCGCATAGCTGTTATCCTTATTCGCGACGGTGTTATTTCTAGTTTGTGAATGTATCTACATATTATTGCGAATACACAAAATTCCTAAGATAATACGTGCTTTTTAAGGGAATCTACTGTTTATGTTGCTTCGAATGTATTTTGAGTCACGTTCTAGTTATAAGTGTTATGAGTATTCACAACGTCCATGCAGCCTATACGTCTTTACAATATTAAGAAGATATACTGAGTTCATTCTTGTTCTTCTCACTCTTACGAATGCGTTTGTGGGTGCGACATGTAGCGTTGCAGAAGAACATAACAGAAAAACGACGTTTTACCTAATTGCTAAAAAAACTAAGCCAGTTATCGAAAATCCGTTTCTGAGCGTTTTTTGGATATTATTATTACCGACATTAAAACACGAATTACAATTACATCCATTGTAGTTTCCGATAAAAATTAGATAAGTGAAGATTTTGGATCAACTTTTGGGAGGAATTTCTATCGAGAAAACATTGTTTAATCGTGTTTCTGCTTCACAGCAAATTTAGATTTAAGACCCAAAATACATGACGTTTAGGTACATTTGAAAGTAATTGGTGCTAATTCTGTTGTAGAAAATCTCTAACCTAAAGTAATTTAAAATAGTGCTATCCTTTTCAAACTGCTCCCGATGGAAAAGGATGGCACTATTTTAAATTAGTTTAGTTTAGAGATTATTCACAACATAATCGACCACATTGTCTTTATAATTTTTGAACTGCACGTCAATAAAAATCGATTAAAACGACCGTCTACGCCGTTAATGTGTTTCGTCTTATCATAGCTAAACGAATTGTAATTAGGATTACTTACTAAATTTATTTTTCTCCATTAAACAGATAAGGTTACTCAATTCGGTAACCGCAAAGCACTTCCATTAATAACAATGGTGTGTCATTTACATAATCCCGACGTGTTTATTATCTACAAACGGGCATTTACCGGTATTTCACCTTCCGTTCTTTAAAAAGTGACGGTGTAAACATTTTCCGTTGAGATTTTTTTATTGTCTGATTTATAGATTAGTTTCATTGTTCTTTACTTTGATTGAGATTTATTACCGACTTACCCTTCCCGGTCGACTTGTTTATATTTTCTTCCTTTTGATAATAATCGAGTTACAATAATGTAATCAATGTCTACATTGTTTTACTTGAAATCCTTCAAAAGAGTAAGTAATTGATGAACACTTATTAGCACCTCCAACGAGATCTTTGACGACCTCCCTGGCGCAGTGGCGGCGCGCTCGGATTCAAGTGAGAGGTCGCGGATTCGATTCCCGCCACGGGCCACTTTGGAATTTTATAATTTCTAAATTGGCTCAGGTCTGGTCTGGTCTGGTGGGAGGCTTTGGCCGTGGCTAGTTACCACCCTACAAGCAAAGACGCACCGCCAAGCGGTAGAAATTGTAGAAACCGTTGGGGTAAATTTACTTACCCTTCCAAGTTAGTACGATAACATCTTAGGCTGCATCATCACTTACCATCAGGTGAGATCGCAGTCAAGTACTAACTTGTAAAGAGTAAAATAATAATAATAATAGCAGCCTTATCAATGTTCAATAGTAGGTTACAAGTAATAGTAAAGATGTAGTAAAAACACGTGAACGCTATTCAGTTATTAGGAAATGATTGAAGCAAAGCACAGACTATAACAATTTCACGGCGGCCATACTGAATGGGGAAAATTGCGCTTTTCAGCAGAATGGAAGCCCGCTACGGCGGCAGGATTCCTTTTAGATAAAACCGGCATATAAATTTTCGGCCTCGTCTTTGACACAATATCCACACGAAAACCGCAATAAAAGTGACTTAAATTTAATTTGGAACAGATTGTATGGAGAACTAGTTTGTGCTCTACTTTTTCTATTTTGCTTTTATTTCACATATGGAAGAAGTAAACGTTTAATGTTGTGCTTTGTTATTGTTGTAATATATAATATAATATATAATATTTCTTTATTAAAGGTAAAACACCCAATTGTACAAAGTTGCAAATAAATAATCATAGAACACTGATAAAAAGAATCTACAATTAAATACTTAAAACTTAACTAGTAAATATACTTACATCTAACTGAAATGGTCAAAAGACTCATTTCAGATGTCAAGGATACGGGTTGGAACTACTTTCTATTTTTGGCCTGATGAACAGACAGCCAATAGTCAAAGATCTGACTGGGCATCCCCCCGCACACGACCCTGAGTATAGCATTGTTAGAACTGCGAAGCCTTTCCCAAAAGGACGCTATGCGAGCTCTCACAATGCCATAGAAATCGGCCACCCTCGACTCAGCAAACATGGTGGAAGCACTGCAATAGCGTGGCAAGCCCATAAGGGCGCGGAAGGCGTTATTGTACTGCACACGTATTGCAGTGTATGATTTTCTCAGAAAGTTAGTCCATAGCTGGCACGTATAAAAGCATTGGCAGTAGGCATTAAAAAGAGTAATTTTAACTTCCTTACTGCACTTGCTGAATCTACGTGCCAGCATGTTACACCGAATCGAGAGAGCCCGTCTTTCTCTCTCGATGTCGTTGTCGTCTTTGAGATGCTCAGTCAGGATGTGCCCGAGGTACTTAAATTGCTGCACAACCCGAACTGCTTTGCCATTTAGCGTGATTTCTGAGAACCTTTCCGGACCTTTGCCTGACCTAAAGACTAGCATCTCTGTCTTGTCTAAATTATATTTGAGACCATGCGCATTGGCATAATGCTCACACACAGAGAGCAGAGTTCTGAGTCCTTTAATAGAGGGACTGAGAAGCACCATGTCATCAGCGTAGCTAATACTGTTTATACAAACTCCGTCGATATGGCATCCGACATTTGTGTCTCTCAGTTCCTCTATTAATTTATTTACATACATATTAAATAAGTCCGGCGAGGTAATCCCACCCTGGCGTACACCGCAATCTAATTTGTAACAATTAGAAGTCGCGTCGCATAGTCGCGTATAGTAATGCAATGTATATTTAATTATAATTTTAATTTTGTTGCAGGTAATTAGGCGTAGACCCTTAAAATGACTGGATAATAATATCTTTAATTGCAGTAAGTAAGTAACTTAACAAATTGATTTATTCTAAAAAGTCTACATTGGCCTTCATTTGAAAGTTGTAAAGACAAGCTCTAATTTTGCGAATGCTAGGAAACCTTGAAACTTACTATGGTTTATGTTGCAATTGTAAACACGAAGGCGAAATAACGAAGTTTTCTTGCATTATTATTTGCAAAAATAGTCTTGGAATTATCTCTAATAATTATACGTGTAATTTTCATACAATGTTGTATGTTGTACTTGTAAACTACTACAGTTGCTCTTAAGTTTGCTTTATCTTGCTGGTTTACCTGCGAAAGAAAAGTATTAAAGTCATAAATTTACATAAAATTAGTTGTCCATTCTACTTTTACCTTTACAAACATTGAAAGAAACCTTCTGTAGAGATAATAATCAGGGAAAACAGGTCGCTGCCGCCTTGATGCCTTGCAAGTCAGTTGCAACGGTAATAGGAAAGTGGCATTTGAAAATGTCGGGAGATTGGATACGATGTCGTTGCAAACGTGACGATAAAATGCGACACCTATCTCGGAACCGGTGGATAACGGCCTTCCACCGTACATCACGGTGCACGAGAAAAAACCGGCCAAGTGCGTGTCGGGCTCGCGCAGTAAAGGTTCCGTATGATCACACCATTTTCAGTTCAACTCTGTATGGTTTGTCTAGAAACAAAACGTTTGTAATATGAAATGTTAAATGTAAACGAAATGTTAAATGGCAGTCACTTCTAGGGCCGATTTTCCAATCGCCAGATAATCGTCAACTAAAGAATAAAATATGACATTTTGACAGATGTTGTATGGCATATGTTTCAAATTTATACTTCAGATAGTTTATCTGACGATTGAAAAATCGGCCCTTATTGAGTTGACTATTTGGCGGTTCCCAATCCCAATATTCAATCTATCCATGGTTCGCCTTACTAGAGATAGAAATTTGACATAACTTGTGTGGTGGAGCTTATGTCATGTCACATTGACATCAATGTGACATGACATAAGCTCTAGTAGGGCAAATAGAAGATAAATAAAATATTGGAACCCGGCATTAAAGGCTTGAAATGTTTACTTCGCGAGACTAACATTTAAGTATTTACAAGTTTAATATGAATTTTAACTTGATAGTGTAGTTCCTAACGAAAAGCAACATAGTAGCGGAGCCGCGGACGGAATATTGTTCTTATACGGGTTCCGTTTTTCTCATTGTAAGCACGGAACCCTAAAAATGAACTGTCTACTGTCTAACGGCAACTTGCAACGGCTTGCTAGTGCTCTAAGTTTATTGGATCGGCAAACATTGTAAATTGAGTGTTACGTATGCATTTCGAACTACATAATATTGTTCAGTTTAAAGTAAGGAGGTACTCGATTTACGTAAAATTTTATGGCACGGAAAGCGCTTAATGAATTTTCCATACACTGATTTTAGGTTGATAGATTAATAATTAAATCCTTTCATGAGACAGTTGACGAATCACTAGGTTTCGAATCGGATAGGTACAGGCTTATTGGTTTTCAAATATAGGACGGGATTGCCGTCTTGTTTGACCTGAGCGAATTAGTTTAACCTCGTCCCATAAAGATATTATATAACTATTTAGATAGTAGGTACTTACATAGTACAGAATGGACGGCTGTATGTAATGTTTAGGATTATAACATAAACATTCCACAACCTTCTTCTAGTAAATAAAATTTTCATGCCAATTTTTGTTACCAAACTCCTCCGAAACTGCTCGATCGAATATGAAATTTTCTCTGTATGTTCGATAGGTCTGAGAGTAAGTAAGTCGTAAGTAATTTTTTATATCCTATCCCAAAACAACGTTTGGCGGGTCAGCGTGTTATATTATGAGGCTTATAAGGATGTATCGTATCTGCTGTATGTACCTATATTCGCCTATGTTATTTAATATCGGGGTTTCTTTGCCGTAATTCTTAGTTGTAAAGGTCATGATCTCAACGATGGCTCACCTTCACACTAATGATGCTATACGACCTTATTCTATGGCCGACGTTAATTTCGACGTCGAAGGAGGAACTTAATTACTCTTCAACGAGATAACATGCCATAACTATAACTTTTCTTGTAATGCACTGCAGGTTCTTTGAGCAACTTTGCTTTATTAATAATATTAATTTTATTTTCCAAATTATGTTACTTTGTCTTATATAGGTACGTAATCAAATCCATCCAGTCATTTTTAAATTACAATCAATCTTTCGTTTGAAACTTGATCAAAGCTCAGGATACTCTCAAGGAATAAATCCGGCTCTATCTATTTTTAATAAAATTAACCTTCAAAGACATCCATTCGGGACACAGATTGGGGGTAATCTGTGATTCGGGACTTTTGGTGCTTATATTCTAAATTTCGTTGCTTATAGATAGGTATCTAGTAAATACAGAACGTTCTCTTCGAAAATATTTAACGTACTTAATACATTTTTCATTTTTATTTTATTTACCATTGCATTTCGTATTACAATTCCAATATACAACATAATATATATACTTCACGTGAATATCAATTCTGTTGCGTGTTGTAAAATAGTTGTTTAATAATTCCTTAGCAATGCTTGGGTTTACCGTTTACGTTAGCAATATACTGGGTTCTTTGGTACAATCTACGAGTACGTACGTACATTTAATATTCATTGAATATGTCTTCTTGCTTCTTCCTTTTAGACGCAACGCTAGAATGACAGGCTCTACGAACAAACTACGACTAAAACAAATAAGAAAAAAATAGGATAAGAGCACTAGAGAATGAAAATTGTAATGTAAAATATGGCATGATGACAGGAATATGGAATCAGTTATTCACGCACGGTAGACCTACTTCGTTCACATTTTTAAAGGTTGCATGAGAGTACCAATATAAATAACTTTTACTAGCGTGCTGCTTTTATAGAGATTTTAGTCAAGGTAACGAAATGTAAACTGTTTTATTCGTAGTTACTGTACTAAATTCGATGTGGGTCACGCAATTACGATTTATAACTATATGTTATCAAAATATAGTCAACTCCAACTACGGTAGGTAACATGGTACTTTCCTATATCTCAATTCTTTGCGCGCAATATAAATAGGAAACTTGGAACAAAGATCACCAAGCTATTAGTCATGGTTAAGTATCTCTTTTTCGCTAATATGTCATGTTATGCCAAAAATGGACAGCATTACACTAAATAGGGGTTGAATGCTTAGGTTCGTAACTATAACTATTATTGTAAATTGTGGCTTGGCCCGCTTGGGGCACACCGACTGGTTTAATCGTAACTGAACACTTTTTAGTCGGACAGTTTTGTTTATTCATCATAGGAGGTAGCCACCAAATCGAAAATGTTTTTATTCAGTTTAACCACAATCGACTATTAACCACAGTTTAATACATTTCCAGGTCATTGTATTGTTTTATACCTACTTCCTAGAAAAGCTGTCAAGTTAACGAGCACTTACTGTACTCGTTTAGCACCTAATTGTCAATCGATTTGTGACAAGTGACAAACGAGATTGACAGAGGGCATTACGCATTTACGGAGACTTGCAGGTCACAAGGAAATAAAGAGAAACACATTATCGCTGCGACAAATTCTAACGGCGCAAGTTGCGTGGGGGGAAATGGACCGAGTCTGCGCACGCGCACCGCTATAATAGATCGTCCGTCCCAGTTGGTTTCGGCGCGTTGCTGAGTTGACGTGCTCTCGTTGGTCTGTGTTGCAACCGTTCCGATGTATGGACTCTTGTTTATGTGATCATTTCTTATGAGTTTATTATCTCCAATGACGCTCTGTGACCAAGTCTACCGTATCGTGTTATGGAAACAGTGTACGGAATAGCATTGCACTGGGCTACGTAAGGTACGTCGCTTTTTTAACATTTACCAAACATTTCTTTAAGTACCGTAGGTAAGGAATCATTGAGATGTAGTAGTTGGATTATTTTATAATATCTATGAATTTTAATTGCAGAAAATTGATCGTTTAAAACATATTAGTATAATAACTGTTCGAGAATCACGTTAAACAGGAAAACAGCGTTTATTTAGGTAACATTGGCGAAAACCTTGGGAGACTTACGTATGGAATCACAATACTGTTCACTCAAAAGATTTTATTTGCTTTGAATCTCGACTCACCCAAAGGAGGTCGAGAACAAGGAGGTGCTCAAATACAGCCAACTCCTTTTAACTACCATTTTCATGAATAATGTATTTAAATAATGCTGCACACCACTGAGAATTGTAAATATGTGCTGTAATACTACTAATTAATTAGATCGTCTGACGGCGTATCTCTTGACCTCTTCGTAAAACTTGTAAACATAGACGTATATAACTCATCGTATACGCAAATGTTTCTTTATAGGTACTATATTATTATCAATACGCATATACTTAATCATATAACCCTGTACGAGGTCACCATATTATTATCATTTGGAATTTTTAGCATTGCCAGTGTTTGAATGTGGGTTGAAGTTGAAGCTTACTTAAATTAATTTTTTATTCGAGGCTCTATGCATAATTCTCAACAGGTAGATACGTGTTGGTATTGACATTTCGACGACAATTTTTTTCCCCGAGCCGCTCACTTGCCAGAGACCTCGCGATTGCGAAAACGTTTTCATTGACGATAAAATATTCTGATACAACAGAACTTATAACGTCTTTTAACCATATGTAGATTGTAGATACGTGGTGCGACCTCTGTATTGGTTTAAAGGCTGATTTTGCGAAATAATACATTTTTTAAGCGTTGTTATATTATTTTCAGTGGAACCTTTACTTTATACGTTCGTTTCGTTTATGACGTGCGTAGATATTGAAAGTGGAAAGCCTTGGTATTATCGTTGGGTGAGTTACACGCCTATACCTAACGGCTAGTAGCCGATTAGCCTAAGATTTAACTTAATAACGTTTTAACATGCGTTTTAAAATCTCATAGAATTTTTTGGGTTATGAAATCGGTCGCCTTGAATATATCTTTAACCCTCTTAAAAGCACGGTTGACTATTTCTGGGTGGTCATAAAAGAAACTCAGAAGGATGGCGGGGCCTTGCATCCTCTTCGTCACCTATCCGTTATCCGAGTCGGGGTGCCCTCAAGTACCGAATTCGCTTCGCTCGCTCTTGTATTCTTATGTTATTTGTGACAATTAACTTCTGCGAACGGGTATAAGGCCTTCAGCCTTGTGATAGCTTGAGGTGACTCTTTAGCGTTCACTCTTTCGCTTTAACCCTCTTAAAAGCTCGACTTCAAATGAAGGCGACTCGATTTAAAGCTTCACCTATCTCATTTGTTATTAGATATAGTCTGACCAGGAAAATGAAATATCTCGCGTAAAATGTACTAAATATTTTAGTACATTTTACGAATGAAATGAATTATTATGAAAAATATGAAATATGAATTATTATGTTACGGAAAACTGGAACGAATTGTTCCTATAAGTACGTACAGTATACACTTAGACACGGTTGTTTCAACTAACTTTAAACTTAGTTATTTGAATTAATTGGGTCCTTGTCAATAGAAGATGTGCTATTTACGTTTCTATGCTAAATTGCTGGTGTCTAACGCACCAAAAGAATTATTTCATTTTCAAGAGCAAGAAATCAAATGATATAAACAAGTGATTACTATTGGTGCCTTTAAATAAACACGACAGTAACAGCTAGTGCCTCGCCTAGGATCAAAAACTCTTTGCCGAATAAGAATTAACTTGCTTGTCAAGCAGTGACAATATCAAGCAATGCTTGATATTGTCACTGGAGCAAAATATAAAAATATGGTCAGTTACCTGTGACAACATTGAAATTTGAAACAAACACAAATCTTTTGTAAAAATACGTGAAAAAACTTTGCCAAATTCATTCCATATACATGATTTATTATATTATTTATCTAATATTATGTTAGCACATACAAATGGACCAAAATATCTGCGCATAACACTAGCTTACATACACACACACACACACACACACACACACACACACCACACACACACACACATCACAAACACACATGCACACACATATCTATAAATGTACTTACATACGCACAGACATTCATGAATGCACATAATATACACATGACACAACTATGTTTTTATAATTATAAGTTGGCACATTATTGTATGCAAACAATGCCTTTAGATGCAAAATAAATAAAACAACTATATGTAATTGGGAAGTCACTAACTCCCATACCACAGTTTATACTTTTTTGGGAGTTAGAGGCCATAATAATTTTTTGTAATCAAGTATGTAATTTTTGCAAATAAAGAGATTATTATTATTATTCTTTACATTTATTATTCATCATCATATTTTCTACATTTTTAAATATTTCATTATAAAAAAAAAAAAAACATTTAAAAATATAAAAAATAGCGGTCCACCGGCCTCGGGAACAGGGTCCAAGCAACCGGCGGTCAGGGCCCCAGAGAGAGGAACCTCCTGACGATGCGAGCCGTGTCCAGGAGTACAGCCTTCTGGATCTGGCCCTTGACCCAGCTACCCAACGAGAGCCTCGAAAGATGTTGGTCGAGGCTCTTGGCTATAAGACCATTAGCAGAAATTACTATCGGTACAATGATTGCTGAGTCTACATTCCACATAGCGACAACCTCGTGCGCCAAGTCGAGATACTTGGTGAGTTTCTCTTTCTCAGCTTTCACGAGGTTCTCGTCATGCGGAACAGCAACATCAACAATCATTGCACGGCGCTCTGATCGATCTATCACCACTATATCAGGCTTATTGGCTACAATAGTCCTGTCTGTAATGATAGACCGATCCCAGTACAGTGTGATATGACCATTTTCAAGAACTGGGTCGGGCACATACTTGTAGTACGGTACCTCCGATTCCACAAGATTGTATTTCAAGGCAAGTTGTTGGTGGATAATCCTGGCCACTTGGTTATGTCTGTGCAAGTATTCGCCGTTAGCTAGATGAGAACACCCAGAAACAATGTGACGGATAGTTTCTCCAGGGCGGCGACATGCCCGACATATGTCTACCGTTCCATCCTTCACAATGTATTTTCTGTAATTGTTCGTCATCATGACCTCGTCCATAATTGCACATACAAACCCTTCGGTTTCCCCAAAGAGGTCACCAAAGCGCAGCCAGGCCACGGACGCTTCAAAGTCAATTATTATTATTATTATTACATAAAGTAGGTAGGTAGGTACGCACTATGCAGGTAGTGAGTGAATAAGAGAGTGAGAGAGTGGTATGAGATTTGGCTCAGTTAGATTTTAAGTTAAAGCCAGGGGCATTAAAAGAATAATTGTAGCAATATTTCCACTCGAATCAAAACCATTTAACTCGATTCAAGTTACCCAATCATACTGTTAATATTAAAATATGACATGCATGTTTGTAAATGGTCAAATACGACATTCGTTATTGATTTTGTACCTACTGGCTAGTGTTAGAAACATGTCTACGCCAAATGCACGAAACGAGGACATGTGCTCATACGTCCTGATACGGGACGAAGATGAAGCGTGTTTATCGCAGTTGGAAATACATAATTATTATTGTTAACAGCCGTTAGAAAATATTCCATTAAAATTATTCTAATTTTATAACTATTTATTTTCTTCCAAATTTGTAAGACTGAACTGTTATTTTTTTTCATTAATCTGTGACCTGTTGCTAAAAGGGCCAAAGTATATGTTTTTGTAGTAACAAATTCTCATGTAAATACCATATTATTATGTTTTTCAATGAAAAAATTCAACTAAGAATAGTTTAAAACGCATGCTCTTGTCAAAGCAAAGTTCTACATTCTCGAAGCTCTATTAATTGAAACTTTTGAAGTCTACCGTATTATCGCCAGTTCAAATTGCATGTCGCTAAAGTAGTTCTAAACTAACTTTGTACTTCAAACGTATGGGGGCGACTACCCTCGACATTGCGTCGCGTCATTAGGCGAACATATTTTATCTTTGTATACGTAGCTGAAACTAAATTGATTAATTTATTGCACTTGGTGTATTTATTTAAAGATTCTATAGATATAGTATATATATCTTCTGCAATAAAAGACTTCCATAGTATCATAATGGACTATTAGTGTTATTACGCACTTATATTATGTCAAGCCTTAATATTGATCTCGTAAATCAGGCTAACAATGGGGTAATCTGTAAAGACTAGGTACAGGATAGAGGACAGTTAGTTTAAGATAGATATAACACAAATAAATTATCTTGCATACCAGCGCCTAGATCGACTTTTGCGCCCTCCGCATGAATAGCTTTCTTTTATTGATAAAGAAGACGACCAAGACGGGGATACGCATTCCCATGTCAGATGCAGTAGATATCCCACAATTTTTGCACATTATCATCGCATTGCAATATCGTATGACACACTACACTGCGCTCATCATCCTGAGAAATCAGTTCAATTTTGACCAGAAATCACGTCGGTTTACAGTGCCCTTCAAATCGAAACAGTATAAGTAGTACTGCTTCACGGTAGAATAACTGACACTGCGGTCGTATCTATTAGGATGAATTCCGCTAGAGGGTCCTACCAGCAGTAGGTACGAAAGCTTGGCTCATTATCCTTACTTAATATTGCATACTAGTGGAGGTACTAACTATGTACTTAAAAGCTTTTAAGAGGGTTGTTGCCCTTACGCTAACGCACTTAAATACTTTAGTTACGGAACTACGAAGAGTACATTCTTTGTCATGTCTGTTATCTTCACTACTCAGTTATCTATACTTTGTTGTCTCCAAAAGTAATTCACTATAGGCAATTTAATTTTTCTTCTGAGCATGACTACCTGGTGCGGTACATTGTATCCCCTATCCCCAACCTTATGGTGTACTTTTTTCTTCTTTTCGGATCCTTGTCTGCCTTGTGGCTGCAAAACAGGCTGTTTTTTACTATCTTCTACTATATTATGATTCTCGTGCCATTCTTTGTTACCAAACTCCTCCGAAACGGCTGGACCGATTGTTATGAAATTTTCAGTGTATGATCTCTGGGTCTGGGAGCAGGTTATCTATTTTTTATGGCCCTAAGTGAGAAAAAAAATTAATATAGCAAAACAACGTTTGCCGGGTCAGCTAGTCTTCTAAGATATAAATTTCTCTCGCTTTTCTTTGTTACCAAACTCCTCCGAAACGGCTGGACCGATCGTTATGAAAGTTTCAGTGTATATTCTCCAGATCTGGGAGCAGGTTGTTATCTATTTTTTACGACCATAAACGGCAAAACAACGTGTGCTGAGTCAGCTAGTAATATATAAAATAATATATGCACAAGCAATTACCCACTAAAGTAAATCTACGCCCACTAAATTAGAACTTTTTATAAATTAATAGCGACCTGATTGTTTCGAATCTATTGATAGATTGATATCAAACAAGGAAAAAACACTTAATCACTTGTCTGAATGCCATCAATCTATAATAATTATTTATAATGTTTGTAGTTAGATATTTTCTAAGAAACTAAAGCGGGTATTGTACCGCCTGTTAGGAATTGTACAAAGACGAGGTGGCATGTTCCTAGAAGGCTTTGCTTTAACAACGACTAAGTGGGTGATCCGCATTAAAGAGGTTTATTTTACCTGAATATGACACGTTATAGGGCCCAAAGAGGAGCGGAGCTGTGTTTGAGTAACCAGTCA
Source organism: Coenonympha arcania (assembly GCA_036785405.1). Lineage (NCBI taxonomy): Eukaryota > Metazoa > Arthropoda > Insecta > Lepidoptera > Nymphalidae > Coenonympha > Coenonympha arcania. Next base: position 6,218,726 of record CM072072.1, on the reverse strand, counting down.
GATTTCGTCGTTTTGACATCTCCGAAACTGAGGGGAGAGGAGATATCGCTCCGCTCCGCTTTGGTGGAAACCGGGCCTAATGGTACAGAGCTTTTGTTCCCAAAATTAAGCGTTACTTCTTTCTTAAAACAAGTAAATAATTAATAAAATAAAAAACACGACTGCCCTGGGGTAAAACAACTTATTCCAAAAAATATATCCTAAGATGTAAGGATTCTAACGATACCTCACATGTCCAAATCTATTCAGGCGTTCAGAAGTTATGGTGGAATAAAGAAACTCGCATACATACATACATACATGAACCCTAAAAAAATTACACTCTTTTTTTGGGCAGTCGTGTAATTAAGCAATTAGTGATATGTTACAATTTGTAAATAGCGATTTAATATAATTTGTGAATATATGTCCTGCACCGTATACTTAATACACCTTCTAACAAAGTCTTCTGCAGGCTGCAGCCACCTCACGAGTAGTTAGGTGGCACAGAATGTTCTCCATGAAGTTTTGTTATCAATGTTATCAATGACGTTGGTATATAAGTGTCTGTCCGACTGAATTCACACTTACAATTTATGCTTACAAACTACTAAGTATTTATTTTATTTATTCATATCAATGAAGTTAGCTATCAATTTAGATACATTAAAAAAAACATAATTTTTTCTATGATTAAGGGCTTCAGAGACTAGATTATAAGATACTCGTATCACATGACTTAAAACGTAAATTTTTGTCAACGTGTGCGTTATTTTAAACGAAATTCAGTCACTCAATATCGTACAAAAAGCATAATATGCCGTCGAGAGTCGAGACCAAGAAAAATTACCTAGTCGCCCCTCTAAGATTTCATAGAAAGGTACTACTAACACAAAGTTACCTTTTACTATTGTTATACCACTAGAAGGTTACTAATCAGTTGCATGACTAGGAAATAGAAACTCGTAGATTTCACAGCATTCACAGTAATTGTCTCAATCTTTAACGGTGAAATGGAAAATGCATCGATCTAAAGACATTTTATTTCATCTATTATGGCATCCGTATTACGCTACTCTTCAATTCCTTCCTTTTACTCACTGGGCGTTCTATTTCAGTTTACTTGTTTCTTTTTAACCGAATTCAATAAAAGGGAGGAGGTTCTCAATTCGACTGTATGTTTTTTTATTACTTTTAGAGTTCGCTCTTTGAATAATATGTTACTGTTCATCTATAAAATAAAAGCTACATGTTCGAATGATGCGATATAATATTTGTAGTGTGTTCATAATGTTAATTCTACAAGCATAATATTATTTGTGGTTAACTAATTATTTATCTTTGTTCCTTTAGCAATGCTGTTGCATATAGGTTTGTTCGTTTTTGAATTCGTGTATGAGATATTTTTGCTGAGTACATCGGGATTGGTACTATCGCAGTTTCAGATATTGTGAATGTGTAATAGTAATCTATCTGCGTGAAGAAATACCTAACTGCATGTCTGTGTTTTGTACAGGGCTCGTGTGTAGAAGCAATTACAGGGCTCTATGAATCTTATGAACGAATGTCTCTCAGGTTGACGAGCACAGTGCAAGGCGTTATGTGAAACACAAAATTTATAAATAGCTGTATTTATTCATTTTTTTGCATAGGTCTAACTTATTTGCACAATATATGAAAGGTCAATACTATATTTATGAGATATATTTGTATACGGTAATAGCTACGTGAAAGTGAGTCTACGAAGGTTCCAATAACGCAAACCGCTGACAACAACTGAGAAGAAGCCTACAACAAACTCAGCCGGGTTTTCTTGCATTGCATTGTGATGTTCAATCATTTTTATATCATTTTGTTTAGCAAAAGATTGAATGTACTACGGTATATTAACCACTTTACGGTTTAAATAATATAAAGAGTAAACGTGAAATGTTACATGTTGACTTTTATCGCGGCCATATATTTCCTATAGTACTCATTATTTTATGTTTATCGAGTTTGCAGAATACTTTTGGTAACTACATAAATTTTAATGCAACTCTACGTTTATATAGGTAACGGCAGTTTTACAGGGTTTTTTAATTCAACAATAGGCGACTGCCATTTTTAAAGCTCCATGAAGTGAAAATCAATACAGAAAGTACACGTATGTGGATTCATATCAAGTAATAATTATTGTAATTAGCTTTTAATAAACGAGTAATTTGCGAGGGTTTGGACTAGTTTGTTTTATAGAATCGTAAATCAGACTGTTCCACTTTTACTTGTACCTACATTTTACCATCTATTAGCTACAATTGTGTAAAACCTGCTAAATCGAACTTGGTTAACCAACCATATCGAACTTGACCTATTAATTTTCACATTCTCCAAAAGCTTCGGCTGATTCACTGAAATACGAGTGAACTGGAAGGTGCCATTATATTTATTACATCTTTATTTATATGAAGAAATTATATTTTAACTTGGAATCAATAAAAAAATATCAAGCACAAGTGGAAAATTAAAAAAATTTAAAACACCCACGACTTTTGCATACTTGTAATTGGAAAAGGATTAAATAATTTTTTTGAAACTCCCCGACTAAAGGAAAGTAAGAACTAAAAACTTATCAGTATAATTACAAATCCAAGAAAATCTGCGAATAAGTGTTCCTAAGACGACTTTAAATAATCCACCCCGACATTTAGAGCAAGTTAATCTCTGAAGTAATTTGACAAGCCTTTCCCTATCAAAATATTTCTCGTTAGGATGAAATTAGGCCTGTTAAATATAAAGTTAAGTCTAGTTTGAGGTTTTGTAATGTTTTATTTGTTTTTTTTTTATTATTCTAATTCAATAAAGAGCTTCTCTGCTATTAAAGCAAATTGTCAGTTACATATAGTAGTAGCCTGTAGATGGTTAGTAGTTACATATCACTCTGGACTTGCACAAAAATTATGGGAGTTTGTTGGTTCTACTATATAGTAATAAATAGTTATTATTAGCAGGTCAACTTTTTTATGGAATCTAATTGTCTGATAATTTCCTGGTTTACTTGCTTGAAATTGTTTAAATTGGAATGTTTATTCATTAAATGTGACCCGGACTAAATAGTCATTGATCATTCGCTATTAATACATACTAATTAATCGTATAATGACACTTATTAGGGTTACAGGAATCTAAATTGTATCATTGGGTGTCGATGACAGACAAAACCCAAAGTCGCACCAGGTTTTAACATATTGGTGCCCAAAAGTAAATTAGTAATACTACAGTAGGTATATTAATAATTAATATGAATATTATATAGTATTCGGTGCCAAAAGTCATACGATTTAGATAATACAGCCCATAGGTACAAGCCTTACTAGCTTTTATGTTTATAAAAAATTGGTTTTCACCAATTATACTAAAGAGAATTAATTAATTTAGTTCGAAATATACAAGAACGCCTACTTTGAGAGCACTTAAAAGAACAAAAAGAAGCACTTTGAAATGATTTAATTAATTTACTAGCACGATATCTATTTCGAGATCTTCTGAAGTGAGAATATCATTCTTTGAAGTGAGATTAAAGATACAGATTTCACGCCGTTATAGGCAGATATCAACGATCTTACGCGTACTATAAGAAATGTAAAACTTGCGCTATTTGTGATAGTAAATTGTTATCTCAACAATACGTAAGAAGAGTATAAGAAGCACGTTCGTCATGCACGCAACACGGAAACGTCGTATTACGAATATCTTTATAATATTACGAGTCACACAATAAAGACGGTTTACTTTTTAGTTTTTATATAAAACAAAAAAAATGTTACTCGTAAAATGCAAAATAGGACCTTGGGGAGAACTAGCAGCAGCTATTAAATAAACAAAATTTACTAAATTAAACATAACATACCAACTATTAGAAAATTTACTTAATTAAAAATAACCCCTCACATATAATATAAGACGTAGATTGCTAAGTTATTCTGAAGATTTTATTCGCGTAATTTTTTGACGCCGTATAGCATTTTGTTACGGGTTTAAATCAATAAATAGCAGATTGTTGTCAACACAGATTTATTGTGAGCATCTATTCGCTAATTTAGAATGCCTAATTAAATACTGGACTTAAACCTATTAGTTAACTTCTATCATATAATAAGGAATACTATCTATTAGTTAATTTTGGACGCCAGGAGAGTTTTTTTTTTATAGTGACGGAACTCTGCCAAAACCATGAACCTCGGCTAGCTTGACGATCTCCTCAGGGTTGTAAAATATATAGCATCACGTCCAAAAGGGCATTAAGCTACAACAATACAAAATTACGTTAAACGTTTTCAAAACAGCTATAGGTACAGGTTGGTACTAATACAATTCTGTGCAACTTACCCCTTTTGGAAATCCTTCACAGTTATCAATCACAAAGATGATTTAGTTTTGACCGATTTTGGCCACTGTCGTTAATCAAATAATAATTCCCATAAGTATTTGAACAAACAGCGTAAAACCACAACAGCACTTGCAAAATAATCGAAAAGAATTTAACATCAATTATGACCAAACAATTACAATGTGTCTCGGTCAACAGCTGATTTCGTAATGCCCAGTGCCGACCGTGACCTCTTTCAATGTCATAAAATTGCATCGTAGAAATAAAATGGAAAAAAGTACGAAAGCCAAGTGAGGTTTGAACTCAGTGCTCGGTAAATTTTAGGCGAACGGTTGCGCCGCTGCGCCATTCATGCCTATGGTACATTGCGCGAAATTATGGATCAGTCAATGCAATATACTCATTATATTCCCCCAACGCAGCGAAGAAAGAAAATATATCTCACAATATATTTTATTTCTTCTCTGCACTGTCCTGCCACAATGTTTTCAAGTCTTTTGCATGCCAAACACCAATGAATTTGCCATAAACGTTATTCAAATGGAAAACGTTATCCGAAAGTTTCTTGGTTATAATTGCTTTTTCAAATTTGGGTGCTAATTTAGCCATAAATTTAGTTCCAGCATTAGATAAATACTTTGTTCTTCTCCAAACCACATCTCCCACTTTAAAGTTTGCTTCCCGGCGTTTCTCGTTATAGAATTTAGTACTTTTGTCATGTGCCTGTTGAAGCCGCAGTTCAACTTCTTTATATAGCTTTGGTCGAGACTTTAGTTTTGATACATATTCTTGCATGTCGAGCAGAATCGGGTCATCCCGGGCCAGCGATTGTATATTATCATTTTCATTGGATATTTTTAATGGAAATGATGTTTCTCGGCCAAAGAACAGAAATGACGGAGTGTATTCTGTTGTTTCATGAATTGATGTTCTTATAGCATGCGCAAATTCTTGCAAATATAAGTCCCATTCGTTATGTTTTCTGGAATTAATGTAAGAGGCTATCATAGTACCTATAACTCTGTTGACACGCTCGGTGGGATTACTCTGTGGGTGATAGTTTGGCGTGTACCAAATTTGGGTGTTATATTTCTGTGCGAGATCCCTAAATAAGTGCGAGTCAAATTGCTTTCCATTGTCACAGATTATGGCCGAAACTCGCCCAAATAATAGAAATTGTTGCTCTAAAATTTCACATATTTTATCAGCTTTACCCGTTCTCAAGGGAAACAATAATGTAAACTTACTAAATAAACAAGTAACTACCAGGAGCATTGTATTGAACCGTTTACTTTTTGGAAATGGCCCCATTAAATCCAGAGAAATGACCTGCCACGGGCCAGTTACTTTTCTATGGTGACCCATATGACCAATTGGAAGATTTTGTGATACCTTAACTTTGGCGCATATTTCGCATCTTCCTACGTATTTCTTTACCTCATGCGACATGCCTGGCCAGTAATAGTATTGTTTTATCCTATATAAAGTTTTTCGAACCCCAAAATGACCAGATTTTGTATCATCATGGCAGTATTTAAGGATGTCGGCTCGTAAAGGTTTTGGTACTACAAGTTTCCAGTCATTGACTGGGTCAGGATATTGTTTTAAACAAATTTTCTTATACAGTAACCCGTCTTTAGTTTGCCAGTCCTGACTGGCCTCTTGTCCACTTTCTATTTTGGCTATTTTATCTCTGTACCAGTCATCTTTATGTTTATCAAGAATCTGTATATGCGTGTGACTTACATCCCTCATGGCACTAATAGATCTTGATAAGGCATCCGGTACTATATTACTTTTACCGGGTCTATGAATGATGTCAAAACTAAATTGCTGTAATTTCATAGCCCAACGTCCTAGTCTACCATGTGGATCTTTCATATTGTGTAATGTTTTAAGTGCACTGTGATCAGTAACGACCGTGAAATGGGTACCCTCTATGTATGGTCTGAATTTTTCAATCGCATAAACTATACTCAACAGTTCTCTTTCGGATGTTGAGTATAACTGTTCACGACTATTTAACTTTCTACTAAGGTAAGCTATCGGTTGATCAATATTATTGACTTTTTGACATAAAACGCTCCCGATTCCTTTATTAGATGCATCGCACTGGATTATGAAGCTTTTAGTGAAGTCTGGGCAAGACATGACTGGTGTGGAAGTGAGCAGCGTTTTAAGGTTTAAAAATGCTTTGTCTGCGTCTTCCGTCCACACAAACTTTTTGTTTTTCTTGCCTTTTGTCAAGTCATGAAGAGGTGCCGCTACAAGAGAAAAATTTTTAACGAACCGTCGGTACCAACTGGCAATTCCTATAAATCTTTTCAGCTCAGTGATGTTTTTAGGTCTAGGAAAGTTCATTATTGCCGAAACTTTTTCAGGATCTGTACGCAAACCCTCTTTGTCTACTATATATCCTAAAAATCGTAAACTGGATCTCGCAAATTTACATTTATCAACATTTATTGTTAGTCCGGCGTCCTTCAATATGTTCATTACACGTTTTAAAATGTCTAAATGTTCCTCAAAGGTATCTGAACAGACCACAATGTCATCAAGATATGTCCATACTTTTCCTTCTAAAACATGAAATAAAATATCCATTAACCTTTGTTGAGATTGAGAAGCATTTATGAGGCCAAAAGGCATTACTTTAAACTGAAACAGACCTCTGCCAGGTACTGCAAAAGCTGTTTTTTCTTTACTTGCGTCTTCTAGTTCTATCTGCCAAAATGCCGATTTTAAATCGATTGTACTTAAGAACCTAGCATTGCGCAAATTGTCTATGATGGTGGATACTCTAGGCAGTGGATAAGTGTCTCTTTTGGTAACTTTATTAAGCTGTCTACTGTCTAGGCAAAGCCTATTACTGCCATTAGCTTTTTTTACCAACACGATTGGTGAGCACCAGGGACTATGAGAAGGTTCCACTACATCTTTTTCTAACATTTCATCTAGTTCACGTTCTATTTCTTTTCTTATGACCGGAGAAAAATTGTACTGTTTTTGATATATTGGTTTGCTGTCACCAGTGTCTATGTTATGTTTAAGGATTTTAGTTCTACCCAAGCCTGTACCTACACATTTCCTTATTTCATCAATAGTTTCCGTAAGTTTTTGTTGCTCTTCTACACTTAACTCTTCCTGACCAATTAAAGATGTGCTATTTTCGATTGAGTTAACTGCCGGTGCTTTTTCAAGCACTTTATTATTGAATTTGAATGAGATGTTAAATAAATCAAAAAAATCTTTACCTAATATTAATTTTTGCGACAAGTTAGGCATGAGTAGCATGGATACATAGTGAAACTGCCCATTAAATACGACTGGTACATCAAAACTTTCTGTTATACTGTGACTAGCGCCATCTGCCGTAGCGATGTGCATAAATTTTATTTTTTGTACCTTTACTCCGAGGTGTTTTAAAGTTTCCGCAAATTCTGTATTGACCACTGAACATGTGGCCCCCGAATCTAACAAACCATTACAAATAGAATTTAAGATGTTTATACGTATATATGGCCTATTGTCATTTTCTTTTTTAAATGTTAAGGCGGATAAACGGCCATGAGCCATGAAGTGGTTTAAAAAGACTAACCAGTCCTGCCACTCTTTACTTTTGACGTTTGGGGATGGATTTAGTTGGCAGGTTTCGGGCCATCCCCTCTGACGTTTCCCTTACAGGTGCAATCTTTAATAGTTACACCGAAACGGCCACAACGATAGCAAAATAACCGCTGTTTCGGTACGGAACATGAACGGAACAAATGACCAGTCTCACGGCAATTCCAGCATCTCATGTTATTGATTGATTTAATATTGGCATTTTTTATTTCATTCACGTCTTTTATCTCAGATACCCCTTCAACGTTTGACTTGTAAGCTAAATCTGGTTCTAAAGAATTAACATTATTTTTCGGTTCTTGAAACTTGTCACAATTGACCTTAGTTCTTTCAACTATACGCATAACATTTACTAGATCAGGTATAGATGTGAAAATATCCCTACATACAGCTCTCTGATAGTATGGTTGTAGATTTTTCACTATAATCATTAATTTTTCTGATTCCGGAATTTTCGTGGGTAGCCTATTAAATAAATTTTGCATAACCGCAATAAAAATAAGTACGGGTTCGTTTTTTCCCTGTGTCCTAGCCTTTGCCTCTGTCAATAACTCTTCTTGATAATAGGGTGACTGAAAGTTTTGTTTTAATAACAATACAAGCTCATCCCAGTTACTAATAAATTCTCTGTTCGCGCGGAACCAAATGAGAGCGTCTCCCTTGAAAAAATCAATAGCATGTCGCCATAGATCCTTATCCGTAGCATTTCTAGCATCTCGCAGTTCTTCCACCCTTTCAATAAATGCGTTGACACTAAATTTATTGTCACCATAAAAGTGCACACCCCATTGACTGATGGGTACTAATTTATGTTTACTCCCTAGTGGAACTTCGTCTACAGTGGTGGAATTCAATAATTTAGGTGGCGATGATTTTAAATTTTCAAAAGTTGCCATGTCAAAATCATCACCCGCAAAACTAATTTTCCTGTCCCCTAAATTTCGTTTCAATGTGTGACTTTGATCTGTATCTATTTTTTTTGTTAATGTTGAAGGACCTGGTAAATTGATTTGTTCCCGACCAGCTTCCTCTTCTAGTGAATTTAAAATTTTTTTACTATCTTCACCTATGGAATTTTGTAACGCCTCTATCATGTCGGGTGTTATAGCATCATCATCTACTAGGTCATCTTTACCTTCTAAATCCTTTAGAAGCGTGACTGCCTTATCTAAAAGACCGTTTTGTCTATCTTTTTCCGTTGCGTCTACGGGGCTGATAAATTTCAATCTGTTTACTATATGAAAAAGACGAGAAACCAAGCGCTTGTAAAGTTGTTTATCCGGTTTTTCATTTAATTCAGAGACATAAAGCATAATATTGTTTATTTTATGTGAACAAACATCTAATTCCACACTGGGCGATTTGAGGGACGACAGAGGTGGTTTAACTTCGTAAGTGACTTCCATTAAGCTTTCAGCCTCCAGCATTCTCTTAAGAATTTTTTTTAGAGCTGATACTAATCCTGGCTGGGTGTATCCCCGGCATGCGAGTTCAAACTCCACTTCATCTTTTAATAAAAATTGTGGGTCCATGACGAAGAAAAGATGAATTAATAGTTTGCCAAAAGAGGTAAGTACTTACACAAACTAACAATAATTACTAATATCAACAGACCACTGTTTGTTCTACTAACCTAAATGCTGCTAGTTTTATGAACAGAAAATTATATATATATAAATGACAAGCAATTTTTTTTTTTACTACAGTTAGCTAGTTCTATACTAAATCTTTTTTTTTTTTTAACTACAATACTACAAATACAATACTATCAAAATCTGTACTAAGTAGGTACCTAATTGTAGTAGAGAATAATCATTCAACAAAATTACCATACTTTCTAATTTTACAACACTAATACTAAAGACGAACCTTAAATAATATAATTTAAATATAATATCGTTGATTTATACCTAATATGCACTCAGTACCTAGGTTGTACAAGAATTATTTAATATTAACTATAAATAAGTTTGTACCTAGGTACACTAACTTTCCAGATAATATTGCGAGTTTTAAACAAGAAAGTAGATTAAGTAACATGTAGTTATTGTTATATTTAAAATTACCTAATACAGCGTGATAAAAGTAAAATGCATGTTGAACACTACTATACTCTGCTGTACCCACGTAATTACAATTTTATTTGTATTTACAAGGCAAGGATAAACAATAACATGCTAAATTGATCTCAACTGTATGTGCGAAATAATCCAAAATTTTGTCGGTGGGTAGGTAGGTAGCTACGATTCTTAAAGCCGGTAAGTAGTTGGTGCGCGCGAGCGCGATACGAAATACAAAGCAATCGTAACGTACCTACCTAGGTATTCTTTGTGAACGATACGAAAACTGTACCTATTTGCTACAATTATTTAAAATATATTACGTTATTATGTACATAGCAATTGCTCACTTTATACCTGTTTATAAACCCTTTAGTTTTAACGTTGGGCGCTATTTTGTTACGGGTTTAAATCAATAAATAGCAGATTGTTGTCAACACAGATTTATTGTGAGCATCTATTCGCTAATTTAGAATGCCTAATTAAATACTGGACTTAAACCTATTAGTTAACTTCTATCATATAATAAGGAATACTATCTATTAGTTAATTTTGGACGCCAGGAGAGTTTTTTTTTTATAGTGACGGAACTCTGCCAAAACCATGAACCTCGGCTAGCTTGACGATCTCCTCAGGGTTGTAAAATATATAGCATCACGTCCAAAAGGGCATTAAGCTACAACAATACAAAATTACGTTAAACGTTTTCAAAACAGCTATAGGTACAGGTTGGTACTAATACAATTCTGTGCAACTTACCCCTTTTGGAAATCCTTCACAGTTATCAATCACAAAGATGATTTAGTTTTGACCGATTTTGGCCACTGTCGTTAATCAGATAATAATTCCCATAAGTATTTGAACAAACAGCGTAAAACCACAACAGCACTTGCAAAATAATCGAAAAGAATTTAACATCAATTATGACCAAACAATTACAATGTGTCTCGGTCAACAGCTGATTTCGTAATGCCCAGTGCCGACCGTGACCTCTTTCAATGTCATAAAATTGCATCGTAGAAATAAAATGGAAAAAAGTACGAAAGCCAAGTGAGGTTTGAACTCAGTGCTCGGTAAATTTTAGGCGAACGGTTGCGCCGCTGCGCCATTCATGCCTATGGTACATTGCGCGAAATTATGGATCAGTCAATGCAATATACTCATTATAATTTGTAAATATAGGTTTTTCCGACCAACACGACTTTTTTTAAATAAAGTTTTAGTTCGAAACACGGGGTTCTCGTTTTAACTCTGCGATGCTCAGCTCTGAAGTAAATAAAAGCATTTGTTACGGTCTCGAACTAGTAGTTCGTTAGGATATTAGATTCCCAAGTTCTGTTGACAAAACGATATCAGTGACATCATAGATCTGATAAACATTTACCCCCTGTTCGTTTAGACGAGCGAGTGTTCATTTCAACGATAACTATCTATACACCTGAGCTATACACATTCTCCTTCTTAATGATGTTTTCTTTGTGAGAGCAAGTTTTCTAGTGCAGGCATAGATATACATATAATACTAAGGATGACGAGTCAGCGCTAAAAAGTGTCACCGAAAGAGAGATAAAACGCGAAAAGGGCTATGTATTATATTGTACTATAGCTTGTTGCAAGTAAAATTAGGCTGTATAATAATGGTTTAAGACATAAATTACAATGTTTTAGTTTGTTTATAAAAATAGACATACCCTCGTTTATATATAGGTTTTCTCGGGACACTTTTTTCGTGAATTTTGTATTACACCCGCTGTCCTTAGATAGTAAGTCAATGAGTGCAGGTGATAATATTTGATGCGACCAAATCACCCTTTCTTGAAAACGGATTTTTGAAAAGAGAGAGAGCATCATAATGCTCCTATTCGGTATATTTGCGATATATTAATTTCATCAGGTAAAGGTCTTATTTGTTATGTGTCCCTTTTTAGGTTTCCGTAGCCGAATGGCAAAAAACGGAACCCTTATAAATTCGTCATGTCTGTCTGTCCGTCTGTCCGTCTGTCCGTCTGTCCGTCTGTCCGTCCGTATGTCACAGCCACTTTTTTCCGAAACTATAAGAGCTATACTGTTGAAACTTGGTAAGTAGATGTATTATGTGAACCGCATTAAGGTTTTCATACAAAATTTTAAAAAAAGTAATAAATTTTGGGGGTGCCCCATACTTAGAACTGAAACTCAAAAATTTTTTTTTCATCAAACCCATATGTGTGGGGTATCTATGGATAGGTCTTCAAAAATGATACTAAGGTTTCTAACATCATTTTTTTCTAAAATGAATAGCTTGCGCGAGAGACACTTCCAAAGTGCTAAAATGTGTGTCCCCCCCCCTGTAACTTCTAAAATAAGAGTACGATAAAACTAAAAAAAATATATGATGTACATTACCATGCAAACTTCCACCGATAATTGGTTTGAACGAGATCTAATAAGTAGTTTTTTTTATATTTACATTAAACCTCTAAAAACAAAGTTAGTTTTGCGGTTCGATAAGAAAAGTGGTTTTTATGGTTTTATTCCTCCGGTTGTAGTACGGAACCCTCAGTGCGCGAGTCCGACTCGCACTTGACAGGTTTTTCTATTTAAAATGGTGTGTCCCACTTCCGCTGCCTGATCCAAACAACTTTTAACTTACTAATTAAAATAAATGAATAATTAATGTACAGAATGTGGAAATAATTACCTAAAGAAGATCGTATCAAAGTAGCATATTAAAATACTTACTTGTTAATTGACAAAAATCTCATACATATTTATTACTAGTGGTTCGCTTCGAATTAAGACCTTGCAAGTCGCAACCTATCCAGGGTCATAAACGGCGACTTTGAGAGTTCCCTGGAATTGTCAATTTTTAAGAAAAAAAAATCGACAATTTTTTAGAAAAAAATTGACAATTCCAGAGAGAATGAAGACCCCGGGACAAATGATCTGATTAATGTCTTATAACGCGTCTAAAAATATGCTTAATTTGAAGTTTTTTTTCTGTTCCGAAATTCAGAAGAAATTAAGGCTCTAACAGACGGACAAGAAATGTACGTAATGGCGCGATGGCAGAAGGAACAAATTATTTGTAAACTAAAAATTATTATTTCACCATTTCTCACCCTCGATCGCCAAGTAAATATTTCGTTTTCAAAAACAAATCGGTTCGGTTGAGGGTTCCATATATACATCATTGAAGAAATCCGTGAAATCGGTGAACATGATAAAACATAAGTAATTTTGCAAAAGACTGAAATTCAGAAGTTAGTGTATGCACGTATTTCTACAGCTACACAATCTGATCAAAATTTAATTTGGGCCACTTTTATTGCGGCTTCCGCGTGGATATTGTGTCAAAGACGCGTCGAGCCCGAAAATTTATGTTCAGTTTTTATCTAAAAGGAATCCTGCAGCCACGGCACGCTTTCATTCTGCTGAAAAGCGCAATTTTCCCCATTCAGTATGGCCGCCGTGAAATCGTTATCGTCTGCGCTCTGTTGCTCCCATTTCCTAATAACGGAATAGCGTGCACCTAGGTTTCATTACCTTACAGTTTATACATTTACTATTCTAAACATTGCGTTATAATATATCATGGCTTAGAATCGGACAAATTGCTTAGTAAAATGCTAGAATTCTTCAGTATTTATACAGGGTGTAATAAAAAATACAAAAAGATCTAAGTCTTGAAGTTCCCAAAATCATTAAAACTGACATATTTTTATGTAACACGGTATTTTGTAAAATTTTCTCAAAATTATTTCTCAATTCCCCTTTTTCTTCATACTTTACTTTTAATGAAAAACAGTTTAAAATAAAAGTATAAGTACCTAAATTTATCAATTAGTCATCACATGTACTTGATTTTAGAGTGTGATTTTACTTTATTGAAGTAACATGATTTAAAATCTGTTTAATTCATCACTATTGCTACACGCACAGATCAGAGAAATAATTTTACGTATTTATAATGGCTACACCCATACCCATCTGATTTATGTAAAGGAATTTTGTATTTGAAAGATGTTGGAGTATAAAATGACATTAAAATTACACTATTGAGAAATTAGATCATCGATAAAACGTGTTATAAATCTCAATGGAATGAAAACAGAAAATCAACGAATCAATATTTCAAATATCGAAAATGTTATTGTCAACCCGCTTTTTTGTTTGACCAACTCGCTATTTTTTTAGATCGGAAAATCATAAATACACATGACAAATAAACATTGTCTATTGGATTTTCTTCATTTGTCATCAATTCTATAAATGTTCCATATACTTGAGATCTCTAAAAAGGCTACGATGGCTATATATTTTGCGCCAGACGTTTTCAATGTCCATAAAATATCGGAGTTCTGATCGGCTATCAAAATCGTGTCGATTCGAATATGTCATACCAATATGCGACAGGACTCAGCAGCATTTAAGTTACGAGTTGTCTATCTAATCAAAATAATCGAGTCAGATTCAGATACACTCCAAGCTTTATCATTTATATGGTTATTTCAATATAAAGTTTGTTTATATCCGTAAGTCTAAAGCGAAAAATCTGGTTTATTAGACATCAGCTGTAACTTCGGTAGCTATAGCAAAAAAGCAGGCTCTATAATATGTAAGGGTAAAGCCGGAAACTCCAGGTTGCCTCTGCTCTTACACATTACCTATATGAGTAGTGAAGCTATCATGACATTACATTCTTCATTAATTTTAATAGGAATTAATAGACAAAACTGATAATAAATCAGATTAGTTGAACTGACATGCCACCTCAAATCTCGATGATTAATGTTGTACAGAAACTGACCAGAAAGACACCGAGAGCGTAGATGAATTAGAAACTCACGTAAGTAGTCTAGTTTCAAAATTATCCTTGCAGAACTTCAGTTCAATAGCTATTCGCCCTAGTTCCATCGACGACGTCTTGTTCAAATAAGCTGATAAACGTGTAACATGACAACAGACTAAGGTATTTGGAGAGTAGCTATCACAAATAATAGTACAAATGCCAGTTTAATGAACTGTTTAATGAACTGTTCGATAGTTCATTAAACTGGCATTTGTACTATTATTGATAACTCACGTGATTTGACTTGAACCACTTCGTTAAGGTGATTGTACGAAAGATTTTGCTTTTAAGTGAAGATGCTGGTATTGTTTTGGGCCGCAACATTCGCCAGTCCCTTTGAAGCTCAAAGGGCTACCTCGCAAAGGTTCAAAGGAAAGTGAGACCCTCTCCCCTCCCTCGGGCCGCAGCCGCAGCCGGCGAGCGGCGAGCGGCGACAATGGTGCGGGTGTGCGGTCGTACCTGCCTGCACGCCGCGATGCGCACCTCCGCTTCACCTCGCCACGGAAACGCCACGAGCAGGTAGCGAACTGGCGGCCTAGTGCTCAGTGCGCGCGTTCTCTCGCCGCCGGTGGTAGTGTCCAAGGTGCGCGGACGCACGCGCGGAGCTGCGAGCATGCGATCTACGCCAAGCTTGTGAAGTGTCATCCCAGTGCTTCGAACGACTGACGATATGTCCTGTGAAAGGAGAACAAAGGCCGTCCGTTTCCTCGACCTGCGGTGAGTTCGCCGCATCACGCTTCCTGTCACGACCGACCGATCCTTTGTTGAATCCTCGCTGAGAATGACGTGTATCCGTCTCTTTTCAACGCGCTTACCTGCCGAGTTCCAGCCGACCAGATGCTCAAAGTGCGTGTCTCGGACCTCAGTCAACCGTCGGAATATTCTTACAAGAATAGCTTTATTTATTGCAATGCACTATGCAGTATCTGCGGAAATGGTTAAGGAAATACTGTTTTATCCCTTCCAAGTGTTGTGTGCAAAGAGTTGTTAAACCATAATAGTAACTAATCAATTTCCAGTTGGTAACGATAATGTTTAAAGTACAAGTCTATTATGTTTAACCTTGAGAGTCTACATTACGGCACCAGCGACCACATGTAATCTTAACAAAATTAGTGGTCATGATTTTCCTTCCGAACATTTCAAGGTTTTTAACCTTCAAATGAAAAAAAATTAATGGAATCTTTATATGAAACCTTTAGTGGACATTTATGCAAATTTTGGTTAGGTTAAGAACGATCCCTTAGTTGCTTCGTCACTAGAGACAAAAACCCTTCTGTGGTTTTGTCGAAAAAGCGAAAAGACATGTCGGTACAGCATGAAGAACAACATTCTGGTGGAATGCAGACGGCTGGGCAATAATGGCTCAGGCACAGATGTGGGGCGCTCCCCGCCTCGCCTCCCGGCCTTGAAAGGCTCTTGACCAGACCAGCGCCGATGTTGTATTTATTGCAACCTCCACGATCCGTACCCAAGAGGTTATTGACGTCTCAAGACAGAACAATTTATTTTGATATGGACACGTTACACGTACTCGTATCTACGACCACTGACTTTGCAGATATATCTGCTCGCCCTCTCCTTGAAACGATTTTTCTCACGTTGATCTTGTTTAATGAATAACCACAATACCTATTACGTCACTCCGAAGCTCGTTTTCCGTATTTGAAGTTTGATAGTTAACGACGTGAGTCACGGAACGCACTCGACGCCATTGCTTAGTGGTTTATATGTATATTTGCTCACTTAAATGTAACGTGGTAGTAGATGCTTCAAGTGTTTCACTTGGTGCATCTTTAAAACACTCAAGAAATATTCTCATTTTTCATATAAAATATTTACCTACGTTTATTTATATTTGCTATCCACAGTCGCGAGCAATGTCTATAAATACACTCGTCAAGCAAGCACCGGCGTAGCCGCAGGATCGATGCCCAGCCAGTCCTAGGTGAAGGCCGATTGTCTTAGTTCCTCGCCCTTTAAATACTCGTACATCATCCCATTGACCATTAACTGCAACTGTACTGTATTGCACGTATATGTTGGCAGCGATAATTTTGATACACAATAAATAATTTGTATTGGACATTTCACACCTTTAAATATTACAATTATTATTATTATTATCACTACATTTACCTACAAACTATCTTACTCGATTCAGACGTTGCTTGTGGGATATCCGATTAGGAATCGATTATTTAGGACGACCTACAATCAAATAAATTCTGAATGTACCATATTATGGCGACAGATCGACACTTCAAAGCGAATGAGGTCGACATATGTTGCCGCTTTCACTCCCTACATCACATTCGCTGTTACGTATGTGTATTTATAAATAGGTGCATATTCGGATGACATGTTTACATCCATAATATCAATTATGTTTGTATAAATATTAAATGCAATAATAAATTTCAGACAAATCCCGCTTTATCGTGAAATGAGAAATGTCATGATTTTTTCCGAATCCGATTTGAAATTTCATAAGAAAAGTTTCATCTTTTAGACAAATGTTTTAAGCTTAACCATCTACAACTCAACCTCAACTATGCTCAACTATCCTTAATTTCTTGCTGTACGTAGGAGACTGGACCATTTGAATTTTTTTTGGCGTACCAAAATAATGAGTAACCCAGTTAGAATTATTTTAAAGAGTTGGTAATGCAGGCACACGCGCCGATGTTGTGGCGAGGGTAGTTTTTTCCGCAGGCAGCTGGTAACCCCACTAGTGACTCACGCACGTCCTGTATCTGTGCCCCAGTGTGGGACGGGGTGAGTGTCAATGACCCCACTCTCTGCCCCATGCAGCACATACATGGCAAACGATTTATCCTTTGCCCTTTGTTACTCGTTCATGAATTTTTGTTCATATAACACATTAGACAACCCTGCACATTTTTCATTTATCATATGCATTTGGATTATCCGTAACGTACCTAATATCAAAATTATTTACGCACAACTGTGATTATTCCACTGTATTGCACTGACTTTTGACTATACCAAGTACCTATTGTCAATTTTGTTCTAGTATCTTTCTTTACATCTACAGTCCGTCAGTACTCGCCGGTCATCAATCATCCATAATCTATTACAATGGTGCTAATTCTGTTGTACAAAATCTCTAAACTAAACTAATTTAAAATAGTCCTATCCTTTTCAAACTGTTTCCTATGGAAAAGGATAGCACTATTTTAAATTAGTTTTGTTTAGAGATTTTGCACAACAGAATCGACCACAGACAATTAATTGAATCAAATGTGTTTGTCAAATCACACCCTCAAGTATTACCAGGAACATTATGCTTTGTGTCTTTGATAAATTAAGTAACTGGATTGAAATAATCTATCAGTCTAATGGAACTTCCACACCGAAATGTTTTGACACCAACACACGGTGGATAAAAAAAATACGACATTGTTTTGGATGGAGACAATATATTTAGGGCCTGTTTCACAATCACCAAATAAACTTTATCTAACGAATAAACTTGACATTTTGACAGATTCCCAATCAAAAATTGTCACATCATCAAATATATTCGCTACATAAAGTTTATCTTGTGAAACAGACCCTTACATAATATTTTGCGAAAAAAAAACGAAATTTCAAAACAAAACATACCGAAATATGGTACTAATTTTGATTGACAGATTTGTATGTCAATATAGAACTTGTTTCAAACACAAAAGTTAGATACCAATTTTCATGGGTATTTTTTGTGTTTAAAGGAATCCATAATAATAAAAACATTGTGGTAATACAAGAACATTACGGTCGACACCGGGGCTCAAGCGTCTTGTCGCTGTCGCCCCGCTACTATTATACCGGTTTCCAGTTCCAACTGCGTCGAAGATCCTTCCACAGAAAAACAAATGAAACAATCGCTCGTTTGTTTTTCTTTTTTTTTTTTTTGAGCCCGAGTCCGACGATCTTTGCTCTGTTTGCTATTTACTCGTACTTTGATGCCCGGGAATGCAACAGTGGCCGAACCTTTATGAACTTTATCGAGTTGAGAACTCAGAGTGAAACTATTTAAACGCTGCCATTCAAACAATGCGGATTCAGCTCATTTTCACTGTTGCAACAACTTAATTATTACCTGCTATAGAGAAAACTGCAGCTATTAGTTAATTCTAGAATTATTGTATTGTTTTTACTTCTTATCCTTATTTTGCTAAACTATTTTAACCTTGAAGTATAACTACCTCGGAAGTCGGACTAGTATAATATAACTTCAGTATCATCTTCTTTAATTCTAACTTGATGGGTAATTTACAAATTTTTACGCAATTTTTTTTATAATTATTCAAGTACTGAGGTACTCCCTAAGTAAAAATAAAAATCGCGAAAAAAGTTACTTCGGTTTGTATTTTCTTAGTTCTTTACAGTTTATTTACTTCTGGAGTTTTCCTTATATTCCAAAATAGAAAAATCATGTAGTGTAAAATTAATTAAATGGATATACTTTTAGTATACGAAGGTCTTGAACATCGCGAGTACTTTTTCTTTAGTTCACTTAAATTTGGGACTTCTCCCATCTTTTACTCATTTTTACCACGGGTACCTTTTATACGAAATCTTATTAGGTATTCAAGTACACATTTTGCTGTAGGCTTTCTGAATTTACTGTCCAATAGAAAATTTTCAAATTCATTCACTTAGATTGTAATTCCTCGTGTCTATAAATAATTATGTGAGTCGGCCATGGTCGAACATACTCGTAAAGTTACAGCTCTGCGGGTGGTACATCGCTTACTCCCCCCAGAGGGTTTTTAAATTACAGATGTTCCTTTTAAAAATAGTTTCTGTATTTAGTTATTTGTTTGTCATTAGATATACATTAGGAAACGTTACCCGTACAAAATTTGGTATTTCATCTGTAGTCAAGATTGGTGAAGGTGGTTGAGTATTACGAAGCCTTTTTTGAGGTGGAGGGAGTATTATCTGTCGCTACTCGGCGACGGGGTGTTAGGGGGGTAGTCTTTGTTCGCCCCACGGCATCTACAGCCACTTAAATGATTGCTCGTCTTTGTCTTGAAGTTACAGCTGTACCGAGTTTTTCATTCCTACATCAGATTTTTATCATTTTTTATTTAATCATCTTGGAAGTGGAGAAATATTAGCAGCTCATCATACCGACTCTTCATATCGGCGTTTTCTTTTCCGACTATAAGCTTAATGTTTGAACCTGGAACCATGTAGTTTAGTTAAGTAATTATTGAAACTAACACTTTTATTTCAAGTATTTCTTACTTGAGTGTAAGAAATACTTGTCAGAAAGACTATGTAAATTGTTGTGGAATTAACCGTTGACGCTTAACAACAAAGTATCTCCGCTAAGTAATTGATATTAGTTGGCCCATTAAATACAATGAGACCACCGTGTACAAGGTTATGTGTTTATGCATCTGCGATGTGCAGGTATGTACGTTTCCATACGACGCGTCAAAATCCTACACAATACTCGCCGTGCTTAAATTGTTTTTGCCTTCGGCCTGTTGTTGAGTCCTATTGTAGGCCAATGTTTAGCCAAACGCTCAATGACCTAGTTTGATCTCTACATTGTATAAATTTTATTTCCTTGCTTCCTTAACGTTTTAAAAGTTAGTTTCTTTTTACCTTCCTAGTGCCTGCTCAGGTCTGAATTTTAAGAGCCACTAATGAAATTAATTGCACATGTTTTACATGCACCATTAACTTTTTCTAGCTAACTAATTAAATCTTGTTAAGTAATTGTAGGTGTACCTATATGGTAAGATTAAAGTGGTATTCAGGTTTTACCCTCATGTTCGGTTTATGTAGGCCCGATGCAGGCGTGGCGGCGAAAGCAGCGCTCCCTTGACACGCTACGGCGCGCGCGCATTGCTGTCAAGGCCCTCGGCTACCGGCGCGGGCGCATGGTATCCGCCAGCCGACCGCTTAACTTAATCCCAAAGATTATAGTGGGTTCCCTGTCATGAAACATCGTTTACCAATTTAAAAAAAATCCAAAATGTGTTCTCCAGAATATACTCGTAAACGTTCCATAAACCATAAACGATCCATAAACCATTGGTCCACTAGGTTTATGGAATATATTATAAGAAACTATTTCAAAGAATGTTGACATATTCTATTAATACCTACATGAATAAGAGAATAAAATTAATCATCACCTAAACCAGTCTTAGCTAGTACACTACTTAGCATGAGTCTTAGAATAAGAAGGGTTTAACTGAACCCATATCCTTAGCCCAGCACTGTGGCCAAGTCAAGATTGGCAAGTCTCACAAATATTATATTTTGAGTAGGTACTCTCAGACATGCAATTTTTTTACATCACGCTTGCTTTCTTTTAAGCGATATTTATTAGCTTTAAAAGAGCCAATTTCGAAATCGATTCTTCGAATAGAAAAAGTCTCTACCATTCTTTGCTTTGTCGCCATACATAAGCATCAGGTACAGCTACTACTCATACAGCCATAACATAAAACGTCAATCACATGCGTTCGATTTCGTATTCTGCACCTTTATCATTAATTGTTGCCATTTATATCCATTTGTTTACCTTATTTGTTGTTTTCTGTAACACGTGTAAAAATGGAATAACTTAACGTTGTTACTTGTTAGTTACTTATTCTTTATTCAACAAAATGCGGTCATTTTGTTGAGAACCACGATTTTAACATCTAAAAACATATTTTTACTAAAGTATTTTTTATACATATTGTGTTATAGGTATGAACTTTAGTCATTATGGTTTCAATGTATGTACTTACTACCTACCTACCTAAGAGCGGTGCGGAAATCAAGAAAACCACTAACTGTAAAGAATATTTGCGTTAAAACCGTCTAACTGTAGACAATCGTCGAGGTATAATGTATTTGCCATTTGCCTTATAAGATTTAACAGTATTTAGGTATGATATGAATATTAGGAATTTTTACACCTTTAACACGGTAACAAGTGACATCGCATAAGCATGTGTAAACTAGACCCAGTCAGTATCAGTAGATTCTATAAATGCAGTATCCAAAATGGATTATCAGTTATCACACATTAATCTGTCATAATACTCGTACCATCGTAACCGTCAGTAGTATTTTGCTATATGCATGGAATTTTGAAACATAACTCTGACTCAGTATTTGGTTCGCCTAAAGTCTAGATTTTTGCTAGTCATTCAGATGTTTTTGTGATAACCGATAGTTCAATCGGGCGTTTTTCGTCTGATGACGTCTGTTTTGCGAAGACATTAGGAATGATAATATTAGGTCCTTACATATGAAATTGGCGTTTTGTCGTACTGGGCACTTTGATCTCAAATATCTCTTCTTTGGTTAGAAATTCCAATTTCAAATTTATACAGCTATTTACTCATGCTTTTGTGTTTTGAAAATCGTAATTCATTTGTTTTTTTCTCTTTTGGTTTTTTTTTTGCGCCACTCTGTTTACAAAATGGAAAACTTGAAATATCGCGTTATTTACGAGTACGAGTTCCATCGTGGCACCAGTGCTGCAGAAACGGCTCGAAGGATTAATGATGTGTACGGCGAGGGTGTCGCAAAAGAAAACACAGTGCGTTTTTGGTTCCAACGTTTTCGTTCTGGAAATTTCGACCTGCAGAACAAGCCCCGTGGACGGCCGGAGACCAAAGTTGACAATGAAGAATTGAAGGTTATTGTGGAAGCGAATCCATCGCAAACCACGTCCGAGCTAGCTGCAGGATGCGGCGTTAGTGATAAAACTGTTTTAGTTCACTTGAAGCAAATTGGGAAGGTGAAAAAGCTTGAAAGGTGGGTACCTCATGAATTGAGTGCAGCAAACCGACAAACGCGCGTAGACTGCTGTGTTACATTACTCAACCGGCACAGTAATGAAGGGATTTTAAATCGAATCATTACCTGTGATCAAAAATGGATCCTGTATGATAATCGGAAACGCTCATCGCAATGGTTGAACCCTGGCGAACCAGCCAAATCCTGCCCCAAACGAAAATTGACTCAAAAAAAAATTACTTGTGAGCGTTTGGTGGACTAGCGCCGGCGTCGTTCACTACAGCTTTCTTCAATCTGGCCAGACGATTACGGCGGATATGTATTGTCAGCAACTGCAATCCATGATGGAAAAGCTAGCTGCTAAACAACCGAGGCTGGTCAATCGTTCTAGGCCACTGCTGCTTCAGGACAACGCTAGACCACACACTGCACAACAGACGGCTACCAAATTAGAGGAGCTTCAATTGGAATGCCTAAGACATCCACCTTACTCCCCGGACCTTGCTCCAACAGATTACCATTTTTTTCGAAATTTGGATAACTTCTTACAAGGGAAAAAATTTAACTCCGATGAGGCAGTCCAAAAGCGCTTTCAAAGATTTTATTGATTCCCGTCCGAATGGCTTTTTTAGTAAAGGGATCAATGAACTACCTATAAGGTGGCAAAAGTGCATAGATAGCAATGGTACATACTTTGATTAAATATATATATTATATTTAAAAAAAATCGACTTTATGTTCCTCCCATACAAAACGCCAATTTCATATGTAAGGACCTAATATTTATAATTCGCGCGGCCGTGGTTTAATCGCCGGCATACCTATAATAAACCGCCGTTGACGTCTCCTTGACATGTTGTATAGTATACAGCGACAAGCGTTCGCGTCACTGCCGCGTTATGCAACCACCCGTAACGTTAATGCAATGTTTCTTATATCATCTGTACATTCCGATCAGTTAATCGTACGTACGCCGATATTGGCGCACTATATATTTTCCATAGAAAAATGTATGGCGAATTTTGAAGAGACGAAAAGTTGAAAACTTTCCAGAGAATAATATGAAATGTGATGATGATTGAGGGTTGCTAAGATGGTCGAGGAGCACGGGCAAGGTATTATAGTTAGGTGGGGACTGCTCAAACAAAAAATACTCGGAACCTCATGCAATTGGCAGTGAGCTGAAAAAAATCCAAAATGGCGGATTCAAGATGGCCGCCATACAAATGTCGTGTTGTTCTATCACGGAAAGTATAAAAGATAAGAGAGTGGTTTCTTAGCAAAAGGTAATCAGGACCCGAAGGTGTTTTTGATGGGTAGAAAAAAATCAAAATGGCGGAATTTATTTTTGCATAGAAAATTTACATATCGAATATTAAAGAGACTACAATAATTATGCAAAGCATTGATGCAGTTTTTCGGCGAATTGCCAGAGAAAAATGTGAAAAGAGATGATGATCTAGGATTAGGTTGATGATTGAGGAGCACGGTCATGGTTTTAAAGATTGTTAAGTACTGTTTGAACAAAAAATACGCTGAACCTCATCCGATGAGGTTCAGCGTATTTTCTATTCAAACAGTAGTTAACTATCTTTAAAACCATGACCGTGCAATTTTTTCAGCCCACTGCCAATCGGATTCCAATTGGCGATGGAGATGACGGCGATAGTTTTATGGGCGGGAAGACAGCACGCGGGCCACATGTGGCTCGCGCCCACACGCGCCCTACTAGTTATTGTATATTACTAGCTGACCCGGTAAACGATATTTTGCCATTATGGATAATGGATATAAATAAATAGCTTACGACTTACTCTCAGGCCTACCAAACATACACAAAAAATTTCATAACAATCGGTCGAGCCGAGCTAGCTGACCCGGCAAACGTTGTTTTGCCATTAGATATATTTATACAAAAATCTTACGAACTACACACAGACCTATCGAACATACACAGACAACAATTAGTCAAGCGGTTTCGGAGGACTTTTATATTACTTAACGTTACATTTAATGTTAATTTTATCCACTTTGAGATTATTAATTTTACAAAGTAATGTGTTTACTGCCTAGTGCAAACTCCATTTGTATTCTTCAATCGCTCTCATTCGTCGTCACGTTATTGGTGGACCACTGGGCCAATCATCGCCAATTTCATTGATATTATTAAGACTGCTTCATCGACACTTAGCATAGAGGACTTCTGTTTACGGAAGTGGTAAAAATGGGGCAAACACACCAATTAAAGAAATATATTTTCTTTACATATTAGAGAATTGGAGATGCTACCAACTTATAATAAAATCTGAGATAGGTATCTCATGGGAACGTTGACGGGTTCTGCAGGATGTGAGATCCTTTGGGAAGTTTGTAATTGCAGTTATGCTAAGACCGGTTAGCATGGGAATTAGCTAGAAACTGCTTTGCAGATATCTTGTAACTTGATGTATCGGATCTTACTTGGAAATTGGAATACTGAAACATTAAATTATTTATCAATAAACGACCCATAGGACCTCATCTCTTGAAAACTCTTGAAAATTCTGAAGTTATGATTTTTCTTTTTAATGTTTCTACAATAACATTATCGTCGATATTTGTTTTCATGTTTTGTATAAACTACCCATCTAAAATGGAATTTAAATTTAAACTGTTTTGCATTTAACTTAATGTAAATAATTTAAAATGTTTTTCCTAAATTGAAAACATATTCCTCGTGTAGTTGCATAGTAATTTTAATAAAAGATTTAAATATGCGTATGTGAAAAACTCTTGCGAAAATCAATTTGACAAGTGTCCATTCAGGGCCAGGGAAACTGCTAAGTAGATTTTTCCTTGACACGAGGCCTGTTGCAACGGCCGCATCGGTTACAAGGTTACTACGACATGCCCTAGCGATTATTGTATTGTTATTTAAATTATTTCACTCGGAGATAGTTCTTCAGTGTCGAGATTCGATTTGAATATCAATAAACGTAATTTATTAAAACGACTTATTGAATTAGGTACATTTTAAAACAACGACCTGTTTGAATAAGACTATTATTAATCGGTAATTTATACTATGACTGGAAATACAACTCTATACCAGCTCCCACAGTTGATAGATAAATATTATTATCGACTATTAACTTCTGTAAACCGGCCCTTTTTAGTGGGGCAAGTTACGAGTATTGTTGATTCGGATATACATATTTCATTACCGAAAGTGCGGGTCGAGATATTCACGTTACAGTGTACCTTATAAGGCGTGGGCCAAAGTTCTCGAAGAGGTCTCTTTCGCAAGCCGCTCCTTGCGCCGCGGCGTCACTTTCTCCGGCTGGGTCGAATTTGTGAACTGTGCGACAGACTTGCTGTCATTTTAACTCTTGTACAGAGTTTCACATCGCCGTTAGGTACATCTGCAGGACGATCGTGTAAAAAGGTATCAATCGAAGAACTGCATCAATGTCAAAACAGGATTTTCAAGGGTTTTGATTGACATTGATATAGATCTTGAGTAATTGATACATTTTTACGCGATTACCCTGCTGAAGTGATTTACATCATCCGAGTAATTCTCCCTTAATTGGTAATTGGAATATTCCGATAAAATATAATATGTATGCACTATGCATAAACTATAAATGCTATAGCTTTACCTACTCGTAAAAAAAGGCTTTAGTTTAAGGAATGCATGTAAAATTATGTTATTTTAACCAAAACTTTCATATACAATAATTGCAGAATATACATATATTCATACATATAGCTCATAGTATACGTGGCTTACTTAATACTTATTATTAGTCCCCCTCCGCCCTCCAACTTGCAAGCTAAACTCCTGAGAGCGTATGCACGGAAACTTGTTAATGAGTCTTTAGAGCAAAGTGTGAGAGGTTGTGCCACACTTTTACCCACCTCCTCAGTTACTAAACAAACTAATTTACTTGTAAAGTTGTATTGCACAGAAAAATTTGTTGGTAATTTTCAGAGCACTTGCAAAGAATAACGGTGTTTTAAAAACTTCGTGTAAAGTGTGTTTTCGTTTCTTAGTTTGTCCATCATCTTGTTTTAGAACTATTGAAGCAGAACAATTCCGTCATACTTGATTTTTACGAAACTAACGCACACATCGGAAGCTCTCAAAAAAAGAACACTTTCCTGTTTTTACATTTTCATGGTTGTTACTTGTTCCGCTCATATTAGTCATATTATATGGTGGACTATCGAAAGCAAAATAGTACATTTCAATATAAGTGCGGAAAGTTTGTCATTTCTTTACGAGTCCCGGTTTGTTGACCCAAGCCGAAGGCGAGGGTCAACTATAAGGACGAGTAAAAATGACAATTCCGCACGTGTATTGAACGACGTTTTTTAATACATTTGCGAAAAAAAAAATTGGTTTTACATGTTTGCCTGCTCCGTGTTTGCATGCCGTGTTCGTGTTATGCGCTCCTGGTACGCCCGCTCCTGTGCCGCGTAGGAGGAAAACACAAAAGCACTAGTGCGGAAAAGAATAACTTTGCGCACGCTAAACATACATGGAAATGTCAACTTTTTGAGCAAATGTATTAAAAGGAATTTTTCGATTCTTGAGATTAGCGCGTTCAAACAAACAAACAAACTCTTCAGCTTTATAATATTAGTACAGATGTAATGACTTTGGACAGTATGTAAGTCCTGGACAAAATAGCAAACTAAAACTAGTTAAAAACCGTTTGAATAATTTAAAAATACCGGCTCCGTGCAACACATATTTAAAGTGTCTATCATTTAAACTTTTTACGATGTTTATTAGCAATATTAATTAGTGTATTTGAAGTACAAATTGTTATAAAACTTTATTACGCTGTTATATTAAAAGCAACTAAATAACGACTCATAAATCTGCGTGCTCCGTTTCAATTAATAATTAATCCTCCCCGCGGCACCGCGCGCTGTCCGGTATTCAATTCAGTTTCAGGACGTTTCAATTTCGTTTGTGAATTGTGTTTTTTTATTTGTTATTCAAATTAAACGATGCCAATCAAGTTTTGCCCCAATTTATGCTGCTGCCTGTACAGCTAATGGTTTTTAGTTCATTCGCTTGTTTTATTGGTTCCGTAACGTCTTAGTCATTGGGATATTTTGATTAAACTTTACGGAGAACTATTAAAAGATACATGGGTTGCTGTTCCGAGAATCAGATCAACTATGATATTATAATTTAATATTACATGGATGCTATGAGTCAGTTGTCAGTATTCATATTTCATTATATAGGTTAAACATAGACATAAAAAGCGTGTTGGATAGTCCTTCTATCGAGGAAGGCTGCTTGTATCTTAGGCTATATAACAACGTGCTATGATAGGAGCTAAAAAAAATGAAAAATGTTGCAAAAACTGGAAAAATTGTTCCTTTTGGATCTTCCGCTGCGTACACGTATAAAGTTACGCATAAATCATGCCTGACAGAATTGTTCTCCTTTAGAAGTTCTAAATAAAGTCTACGAAACCACATGTCTGTCTTTTAATATTGACTCACTGTAAGAGTGAGCCTCAACGCCGCAACGGAACATCGGATCAGACTACTTTTTATCCCAAAACAAACTACGATTCTCTCGGGAGGACAGCTAGTAATTAATACACTTGTAGGTATGGATTGTTCAAAGATTTTGTAGCTATTAGGTAGCTCGTAAACTAGTCAATAAGGCCAAGCTTTCAATAATATGTGGCTTTAGGTCACAAAGTGTCTGACCTCGCTGCCCTAATATTGGTTTACGGCTCTATAGCAGTCGGCTAGGGTACCTATATTGCTGTCTAAGTCGTACGCATGCCTAACAGCCTAACGTATTCAACGACTTTGAATTGTAGCGTTTAAATTGCTGACCAATTTGTCACTCATGTCCTTAATTAGTGACAGAATAGAATGTTTGAAACGGACAATTATGTTTTCAGAAAATAGATAAGATCAGTGACAATATGACATACCGACTAACCTACCTAGTACCTATATATTTTGTTAATTATACAGTGCAAAACTATACAAAAATTAACAAATGCTCAATTCGTTAAGTTATTAACTTAAACTCTAAGCAGCTGTGTTTAGTTTAGTAGGTATTATACCTAGCGTTTGTCAATTTACGTATACTTTTTTGTGAAATAAAGGAATAATTGGCGTACTTAGATTATCACCGTTTGTGTACCTATCAGAAAACTCGGAAGGTATTACTGACCGTATAATCCGGTGTAGCTACTTTTAAAAGTGCTGAATGTACGTCACTTATTGGCTATTGTAGTTCATTGTTCGAGCACGCCGACTGCCAGCACTCGCTAATGTTGTCGGCCTAGCAACACTCGAATCCATTCACCTCTCACCAGTCCACGGTTCTGCTGAACACTGCCGCCTCACGCCTGCCGCACTCAACTCTTGTGTTTATTCAAAAGTCGAAATCAACGAATCTACCCGCGATATTCAATTTCAAATTTTCGTGAATTTTTGCAATTTGTAAGCTAATTAGTAATTAGACATAACAGACTTATGGCAGTCCAATTGCGGGAATGCATTTAGTAATCTTTGCTTGAAAGTGTCCAAGTTAAAGAAATTAGTCCGAGCATCTAGGTTGAAGTGAGTAACCCGCAAATCTTGGAGTAATTTCTCTTCCAAGCTAAAATTTTTATATAAATACGTGAAGATGATATTGACATTTCCGCAATTTTACTGCCATATTGTTTTATCAGCTTACAAATTGTGAAAAACTACGAAAAATTTGAATTTTGCATGTCCCTTAAACTCAACCATTTCCATTTTGATAGTTATCGGTCGCGTGATTGGTATGTCTCGCTGACCAATCGCTTGATTCCCACGATGTGAATCAGATTAGTCTTCGCCATCGTGTCCTGTAGCGGAATCTTTTTATTTATTGAGGAATAATTGAATACCAGAAGTTTGTTTATGTCCAGCGTTTACACGGACGTACGCATTGTAATTCCGTGCGGTGCTATATATTAGATTTATTAACGTCCACGCCTTGCCATTCGCCGGTCACGTGTCGATTTGTTTACCGCCACATTCACACTGCATAGTGGATTAAATAAATGCACGAATTTGGTCGAAAACCTTGAAAATAAAAGTAAATAATATGTCTTAAGCGGTAGCTTGATGTATAAGCTATTATGGATTTTAACATAAGCAGAAGTACATGATAAAACTCAACAGAAAGGCTTTTCAAGTGCTGACCATCACTTTAAGGAAAATTTCACTCGATGGCTACTCGATGATGATATGATAAAAAAATAAACACTTACAGTACCTAGTGTTCTTAGGAAATCAAAAATAGGCATATACCCTGCACAGGGCGGACGGCGCGAAAAAATCCCGCCAGTTTATCGGTGCCAAAAATGCTTGTTTTGCCACTAACATATGGCGTAAACGTTAGGCCACGCTTTAGTTCGCTCTACCTATAAAATAATGACATATGGCGCTACTGTTTGCTTGTACGAAAAAAAAATACGTAAATCGTTCGAATGCCCATATCCTGAGTTTGATTTATCAGTGAAACGAAACTACAAATTAACCTCGATTGCAAGTTCAAGTTGGAGCAATTTGACCGACGAAGAAGTACGATTGTACGGAGGTAACTCTGCGGAGGGGACACATTCACCACCTTTCACTTCCCGCTTTTGTTATTCCGATGCCGCCGCTCTAGGCGACGGAAAGGCAGACGGCCTTGTAGCTTGCGTGCCTTCTAGCCGTCCCTTCCCATCATACAAAGCGCGCTAGAGGCTCCACAGTCCACACCATCGAATGACATCACGTGTATGAACGTGAAGCCTCATCAATTAGGCAAATCCTATAAGCCTATTACTGTATCGTAGTACCTTTGTTACGGTAATGGTTTTGACTTTTAAGCCACACCACCTGCTCAACGCGGATGCATCTAGATCGCCTCTAGTTTTGATTTAAGACTAGCTTCGGATAGGTATAATTACATGAGATCACAGCGCAGAAAAAACAGCCGTGTTAAATAAAACCTGAATAGATATAAATGTTCATGTAGGTAACATTTGCGTGTATTGGAAGCTAGAACGAGGCTCCAGGGCCGCGCTAACCTTGGCTTTTGAACGGAGACTTTCACGGTTAGACGGCCGCCGCGTTACATAAGATGCGCGTTCTATGCCGCCGCTGCTGTGATGACATCGAGATCGCTTGCCTGCCGGGTGCCGGCCGCCGCTAGAAACCAGCTTTTTGAACTCAACAATGAGTTAAGAAAGTAGTAGACGAACACGTAACGACAATTGCCTTCACTAAATTATGTAATAATTCCAATGAGATTAGTACTTAGCCTATAATAGTTGTTTAGTTTGTGTTTATATTATTTGTTAGTATCGTTTGATAGCGGTGCTCATGCCGGGTCGTTTTCTGTTAGCCTCATTATTTCTGGAGCTCGTTTCTAATTCTATAGGGCGTTTGACAAATTGTTGTTGGCCTGTTTAAGTTACAAGAGCGCATGGTCTTGACCTCTATATTATATTCGAGATAATTCAATAGTTTTCAATAATTAATTAATGGAAATCCACAGAAATCACTTGACATACTTACATTTTTTTATATGTATAACGAAGGTTTAAAACTTTAAACGCTTTAATTAATGTCAAATTAGTTGGCTCTCATTGAGCGATGATAATTAGTTATTCGGCATCATTCAAAATATGATAGCCTATAACTGCATAGATCATGTAAATGATGATCGTGTGTTCCCGTTTGCAGGTACAAGAGCGGGGTGCGCGGCGTGAGGGGCGCGGGCGGCGGGGGCGGCCTCAAGGCGCTGCCGAAGCGCGCCCGCACTCGCTGCAGGGGCATGAACATGGGGCAAAAGCTCTCCGGCGGAGTCAAGTCGGTGTCGCGCGACTGCACGGCGCCCTTCAAGGCGGTGGTGGCGCGCGAGCTGGCGCCCGAGCCGCCGCGCCCCGCGCGCCTCGACGCGCTGCTGGACGCGCCGCCCGCGCACCCCGACACGCAGGCCAAGCACGCCTGGAACCCCGACGACCGGTGGGTGCACGCACTAAATATACCTTATTTCATAGCGCACAGGAGTCATTTTTCAATATCAACGTTGATAAATATTTCACGACTTAGAACTATGTTTACGAGGGTACGCAAACGCGCCCTACGGCAGAAGAAGCCCATTGAAAGAAAAAAGTGCATCGAGTGAGACCACCAGTCCATTCTGGTGGGGACTTCAGAACTGGGGCATTCCTTCTAGAGTTTTATATAATCTCTGACAATAAGCGTACAAGTAGAGTTAATAACCCCCATGAATGAAGTGAACACAAAATCTTCCTTTCTACTTTTGCCCTACTTTAGCCGGTAAGTAGGGGATAATATTATGATGCCCTGCTTTTATATGCTAGGGGGACTGTACATAGCATTCCTGGTGGTTGAAATCTTCTTACGGTTTTCGTCGGCACGGGTACGTTACAGTATCAATAAAGCCCACTTGCGTCGGCCTGGGAGTGTGTTAACTTAAAGTTAACACGCTAACCCAGAGTGAAGTTGTCAAATTATCCAATGGAAGACTCTTGACTCTAGGGTTAAAAATGTAAGAATAACGCATCGACACAAAACACAAATTACTTACCTAGGGATTATATGACGCTTCCCTATTTACCGTAGATGAGCCTGCGAGACACGAAAAGTGAACGTGTCAATCACTCACGTAACGAAGACAGATTCGGCGGTTCAAATGGATTACTTTTTACGTGCCATTTTACAAGCGCAGTTTTCTACGCCATTTCGTTTTTATTGATAATTGAAAAAAATCCAAGACGAAGATTGTCGACGTAACTGTTACATAAAATCATAGTGTTTCCTTTTATTAACATTTAAACTTTATAGTTTTAAATTCTTTAATGAAGAAGCAATATCTCAATAGAAAAAAATAAAAGCAAAAGCAAAAATAAAAAAGGCTTTTCTGTCTTTATATACTCTGTTTTTTAATTGGGCATTTCATATGAGTTTTCGTGTCCTGACCAATGGGCTGAGTCTGTATCGTTAGTTAGCAACTCGCACTGGGTTATTAATTAAGAAAACAGAGGCAAAAATCCTATTTTTTGTATTATTTTTGCACAAGTTAGCAACTATAGATATTTCATTCAATCCACGATTACGCGCCCCACTCTGTCAAACTCCACACGAATCGAACGAAACATAAGCCATTTTGACAAAGTGGGGCGCGTCTTTGTGGATTAAAATATCTATATTATGGTATGTTGACATGATACCATACCAAGCTAGATTGGTAACTTGGGCAAAAATAATACAAAAGTAGGAATTATGCCCCCGATTTCTCAGTCAATAACCCAATGCTAGTTGCTAAATGCTAACTAACGATACAGAATCAGCCCACATGTTCCTGGCCAGATTCACGAATACAACCCAAGGATTTGTACGAATCCTTATTGCCGCATACTATTCACAAAAACTTGTAGAGGCGTCCTTGTTTTTTGCCATTTTCGGAGCAAAACGACTTCATAGACTACGTATTTGACGGAACAAGGTTGCTTTACCAATAAATTGCGGGTCAATAGGTCGGAGTGATTACGTTTAAATACAACCAGCTACCCTGACGTCATCTCGTTTAATTAATATTGCCGTGATCGTATTTAGTCTTTAACAGACCTCAGAGGAAATATAATAATTGGTAGGTCATCTGCACTACGAGTCAATACGATTCTTTGAGTTACATAATATGAAAATATCTTTTTTCTACGTCTTCTTTTTCTTTGCTCAGCTTCTTAGGTTGAGTCTGTCGGCTTTACATAGGATATGTTCTAGACAGTTTGCACAGGAGCTGTTTGATCTTCATCTTCCATTCACCGGGCGGGCTTCCATCCCTACGTTGACATATCGCCAGAGCAACGGTTCTTTTCTTCGTTTCTCATACGCATGACTATAGGGTTTAAAATTCTTTTCCGAGATCTGTTTCTAAATTCAGATACCAAAAAAATTGGAAATTCTTTACAAAAACCGACTTTAAATGCTCGTATTTTAGTATAAAAACCTCAAGCAATTACGTTTCGTTTTTCCAGATCGTTAAACATATTCGTGAAGGAGGAGGACGCGCTGACGTTCCACCGGCACCCGGTGGCGCAGAGCACGGACTGCATCCGCGGGCGCGTGGGCTACGCGCGCGGCCTGCACTGCTGGGAGGTGGTGTGGCCGGCGCGGCAGCGCGGCACGCACGCGGTGGTGGGCGTGGCCACGGCGCACGCGCCGCTGCACTCCGTGGGCTACCAGAGCCTCGTGGGCGCCACCGACCAGAGCTGGGGCTGGGATCTCGGCAGAAATAAGGTAAGTGTGCAGAAAGCATCCCCTCGACCGACCGATCTAGATCATTATATCTTCCACGTACTGCCCACTACTAGGAGCTGGTTCCATTGGTTCGTTCCTCCAGAGGATTCAGCTATCTTCTGCGTTTTTCTCACAGAATCATAATTGTGTGCTAGTTTTTTAAAACTAGCTTTCGGCTTACGTGAACTGCATTGTTTATGGTACAAAGTCAGAGTCACCAAGTCCTCGCCAAAACAACAGCTTTGATTTTCCTTTGGATGGTTGTTTGTCCCCCAGCCCCACAATCGCGAAATTTTGTATCAATCAATAAAACCGCATCAATTTCAAAACGTGATTTTCAACCAGTACCAATCCATGTTTTGACATTGATACATTTCTTTAATGACTGAAACAATTTTATGTGATCGGGGGGCAGATCTGTGCTGTTTTGTGTCAAACGTACAATATTGACACGTACATGTCGCGGTGTTCGCAGGTGTACCACAACGCGAAGGGCACGGGCAGCAGCGGCACGACGTACCCCGCGCTGCTGCGGCCCGACGAGCAGTTCCTCGTGCCCGACCGCTTGCTCGTGGTGCTGGACATGGACGAGGGCACGCTCGCCTTCTGCGCGGACGGGCGCTACCTGGGCGTGGCGGCGCGCGGCCTGCGCGGCAAGACGCTCTACCCCATCGTGTCCGCCGTGTGGGGCCACGCCGAGATCACCATGAAGTACATCGGCGGCCTCGACCGTGAGTACAAGCCGACTACAACTAACCGCTCGCCTTCTGCGCGGACGGGCGCTACCTGGGCGTGGCGGCGCGCGGCCTGCGCGGCAAGACGCTCTACCCCATCGTGTCCGCCGTGTGGGGCCACGCCGAGATCACCATGAAGTACATCGGCGGCCTCGACCGTGAGTACAAGCCGACTACAACTAACCGCTCGCCTTCTGCGCGGACGGGCGCTACCTGGGCGTGGCGGCGCGCGGCCTGCGCGGCAAGACGCTCTACCCCATCGTGTCCGCCGTGTGGGGCCACGCCGAGATCACCATGAAGTACATCGGCGGCCTCGACCGTGAGTACAAGCCGACTACAACTAACCGCTCGCCTTCTGCGCGGACGGGCGCTACCTGGGCGTGGCGGCGCGCGGCCTGCGCGGCAAGACGCTCTACCCCATCGTGTCCGCCGTGTGGGGCCACGCCGAGATCACCATGAAGTACATCGGCGGCCTCGACCGTGAGTACAAGCCGACTACAACTAACCGCTCGCCTTCTGCGCGGACGGGCGCTACCTGGGCGTGGCGGCGCGCGGCCTGCGCGGCAAGACGCTCTACCCCATCGTGTCCGCCGTGTGGGGCCACGCCGAGATCACCATGAAGTACATCGGCGGCCTCGACCGTGAGTACAAGCCGACTACAACTAACCGCTCGCCTTCTGCGCGGACGGGCGCTACCTGGGCGTGGCGGCGCGCGGCCTGCGCGGCAAGACGCTCTACCCCATCGTGTCCGCCGTGTGGGGCCACGCCGAGATCACCATGAAGTACATCGGCGGCCTCGACCGTGAGTACAAGCCGACTACAACTAACCGCTCGCCTTCTGCGCGGACGGGCGCTACCTGGGCGTGGCGGCGCGCGGCCTGCGCGGCAAGACGCTCTACCCCATCGTGTCCGCCGTGTGGGGCCACGCCGAGATCACCATGAAGTACATCGGCGGCCTCGACCGTGAGTACAAGCCGACTACAACTAACCGCTCGCCTTCTGCGCGGACGGGCGCTACCTGGGCGTGGCGGCGCGCGGCCTGCGCGGCAAGACGCTCTACCCCATCGTGTCCGCCGTGTGGGGCCACGCCGAGATCACCATGAAGTACATCGGCGGCCTCGACCGTGAGTACAAGCCGACTACAACTAACCGCTCGCCTTCTGCGCGGACGGGCGCTACCTGGGCGTGGCGGCGCGCGGCCTGCGCGGCAAGACGCTCTACCCCATCGTGTCCGCCGTGTGGGGCCACGCCGAGATCACCATGAAGTACATCGGCGGCCTCGACCGTGAGTACAAGCCGACTACAACTAACCGCTCGCCTTCTGCGCGGACGGGCGCTACCTGGGCGTGGCGGCGCGCGGCCTGCGCGGCAAGACGCTCTACCCCATCGTGTCCGCCGTGTGGGGCCACGCCGAGATCACCATGAAGTACATCGGCGGCCTCGACCGTGAGTACAAGCCGACTACAACTAACCGCTCGCCTTCTGCGCGGACGGGCGCTACCTGGGCGTGGCGGCGCGCGGCCTGCGCGGCAAGACGCTCTACCCCATCGTGTCCGCCGTGTGGGGCCACGCCGAGATCACCATGAAGTACATCGGCGGCCTCGACCGTGAGTACAAGCCGACTACAACTAACCGCTCGCCTTCTGCGCGGACGGGCGCTACCTGGGCGTGGCGGCGCGCGGCCTGCGCGGCAAGACGCTCTACCCCATCGTGTCCGCCGTGTGGGGCCACGCCGAGATCACCATGAAGTACATCGGCGGCCTCGACCGTGAGTACAAGCCGACTACAACTATAACCGATCGCCTTCTGCGCGAACCGTTCCAAATTTATCGCCATTTGAGCCCGCATCTCTTTGCATTTGAACTAGCTACTGAGTGATCTGCTACTGAGCTACCTTCGAAGACACTAATTTCGTGGATATTCAGTCCATGGGTAGGATTGTGGTGCCATCTATTAGGCAGCATTTCAATTCCAAAGGCCCATCATTTCAATTGGAGCTAGCATTGAACAGTTTTGTTGATGTTTGTTTGATATTGTTGCAGCGGAGCCACTGCCGCTAATGGAGCTGTGCAGACGCGTGATCCGCCAGCGCGTGGGGCGCGCGCGGCTCCGCGCGGCCGCCTCGCGCCTCGCGCTGCCGCCCGCGCTCACCGCCTACCTGCTGTACCGCGCGCCGTAGCCGCGCCCGCGCCGCCGCACCACGCCGAGGACTGTTCGCACACACCCCCGCCGCAGAGCCAGTGTCGAACGCAATACAGACGATCCGACGCGGACCCCGAAACTTGCACACGCAAAGTTCATTGTATTCACATACTCCCGTCTCGAGTGAAGTGTCCGACGCACGCTTGCATGTCAAGCGTCGAATGCCGGCCACGCACCATCCTTCCTATCGCCCAATCGGCAGGATCTGCCGATTGGATCAGATAGAACTGACCGTGTGTGAGCGTGGTTGGGCATGACAGTTAGTTGTCGCCATTTTGGCGCTGATTGTTGCGCAACCTAGCGTGAGCGTCCATGGAAGTAAGATAAAATGACATTCAAAACGACGGTGAATGTTCGAGGGTGGCGCTTCAAATCGGCACAAAAAAGGAACTCCAGATATCAGATGTATAGAAAGATTAAAATCTATAGAATAGAGATAGTGATGCCCACTCACGGTTAGTTTTATCTGACCCAATCAGAAGCTTCATGCCGAATGGACGATAGAATGGATAGTCTATGGCTAGACGAACGTAAGCTAACGCTGATATCGAACGCCGGATTACAAACTTGTGCTGTCAGTTTTAGTTTTTTCGTAAATGACGCGGGACCTTGTGGTGTTTAAAAGTACGTCCTATGAATTGTTTTGACAAAAGAATAGTTGCTGAAGCTTCCACAAACGGGGACTGGATCTAATGGCCTCGGATACTCTACGATTATATCTCATCCTCATAGTATAAAATATATTACATGGACGCTGATTTTCCCAAACATTACTGATAAACAGACTACTTTTAAAAGCGGAAATCTCTAAGCAAGACATTGTTGCCAATTCTGTTGAAATCTCAAAACTAATATGACGTGCCTTAAACTAGTTTTAACATCTTCAAAATACGGGGAGTATCTAAGAGAAAATATTATCACTAATTTTAGACGCGTCAAATTACTTTGATTTTGAGATTTTGCACAATAGAATTGGCACCGCTGTATGATGTACAAACTAAATTTCTTATAAATACGAGATTTAGAAAGCCAGAAAAAAAAATTAATTAATCCGCGATTAAATCATAATGATAATAGATATTTTTGCAAAATTCCACTCCAATGGTTTCTCAAAATTCCAGTGTTGGGGGAAATCACAGTCCATTCAATGTTAAGCCTCGCTTCCAATCCTAGTTGTAGCGTGTGAAACTTCCAAAACAAGACTATGATAATTCCAACGCTGTGTATGTTACAAAAATGCGTAATTATAAATTTAGTGAAGTGACATAGTTTCTAATTAATGTACCACGTTTAGATGTTCTCGTTTGACACGTCGCGTATTATTTCGATGTAACGTTATGATTTATTTTTGCACTATCTGTGATATTTATATTTTAAAGGAAACACCAGCATTTTTGTATGTGAAAAAAAATATTGTTACATTTGTGTGGAATCACACCGCTAAGAATTACGTGGAGTTCACAAGTGGACGGGTTGACTTCGATGTGAGCACAGTGGTGGGTGATTATTCTAATGGTACTATTCCGTTACCGATATTATCAAATTATGGACGTTTTATATACGATAATTAAATATTTTATAAGTTAAATGTGGCAGAAAATCATGAACAAAATTGTGTCGACACGGATCCGTGCGAAATGCGCGTCTCGAAAGCCATATGATCTCTTATCGAATATGAATCTGCATTGAATAGAACCTAGTCACTGCAGAACATCGTATTTATCTTGTTAAGAAATATAGTGACCGACAGCAATCTATGCATAAATCACGAGCCTCCGCGTTCGTGCCTAGGCCAGTGTATCGTTGGCAATCTTAAATACTATTTTATAGCTCATTTAAGTGACTGGTTTATTTTTAGTTTAGGATTTAAATTTTAAATCCCTATTGTAAAAACGTGTGATTGTGTGATGTGTACATATAAACTGTCTGTGACGATATGCATTTTCTTTATTTCTACTGAAAATTTTACGCTAACTGTGACAGAAGCATTGGATTCTAAGTTATAGAAGCGTATTCTAAGTTACGATTAAGAATCAACTGTATAAAATCCAATGAAATCAAATTATCTTCTTTCTACAGAAAAATTTACGCTAACTGTGACAAAAGAATTGGATTCTAAGTTATAATTAATCAACTGTATAAAGTCCAATGAAATAAAATTATTTTTTTTCTATTGAAAATTTACGCTAACAGTGAAAAAACAATTGGATTCTAAGTTAAAGAAGCGTTGGATTGTAAGTTATAATAAAAAATCAAGTGTATAAAAATCCAATGAAGTGAAATTATTTACCTTCTGCTTCCATAGCTTGTAAACTATGCCTTCCATTGCTTGTAGAAAATGGACTCTTTTAAATAGTTAGAGAAAAATATCAGATTTTTTTATTAATAAATAAACAGATTTTCCAGAAATAGCCTTCGGGCGTCAAGGGTTCATTTCGCACGTATTGGAGTATACTTTTTATCTTTTTAATGTTTTAGCATTATACAAAATGTTAAGCCAAATTTTTAGAACAAACGTTCTTTCTATTTATAATGTTTTATTGCTTGTGTAGGTATATAAATCTGGCTTAACAAAATACCGTCTGTCACGAAGCGATTTACCTTATTTTTCAAGTCTTTAGAAATCTTCTCTCTCTTACTGCCGAAATTGACCTATCTAGATTTGTCCTACTGGAAATAGAAATTTGACTTAACTTGTACGCAGTTTATGTTAAACTCTGATAGGGCAAATATGGATATGATTTAGTCTTTATGTGACACATTCTAGGGTGTAAAGCAATAACTATTTGAGAATACTATTTTCAATGCACTGTTCTCTAATTAAATAAGTCGGCCATTGAAAACGCGAATTATGAAGTTATTATACTGAAAAATGTGTTAAATAAGTACCTACTTCCATTTTAGTAAGTTTTTTTTATATGTTTACTGTACGAGCGAACAGTACTGTGTATGTATACATCCTGCGAGGATTAATACATAATGCCGTCGATATTCATATTTCACCT
The DNA here is from genome assembly GCA_036785405.1 of Coenonympha arcania. Lineage (NCBI taxonomy): Eukaryota > Metazoa > Arthropoda > Insecta > Lepidoptera > Nymphalidae > Coenonympha > Coenonympha arcania. The sequence continues at coordinate 6,178,839 of CM072072.1, read as the reverse complement.
AAGATTTATATATATCACGTCATTGATTCGACGACCGCGACCCGCGCTCGTCTGGTCAATACGAGTCAGACGAGCGCGGGACGCGGTACTCACCGGCAAGCTTCTGCGAATAGGTTATATCCATATTATTTTGTACGATAGGAAGAGGTTTCATGTGAATATTGACGTGTGAGAAGTAACTATGATAAACTGCCAAATGCGAAATGTATGAGTGAGTGATTGAGATGCGATTTGCGAATGAATGACAAGTGATAGATGAATGAATGAATGGCGAGCGAGTGCACAGTTTTAGCCGTGTGTTGAATATTTTTGTTTTAAGAGATAGATTCGTGGTAACATAAAATACACCAAGCTCGATGTACTATTGACGTTAAGTCCTTTAGGTTGAGCTCCAAAACAATGTAATTTTTCAGTTCATTCATTTATGCGTGTTAATTTATTTCAATACTTTTAATTGACAGAAAGGGGCTCATTCAAAAGGATAATTATATAATTATTAGCGAAATATCAACTTTTATTTTATAAACCGTCTTAATCCTGTATATAAAATATCATTTTGCGAAGTTAATGAATATTATTGTAAGTGGAAATTGCATTTTAGTTTTCTAAGTAGTAGGCAATATTTTTAAAGTCATTTCTAACAGAATACTGCTATGGACGGCGGAATCTCTTAGATGCAATGATTTAAAAAAAATAGGAAAACGATTGGAATAAATATACTGGTTAAGAAAATAATAAACGATTATGAAATAAAGTAAAGATTTTTATTGAATATCATATTTTACCATATTTTTAAATTAAATTTTTCTTTTACAAATTCAAAGGCGCCAAGATATCTTACAAGAAGCCTTATTGATATTGATAATTTACACAATTTTATTACAATACAGATTTTTTAACTATAACCGAAGAGGAATATCCTCTTTGCTGTGATAGTACTAGAAAGTTCCAAACCTTAGGAGATACAGTGAAACCTTTGAGCCTTGAACCTTTTTTTTGTTTTATGTAAACAATTTTTTTTAAATAATTTTAGCATACTTATTTAATTTTGTAGTCTAGCTAGTGTTAATAGTGCAAATTTAGTTATACAAAACCTCAACTAATTTGACGTGCCTAAAAATAATGCTCTACCTTCCAAAATGCTTTCCATGGAAAAGGATAGCACTATGTTAAGATGCGTCAAATTGGTTTAGAGATTTTGCACCACAGAATTGGCACCAGTCTAAAGTATTCCAATTAAAAAACACTGTATTGTAATAAATTCGGTAAATTATTATAATAGTTACATAAATATCGTTTAAAAGATGTGTTAGCTCAACCAACTTTTCAGTTTTCTATCGTGTAAGTGAAAACTAGGAATAAAGTAAATCACTGTCCTTTCAGATGTTTGCCAAGACCTAGTAATTGCTGCTGTAAAAGATGCTGTGGCAATTCTGCAGCAATTTAATGATTTCTTGATACCATTTTTGTAAAAATACTAAGTGATCGGCGGGGTTCGCTAAAATTGGGGAAACATACTTATAAGACTTACAAATCAAGCCCTAAAAAACGAGCTGTATTCTATCTTATGGTGATATCCATTTTGCCTCATTTAGCGGACCATGTCAATATGAGAAATCAGCATTATAACTTCTGTAAAATTACGCATAAGTATCAGCCCTGCTAAAAACACCGTAAACTTTGTGGGATATTTTTATTTTACAATCGTCTTTTTATAACCTTACAATTTGAAACACTCAAGTACAGATTATGCAAGAACTACATACTTTTCATCCTGTCGATTTAGTAGGAGTTTTGTATAGTCAGGCGAAAAGAGTAGAAAAATGGTGGCGCCACTTGTCTTGAAACACAAATGGACGGACGGTATGAATAATTTTAGTTTAATACGTGTTCGATATACATGTTAATAAATAAAATAAATCGCTAAATCTTAAATGTTTATATTTTAATAGCTGACCCGGCAAACATTGTTTTGCCATGAGGGATATTAAAAATATATTACGACTTACTCAGAGCTAGCAGAACATACGCAGAAAATTTCATAACAATCGGTAGAGCCGTTTCGGAAGAGTTTGGTAACAAACACGCGACGGGAGAATTTAAATTCTTGTGTTCTTCTTGGTATTCGAGGATTAAAAATCTCGCGTCTCAGTCTAAGAGTACGTCGTAAGCCTCTTTTTATTTTATTTCCCTAGTGGCAAAACAACGTTTGCAAGGTCAACAAGTATTACATAAAATGCCATTAAAACTTTCAGTCGCACAGGGTGTGGTGCTCGAGGACAGTGTCGTCGGTGATGATGATGGTGTGGTCCTCCGCGAAGTCTTGCGGCAGGTCGATCTGCGCCGTCAGCTCCTGCAGACCTTCGATCAGCTCGTTCAGTGACGCCTGAATAAGGGGATTAAAAAAACCAAAGGTTGAAAAAATATTAAAGTTTAGGCTATAGTCGTGTTATTATCTCGCTGCAGACTCGGTCATAAATCATTCGAGTGTTTCGCTTTTGTTGTCCTTTGTTGAGTTGTGCATTACTGCAGAACAACAAAAGCGAAACACTCGAGTGATTTATGGCCGAGTCTGCAGCAAGATAATAGTCCTATTTATTACCTATTCTTTATACAATCAAAGTAGGAAGTAAACAGAAAAATATGTGAATAAAATATAAATTTATACCATAGTCTACCATACCATATTGGCGTAATTTTATAGCAATTTATGTCGCATTTCTCTACCAATAGGTATAAATATCCATTGCTAAAAACTTGAAATCTCTTGCCATGCCGTGACCAGTGTGCGGTAGCCTTTCTGCACTACGATTACTCTCTGTCTCTATTTTATTTAGATTTGAAGGAAAGCGGGGTTAGACAAAGTAACAGTCGTTTAGCGTTCACGACAGTAGACAAAAATGTATGGACAAACCACGTCGAAATATTTTAATTACGAATTAGGTCTATGTAGTTTTTTTTGGTTGAATCCCTTTTTACCTTGGTCTCATTAAACTTTTCCAAATGGCTATCCATGGCTGGATCCTCCATTTCAAAAGGCTCGGCCAACACCCTCAAGTTGTCGGGCAGTAACGACAAATCCAGCTCATCGGTCGATTCACTTTTTAGTATTCTGTAATGAAATATGAAGCGTATAAATAACACCCAAGAATCTTTGTAATCTAGAATAATATAGATCAGTGCTTATTATGCTGTATGCATGTATTATGCTTGACACATTACGAATATGGTTTTTTGAAAGAAAATCAAACAAAAACAGGTATAGAAATATACCATCGGTATATTATAATCGAATATAAAAATGAACGCCTCTCTACATGTTTAAACTTAGGCGTTGAAATAATGATACAGTGGACGTTTATTTTTAAATTAGACGATATTTATTACAAGGTGATTCAGTAAGATTGATTTCTTATATAGACACCGGGGACCTTCAGTATTTTGCTATAATATATGACATATTTCACTTCACTGCTACAATACTATGAAAACTTAGATGGACGTTTTCATATTCTCCATTTTACAGCCGTAACTTGTGGAGATACGTAAGGTTTGTACATACCACTTGACTGCGATCTCACCTGAGTGTACCTAAATGACGATGTAGCCAAAGATTTTATCGTAACAAATTGAATGTAAGCACGATCGACGTAATTCGATGCCAGGAATCAGACCCGCGATTGCACCAGGAAGCTGGGTGAATGCGGCTACTTTCACTCATCGACTGCAGTAATGCACAGGAGTCGTGCCATAGGGCCCGTGAGTGGGAAAGAGAGCGAAACACTCGAATATTTATGGCCGAGCCTGCAGCGATATAATAACACTACTTTGGCGGTTGATACGGGCAATAGGGAAATTTCCCTCCAGGCAGATGTTATGCCTGGGGACCAAGCGTGTGACGTCAGAATTTGTATTTAAGAACGCTCGTCGAAAGCTCCGTCAGCGTGTGCTAGGGTACTGGTTACGCCATCTATAAGTCGTACCTGAGTATCCTCCGCCTGGTGAACTCGGGCCCGGTGAGCACGCTGACGGTGGCCAGCGTGGTGGCGTCGTGCGGACGCGCGCGCCGCTCCAGCCGCGCCCACGGCACGCGCAGCCGCAGCGCGTGCTCGCCGCGCCGCGCCAGCACGCGCCGCGCGCCCAGCAGCACGGACTCCGCCTCGATGAACCTGTATTGCACTGCGAACAATTGGAATCCCGTTCCACTTTACTGTTTCAAAATAAATTAAAGACAACAACAAATAAGAAATTTTAAAGGCACTATCTATATCCCTGTCGCCGTACTTTATGAGGCCCAACCGGCGCACGCGCTACTCACAGTTAAAGTGCACGCGCGCGGCCAGGAAGGCGGGCGCGGCGGCCTTGTTGAGCAGCTTCAGCTCGATGTCGGAGCGCGACACTGCGCGCACGGCGTCGTGCTCGCAGTGTGCACGCGCTACTCACAGTTGAAGTGCACGCGCGCGGCCAGGAAGGCGGGCGCGGCGGCCTTGTTGAGCAGCTTCAGCTCGATGTCGGAGCGCGACACTGCGCGCACGGCGTTGTGCTCGCAGTGTGCACGCGCTACTCACAGTTGAAGTGCACGCGCGCGGCCAGGAAGGCGGGCGCGGCGGCCTTGTTGAGCAGCTTCAGCTCGATGTCGGAGCGCGACACTGCGCGCACGGCGTCGTGCTCGCAGTGTGCACGCGCTACTCACAGTTGAAGTGCACGCGCGCGGCCAGGAAGGCGGGCGCGGCGGCCTTGTTGAGCAGCTTCAGCTCGATGTCGGAGCGCGACACTGCGCGCACGGCGTCGTGCTCGCAGTGTGCACGCGCTACTCACAGTTGAAGTGCACGCGCGCGGCCAGGAAGGCGGGCGCGGCGGCCTTGTTGAGCAGCTTCAGCTCGATGTCGGAGCGCGACACTGCGCGCACGGCGTCGTGCTCGCAGTGTGCACGCGCTACTCACAGTTGAAGTGCACGCGCGCGGCCAGGAAGGCGGGCGCGGCGGCCTTGTTGAGCAGCTTCAGCTCGATGTCGGAGCGCGACACTGCGCGCACGGCGTCGTGCTCGCAGTGTGCACGCGCTACTCACAGTTGAAGTGCACGCGCGCGGCCAGGAAGGCGGGCGCGGCGGCCTTGTTGAGCAGCTTCAGCTCGATGTCGGAGCGCGACACTGCGCGCACGGCGTCGTGCTCGCAGTGTGCACGCGCTACTCACAGTTGAAGTGCACGCGCGCGGCCAGGAAGGCGGGCGCGGCGGCCTTGTTGAGCAGCTTCAGCTCGATGTCGGAGCGCGACACTGCGCGCACGGCGTCGTGCTCGCAGTGTGCACGCGCTACTCACAGTTGAAGTGCACGCGCGCGGCCAGGAAGGCGGGCGCGGCGGCCTTGTTGAGCAGCTTCAGCTCGATGTCGGAGCGCGACACTGCGCGCACGGCGTCGTGCTCGCAGTGTGCACGCGCTACTCACAGTTGAAGTGCACGCGCGCGGCCAGGAAGGCGGGCGCGGCGGCCTTGTTGAGCAGCTTCAGCTCGATGTCGGAGCGCGACACTGCGCGCACGGCGTCGTGCTCGCAGTGTGCACGCGCTACTCACAGTTGAAGTGCACGCGCGCGGCCAGGAAGGCGGGCGCGGCGGCCTTGTTGAGCAGCTTCAGCTCGATGTCGGAGCGCGACACTGCGCGCACGGCGTCGTGCTCGCAGTGTGCACGCGCTACTCACAGTTGAAGTGCACGCGCGCGGCCAGGAAGGCGGGCGCGGCGGCCTTGTTGAGCAGCTTCAGCTCGATGTCGGAGCGCGACACTGCGCGCACGGCGTCGTGCTCGCAGTGTGCACGCGCTACTCACAGTTGAAGTGCACGCGCGCGGCCAGGAAGGCGGGCGCGGCGGCCTTGTTGAGCAGCTTCAGCTCGATGTCGGAGCGCGACACTGCGCGCACGGCGTCGTGCTCGCAGTGTGCACGCGCTACTCACAGTTGAAGTGCACGCGCGCGGCCAGGAAGGCGGGCGCGGCGGCCTTGTTGAGCAGCTTCAGCTCGATGTCGGAGCGCGACACTGCGCGCACGGCGTCGTGCTCGCAGTGTGCACGCGCTACTCACAGTTGAAGTGCACGCGCGCGGCCAGGAAGGCGGGCGCGGCGGCCTTGTTGAGCAGCTTCAGCTCGATGTCGGAGCGCGACACTGCGCGCACGGCGTCGTGCTCGCAGTGTGCACGCGCTACTCACAGTTGAAGTGCACGCGCGCGGCCAGGAATGCGGGCGCGGCGGCCTTGTTGAGCAGCTTCAGCTCGATGTCGGAGCGCGACACTGCGCGCACGGCGTCGTGCTCGCAGTGTGCACGCGCTACTCACAGTTGAAGTGCACGCGCGCGGCCAGGAAGGCGGGCGCGGCGGCCTTGTTGAGCAGCTTCAGCTCGATGTCGGAGCGCGACACTGCGCGCACGGCGTCGTGCTCGCAGTGTGCACGCGCTACTCACAGTTGAAGTGCACGCGCGCGGCCAGGAAGGCGGGCGCGGCGGCCTTGTTGAGCAGCTTCAGCTCGATGTCGGAGCGCGACACTGCGCGCACGGCGTCGTGCTCGCAGTGTGCACGCGCTACTCACAGTTGAAGTGCACGCGCGCGGCCAGGAAGGCGGGCGCGGCGGCCTTGTTGAGCAGCTTCAGCTCGATGTCGGAGCGCGACACTGCGCGCACGGCGTCGTGCTCGCAGTGTGCACGCGCTACTCACAGTTGAAGTGCACGCGCGCGGCCAGGAAGGCGGGCGCGGCGGCCTTGTTGAGCAGCTTCAGCTCGATGTCGGAGCGCGACACTGCGCGCACGGCGTCGTGCTCGCAGTGTGCACGCGCTACTCACAGTGGAAGTGCACGCGCGCGGCCAGGAAGGCGGGCGCGGCGGCCTTGTTGAGCAGCTTCAGCTCGATGTCGGAGCGCGACACTGCGCGCACGGCGTCGTGCTCGCAGTGTGCACGCGCTACTCACAGTTGAAGTGCACGCGCGCGGCCAGGAAGGCGGGCGCGGCGGCCTTGTTGAGCAGCTTCAGCTCGATGTCGGAGCGCGACACTGCGCGCACGGCGTCGTGCTCGCAGTGTGCACGCGCTACTCACAGTTGAAGTGCACGCGCGCGGCCAGGAAGGCGGGCGCGGCGGCCTTGTTGAGCAGCTTCAGCTCGATGTCGGAGCGCGACACTGCGCGCACGGCGTCGTGCTCGCAGTGTGCACGCGCTACTCACAGTTGAAGTGCACGCGCGCGGCCAGGAAGGCGGGCGCGGCGGCCTTGTTGAGCAGCTTCAGCTCGATGTCGGAGCGCGACACTGCGCGCACGGCGTCGTGCTCGCAGTGTGCACGCGCTACTCACAGTTGAAGTGCACGCGCGCGGCCAGGAAGGCGGGCGCGGCGGCCTTGTTGAGCAGCTTCAGCTCGATGTCGGAGCGCGACACTGCGCGCACGGCGTCGTGCTCGCAGTGTGCACGCGCTACTCACAGTTGAAGTGCACGCGCGCGGCCAGGAAGGCGGGCGCGGCGGCCTTGTTGAGCAGCTTCAGCTCGATGTCGGAGCGCGACACTGCGCGCACGGCGTCGTGCTCGCAGTGTGCACGCGCTACTCACAGTTGAAGTGCACGCGCGCGGCCAGGAAGGCGGGCGCGGCGGCCTTGTTGAGCAGCTTCAGCTCGATGTCGGAGCGCGACACTGCGCGCACGGCGTCGTGCTCGCAGTGTGCACGCGCTACTCACAGTTGAAGTGCACGCGCGCGGCCAGGAAGGCGGGCGCGGCGGCCTTGTTGAGCAGCTTCAGCTCGATGTCGGAGCGCGACACTGCGCGCACGGCGTCGTGCTCGCAGTGTGCACGCGCTACTCACAGTTGAAGTGCACGCGCGCGGCCAGGAAGGCGGGCGCGGCGGCCTTGTTGAGCAGCTTCAGCTCGATGTCGGAGCGCGACACTGCGCGCACGAGAGCCGCGTCACCGTACTTTATGAGGCCCGACCAGCGCACGGCGTCGTTGCTGGCGCACCCGTGCAGCATGATCTGCATTTAAGAAAAAGCTGTCAGGATTGAGCATGATGAAAAATAAAACCCCTATTAAGAGTACCACTTGTAAACGACTGTGCCCCTTCCCTTCTCTACCCTCTTCTGTACAATCTGCCACTGATACCTACAAGGCATAGTCGCTTCACATACTCGAGGCAGCACAGTGGTGTGCGAGTGCAAGAGTGTAGTTGGTGCCCTCATCCTTGCCTTGCCCCTAACGCTCCTTTCAGCGTCATCTTTTGAACTATCAATCGTGAGTAGAGCTCTGAATAATATTGCGCTCTGAGAGGAATAATCGAAGAAACGTTAGTTTCTTAAGATCTTACAAAATTGTTTGAAACTCACCTTTTTAGAATAATCGCTGTTCTTATCAAACACCAAGTGCAACGCCGCGGCGTGAGGAAGGCAGGAGCTCGGGGCGAAAACAATCTGCAACGGTCTGCGTTCGCACGGACCGAACGACAGGACAATTGTCCCTCGGGATTCAATCCCCGGGCAATCCAGCGTGAATCCCTCGCCGATGATCTGGCAGCGGATTTGAATCTTTTGATCCGTGGAGTTCTTAAGACTGAGTTCCTTTCTCTCCGCGCGGACAAAGGTCATGTTTTTGTAATTGGTTTTGATCGGGAATGACTTTGGTCTATCCGAACCTCCCGTCACTTCTATTTTCGATATGTTGTCGTTTGATTTCTCTTCCAGAATAAGTGTTCTGCCGAGAAAAAATATTTTACTTTAATTCACTAAAACATTAGAATACAGTTATATATAAAAAAATAAAGTTTGAATTTTATTTCGCGGCGGTAGCGATCCTGCCGTCTGCGTCGAAGGTAGTGGGTACGACTCCCACAACTGGAAAATGTTTGTGTGATGAGCATGAAAGATTTCCAGTGTCTAGGTGTTTTCCAATATAAATTGTATTTATGTTTATTAAATATTATGTATGTATATGTATTATCAGTTATCTAGTACCCATAACACAAGTTTTCGCCTATTTTGGAGCTGACTTGTGTAATTGTCCTGATATATTTATATATTTATTCAACCTGGTATCGGATTCCATTCATCCATCCCTTTCACCCAAATTGGTACAATACTCGTGACGTACAGGCTACAGAAGTAAAAACATGAAAAATCTGAGTATTTGAACCTTCAATCTTATTTTTATGTACACTTACCCCTCGTTCAAAACGTCGGGTGGTCCGACGTACACGAGTTTGAGCAGGCACACGCCGCCGGGGCGTATCTCCACCGTGTTCGCGGACACCTTGAAGGGCGAGGGCCCGTCGCCGCTGCTCTTGCTGCGGAACTTGACCGCCCACACGCCGCCCACCGAGCCCGTGTTGCAGAGGCTGACCGTCGTTGGCTCTGGAAGACAACACAGAATCCATACTTCTTCAAAACTCCTCCGTAACGGCTTGACTAATTATAATGAAATTTTTGAAACAAATTTTCATTCGGACGATATCGCGCAGGAGCAATAGGCTAAAGAAAATTTTTGGTTTGACAAAAATCCCGTCACGAAGAAAATCTTCGAGAATCTTTATCTAAAAGATTCTCTTACTGGTCAACAGGATGCGCATTGCATGCAATCACTGACACGATCAGGCTCACCCGCTTCAGCACCGTGCTGAAGCCGATCAGCGCCACGGTCAGAGTGCCGGTGAACGGCGCCGACTGATCATCTCTTCAATATAAACAACACCCCTCTCACCATTAGTGAGCAGCAGTTTCCCGACCGGCGGCTGCACGGCGAGGCTGGCGCTGCCCACTGACGCGACCAGGCTCACCCGCTTCAGCACCGTGCTGATGCCGATCAGCGCCACGGTCAGAGTGCCGGTGAACGATGCCGACTGATCAGCTGTTGACAAGAGAAACAAACAATTAAAAAAAAATACTCCCCTATTATTCAGACGTGTATTCCCCTATTATTATATGGATCTCGTGGGTTCGGCGGCCAACTTCGGAAAGCTACGGGAGTTCGTGCACGCGTGGCATAAGAGGCGAAGCGGCTTGGAGTGACACAGAGAATTTATGCTGTGGACAGCGACGGCGCGGCGAGTCCGTCTTTTGTATCGTCCTGCCCCAGAATGGGGAGAGTGAGTTCATAGGGACAAGGAGCGAGAGGAAACAACTTGTAGAGAGTCAAGAAGGCGCCCCGGGAACACGCCAAGAGCAAGTACCGAACTGGCGCCCTCCCGCGTTTCGGCCCCCATAACCGCGAGGTTGATGGGCCATGGGTGGAGGAGGGTTGTCCCTATTCAGACGTGTAATTTTTGTGACAAGCTCTTGAACCTATGTCCTTGTCATTCATACGTCGGAAATTACGAATACCTACCTTTTCTGACGTCAGTGTAAAAAAATCTAAACGTAATAAGATGACCGACTGATATGCCTCAAAGTACTAAACGAATCTGGTTAAGAGGCATACATAGCTAGATGACATACACGATCCCCTAGTAATTTTTGAAAATTCAACCCCCTATGGGACTAAATTTCTTTGGACAGGGTTTGTAGGTTCAGTTCCTGGCTCTGCCCAACGCTACTTAAATTTTGCAAATGCATATGACAATCCGATATCTAGTGGCATATTTAAAAAAACTTACTCATTTCCAATTCAGCCAGCTTGGGCGAGCTGAAAGTGATGGCAACTTTGATAGCATTCCCGCTGCTCAGTCTACAAAGTTGCTTATTGATTCCCTTCTTGGTTTTCACCGCTCCGTCCTCCACGCACCCTGAACGATCCATGAGCACTTTGTTCACATCGTTCTTCTTAATTTCCTGCACGGACTTAATAACAAACAAGCTCTCCCCCATTGTTATAGACAACTCAAGCTGTAAGTCCACGGGACAATCGCTTATGAGTACGAAGTGTTTCGTGACCGAGGCCTTTTCTTGTATCGGTGGGAAGGTAACTTTGTTAACGCCGTCGCAGGATAGTGCTTGTATTACGGGCAGTTTGAAGCTGACTTCTAAATTTCCTTTGTACTCATCATCGCGGTCCATTGAAGAGTCTTTGAAGTGTAAAGTAAACGGTAGATATTTGTTCATTTCTGTATTAGATGTAATATAGATGGTAAATCTCTCAGTTTTCCTCGGAGATAGCAGCAGAGGGAATCTCGGAAGCTCTATGGACAGGTCTCTGTTAAGGTTGGGTATGTCGTCGAACTCGAATCTCGCCGTCAACCAGTTGTCCACGAGGGTTGTCACTGAGATGGTAGCGGCAACGCTCACACCTGTGTACAACATATCATTTTTCATTACAACTTATTCATGCCATTTTTTACACACTACAAGTAATTAGTAACCACTGATGGTTAATACTAAGCATCGCACAAATTAGCTGAATAGTTTAGCGGTGCGTCTGTGACAGTAGAGTGGTAACTAGCCAATTTAGAATTTATAAAATAAAATACAGTTGAAGTGTCATCAAAATCGGTTCAGTCGTTCAGCTATAGAAAAAATACTTCACTCAAAATAATTACAAAGTTGCTGCATATAATTTGTCAGTATTTCTATCACATTAAAAATGGTTTCGCATTTATCTATTAGAATCAAAATATACTTACCAACAAATCCTTCAATGCGACTCGTTGTTATTTCCGCTATTTTTTCTGCAAAAGATTATTTATTTTATATTATTACAAATATTTTATGCATGTTTCACATCCCATTCGCATACAAATTGATGAGCAATGATATTTTTTAATATAATATCATATTAGATGTTATGTATGCGATACTTTAGTATTTATTAAGAACAATATATTAGTTACAAGATTTTCAGCTGTAGCCATGTTACCTTATCGATTCTTTTTCTACTTTTAATATTGAAACAAAATTCAAAAAATGTATGGGAATGACAGATTTGATCGCGTGATTCTAATAAATTTTCTGAATTTTGTTCCATTAGCAATCAGAAAAAGAAAAAGTAACACAACTACTAGGCTTGTAGTCATATCAGGCAGGTTTTAGTAACATAGTAATATGTATGTAAGTAACAAGTTTTTTAGTAATAGATATAAGTAATTTTAGTGACAACCCCTCGTAAGCAAAGCAAGCCCACAAACCTTCAGGCAACCCCTTCTGAGCGAAGCCCTGCAATTCTGTACGCAGCTCCTCCCAGTCTACGGAACTATCTAACTCACTGTACTTTATAGTGGGGGAGGGGAAGCGAGATACGTTAGCGTCGCCTGAAAACAACTACAAATTACCACCTTATTATGATACATATAAGGGTTATACAACGTGTAACGAGATTAAGAAATAATATTGAAGGATATTATGATAAGGAATCCATGAAACTTTCCTAGGAAACGCATCAAAACCGAAGCTAAGGAAATTTGTAAGGAAACCATTGCCATAGTTTATACTGAAAGAAATCAAATACAGCCCTAAAATCACATGCAAATGCTCTATTATATATCGATTTATATACAAAGTGCAGACTAAATAAAGTACAGAACAAAAACCTTTAATAAATAGCGAGTTGAAACTAAATGTTGCCTAATTGAGTACACTTATTATAATATTGTATTTGACTAACTAGAGCAATAATAATCTGATGATTAATTAATTAAATATTCTAATCACAAAGGGCATCAAAATTGTATTGAAATTTACGATTTCGCGTGTTGATTATTATTGAACTTCAATAGGTTTGTCTTAAAATCTTTTAAATTACTATAAATTTAAATACCAATCAAAATTTCGCTCGCAGCGGGATTTGAACCCGCGTCCCCCAGCGATCGCGGCCGGGTGCTCTAACCACTGAGCTATACGAGCTATACCTCTGCGATGAAATTTAGATTCGTAATTTTCAGGTCCTTAGGCAGAACCAGCGCCATCTATTATCAGTTATGTTAAAAAAAATATGCTTATTTCACAGGGTGATCCTTATCCAATACACTTAAGTACCCTTCAATATTATATCGTTATTTCGTGCCACGTTATACATCATACAAATTGTAAAAGCATACCTTTGCTAGAAGAGAGTGGACTCTCCACTGCTTTAAAACTTGTGGTGATATCTTGGACAGTGTTGCGGGTGGATGGACTCCTGCTGGACGCTGGCGACTTGGAGCGGGTCAGTCTAGGACTCCTCAACTTTTCCCCTTCACCAGTCTCAGCATTGGCAGAATCACGATTAAACATCACTTTGGGAATCGTGTTCTTCTCACTGATCTTGAGTTTGTCGAGTGATATCACAGTATTCACTGTACCAGAGGAGCTGGCCGTGTCAGCGTTTTTTGTGTCTCTCAGATTAGTTACACAGATGTCTCTGTTGGGGTCATTGTTTTCGGTGTTCTCTAGTATGTTCAGTTGCAGCTCTGTGAGGGGTTGTTTCCTGTGCGTTGCTGGTTTGGCTTGTTTGTTTAGCTGGAGCATCTCTGAGACACTGACGTTTGATTGCTTACCTAAAAATAAATATTGTAATGTTTTTGAAATAGTACATTATTAATAAGACCGACTGATTATAGAGAGTCTCTCTACGTCCCGGTTTCGTGTCGGGACGAAACGTGCGTCGAAGAAAGTTTTGGAAAATTGTGTGGTATTCCATGTGAGCAGGGTTCCTGCATATTGTACCGTATAGAATCTTTTCAAGCAACGGATTATAACAAGAAAAATCAATCTGTCCTAATAATTATGGATTTCCGCAAAATAACGCCTGCTTCATTTAATAGTACATTATGCTACAAGTGTGCAAAGTTAGTCGTCTCACTTGAGACGGTATTATAAGTGCAAGCCGCAGGCGAGCTTGAGACTGTTATAATTAATTTGCGTACGCGTACCATACGACGTTTTTGAACAAGAAATAAAAAACAAACCTTAAATTTTTAGGCAGGCCTAACTTCAGTCTGTTATGAAACTATTGCAACATTCAGAAAGACTTTAGAAGAACGGATGAGAAATTACAATGAATAAATTAGTGATAAACTAGAGTATCCTTACCTAAATAGTCAGCAATTTTAGAAATACTCAAAGAATTTTCCATAGAGCATTCTGTATCATCAGTCATAAATGGTGTAGAATGCAAGTTCCTCAGCAGAATATCCGTAGGCTTGGAGGAACTTATGAATGGTTTCCGACTTGCGTTCTGATTCATTGTTTTACAGGGCTGTAATGCTGGTCCTTTAGATAGGGTACATGTATTCCTTTTATTAGCTATGTCAGCATTTTGAGGTTTTGGCGGTGCGAATACAGCTGAATTGTCAGCATTTTGTGGTTTTGGCATCACCATTGGAGAACTTATGGCTGGGAACAAGTTGGTGGGGATGGGTTTGTCCTGCCGCGGCTGTCTTACAGGCACACTGTCTAAAGTTTGATCTAATTTGTAGGTGCCATTAATATTGTTCTGGGAAGCATCTGCACCCACAGATGATACTGAAAGGAATAACGATTTTATAAATATTTATCAGAACATTACATAGTTTGGAACTAGATTGCGATGTGTGTAATGTCCTGATATATACAGGCTGTCCCTGGATAAAGTGCAACCCCGAAAGGGGGTGAAACTAGACCATAAATTATCGACAAAAAAATTGAAAAAAAATTCTAAAAAAATTATTTTACTTTTTATTAGCAAATTAAGATTTTTATTTGATAAGTAGACTCTATGTAAGAAAAAAAAACGATTTCTTCAAAATTAGTGGGTCGACTGCTTTCAAATAAAAAAAATATTATGCCACATACTTGGCGGTAAGGATTAAATAACAATTAGCTCGCAAAAAAGTAGCATCATGACATAAAATTAGCTTTTTATGAAAAAGAAACCCTTTTTTATGACTATTTTTTTCAATGATCTCTAAATTTCTCAGAAAAATGCCCCCAATACCAGAAGATCTTACGATTTAAGAGTATTCTCTATCAAATTACCTTTCAAATAGAAAAAAATCTTCGTTGTAACCCAAGAAATGGGCTTTCAATTTTTATTTCAAAGCAATCGACCCACTAATTTTGAAGAAATCGTTTTTTTTCTTACATAGAGTCTACATAACAAATAAAAATCTTAATTCGCTAAAAAAAAAGTAAAATAATTTTTTAGAATTTTTTTTCTATTTTTTTTGTCGATAATTTATGGTCTAGTTTCACCCCCTTTCGGGGTTGCACTTTATCCAGGGACACCCTGAATTTATATATTTACACACCGCAATCTAGCCCCAAAGTAAGCGATAGCTTATGTTATGAGTCCTAGATAACTGATAAATATACTAATAAGGTCAAGTGGGGTAAGAGAAACATACTTTACTGGTTTGTGAACATTTTGGCCTTCAGCTATCAAAATTATACATTTATTTCGATAATAATTGAAACAAATCTTCACTTTTGAAATATACTAACATTTTTTTTGATACAGAACTAGATTGTTCGTTTAATTACGGCACAATTTAGCAACAAAGCTAGGTCATAAAAATGTTCCTCTTACCCGAGATTTGGGGTAAGAGGAACACTCGATACTTTTAAGTAATAACTCATGTTTTTAAGTGTTTATATAGCATGTATTTAATTTTCTTTTGAGTTAAGGGAATGAAACCTTACCTCGTTTAAAATAAGGTCTTATTTAGGCTGACAGCATACAAAAACGAAATTTGGGGTAACAGGAACATATAGGTAAGGTCAGAGGTGCTAAACTTTTTCTGGTATTAAATGAACGTATTAAAAACTAGCTTTCCGCCCGCGACTTCGTCTGCATTTTGGTTATATCGCGCTTGGCACAATTTTTCAAAACATTAACCCCCTTTAGTGTCCCGTGATCGGTTAAAATGAAGCCTATGCCCCTAGCCCCGGGTGTCAAGCTACCTACCTTCCAAATTTCTTAAGATTGGTTCAGTGGTTTAGGCGTGAAAACACAACAGACAGACAGGCAGACAGACAGAAAGACAGACTTTCGCATTTATAATATTAGTTGGAATAGGTGGGATAGAAATATATTCTAAAAACAGATAAGGTTTTAATAAATTTCTTTAGGTACTTAATTACAATTTAAAAAATTAACTCGAAAGAAACAAAACATAAACTTCTAACAATTTTGAACTTTTCTCACTTTGGCCTATACGCGTAATTGTAAACAACAATGTATCACAACAAAAATACTGTCACAAAAATACTGTCTATAACCTGACAAAGCGCCACTTTTAACGGCCCTAACTGCTTCTAATAGTTTTTCTTTCGGGTAAGAACTTCTATCGGTCTTTCTTTCGTAAGCTCGAGGCATTTTGCTTTTTCTGTAACAAATAAACAGTTAAGCAAATCGTGGCTATTTACGGAACGTGTTACACCGGCTGACTTTTTAAGTCCTGGCCAAAATTTGTAGGATAAACCTTAACCTTTTGTATGGGACCAACTTTCGTACTCGAAAAAAAAATCTACTAAGTATTTCATACATTTTGGTCACAGCTGATCGATACTTTTGTATGGAACAGCTGACTTTTTATTTCGAGTACGAAAGTTGGTCCCATAGAAAAAGTTGTTCATACTCATAGGTAGGTTCATCCTACAAATCTTGGCCAGTACCATAGATAATACATAATATATACTTGGCCAGTACTTAAAAAGTCAGCCGGTATTATAGCGGATTTTAAAAATGTTTGTTACCCCTGAAACCGGGAAAGAGAAACATATGTTTCTCCTAACCTAGTATAGCCGTTCCTCTTTCCCAGCTTGCCATTTTGAAGGTTATGTTTTTATTGATATCGAAAAAGCATTAAAAACACACACTACAAACAATACAATACGTAGAAAATAAAGATTGAATGTAATAATTACACTTACCATAGCAATCAACCGCAAAACTGATGTTTTTAATATTTTAATAACACAAACAAGGAACGCCGCTAGGTCTTGGTTTTTTTAGTTTGACGACTGATTTTTTTTCTCTCTTTTACTCGCTTAGCTGCCGTGTTGTAGCGCCATCTATCCAAGAATATATGAACTATGCCTAATACTGTTTTATCGACGTAGTGACCATAGAGCTCGGCGTTATAGTTTTCTTTTTACTACTTACAGTTTCTCTTCCCCCCGCGTCCCTCTTACCCCACCTGACCTTATACATAAATATAATAAATTGAAAAACACCCAGACTCTGAAAAATATTCATGCTCATCACACAAACATGTTACCAGTAGTGGGAATCAAACCCAAGACCTCCGGCGCAGACGGCAGGTTCGCTACCGCTACGCCAATCGGTCGTCAATATTACTATAGTCTCTACTCTTTACGAAGCATAATGCAGCTTTAATAAAGCTGTAATGCAAAAATTAATCACAATGTCATTTTGCAATTTGCATACAAACATAGATAGATAGATAAACACTTTATTGCACACCACAGAATAAAAATATAAAAATGAAGAAATAATGAAAAACACAAACTTAGGAGTACAACATACCATACCTTCTGTAATGCTAGGCCGATCAGGACTATCAATATTTTTGCAGAGCATTTCTCTAAATTCAGGACAAAATTTGTTGAAATATGCTGATATGTTTTGTGTAGTTGACCTAAAATTTAAAGATAATTTATCCACTGGCAAAGGACAAAATATTGTTATATTGATATATCATTATTACTTGAACAATTTGTTTCAACTTACGACATGCTGTCAGGAATATTGAATTTAGTACTTTGTTGCATGGGTAGGCCTTCATTTATTGCAAATGATACTTCGGAAGCAGTTAAATCTCTCTGTAATAAAAATAAGAGTATGTATTTATAATCTTAGTATTTTTAGCAGATACCTATCTTAGTTACACTAAGCAGGATGAGCCATAGATGAATCTTGATATTGGCATTCTGTTGTACAAAATATATGTACATCTAAACATATTGCTATCCTTCCATAGAATAGAAAAGGACAACAATATTTTTAGAAGGATCAAATTATAACCGTTTTCCCCCCGAAGGGAAGAAAACGATAATTTAGGTTTCAGCCGGAGCTTGACCCACTTGTGAGATTACCCCCCCAAGTTTTGCGTAGTGGCAGTGTTTCTTTCATGTTCCTACCCTCAAATATTGTATATGTCATGATCACGTGACGTAGTCGCATCCGTCGCCGCCATTGCCGGTAAGCCAATCTCGAGTCAGTACCTCACAAGCCGGCTAGGTCAGAAAATTTAGTGGGTCAAGCTCCGGCTGAAACCTAAATAATCGTTTTCTTCCCTTCGGGGGGAAAACGGTTATATTTAGGTGTTCGAGCCTTCGCTTGGCCCACTTGTGAGAGGTGTTTATATTCTGCCGGCGATGGCAAGGCGTACTGTGACAAATACTACGTAGAGTAGGATAATAAAACAGAATTATACATGTTTAAATCAACAAGAAATCAAGAACAACAATTGATGTATTGCTTTTATAACAACCTAGAGATTAGAAAAACTCTGAAAACGATCAATTTTAATTCATTCATTCATACAGGCGTATACGATTTACTTAGACAAACAAAGTCTGGTTTGAGAGTTTTTTGATGGATTTCTTTAGAATAAACTTCAGAAAAGTATCCTTACTCCTCAAATTTCTCCGAAGGAGAATTTCATCCAAACTGAATTTTGTATAATTGGCCCAGATATGTCAATTTACTGCCGCTCTAAAGTTTCCAGGCAAAGCCACAATATTATTTGCAGATTTAAATAAGCTACGTGGCCATCCTGAAATGACTGTGCGTGAAGCTGCCTTGACGATACCTCTAGTCGCAACGAACAACTGACAGATGTTCTGCTAGCCCGAAATGTATTCGCGAAATCAATAAGCTTCTTTAGACAAAATGTAACATCAAATTTTTATATATTGTTCTGAACCACAGACATATAAGTATATGTCTGTGTTCTGAACTAATTTCCAACCTGACTGACAACCTGACTGACTATCTCAGTTTTAGATCCAAACTTCTGCCAAAATATTATATCGTTATGGATATGGACTTCCAAAAGGTGTCAGAACCGATATCAAGTTGAGTTAAATCATGTACTTTTCGCCCAGAAGTTAAAAGTAACAAAACCTGATACGTGACGAGACACTTGGAATAGGCAGTCGTCCCGAAAAGTATAAATATTCAACAAATTGTGGTATTCAATCAACTGGCCAACCTCCCACGACAATAGTTTAGAAACAGGAGGATGACATGTGAAAGTTGCAAGTTTATTATTGTGAAATACTAATGATTATTTAAATATTTAAATAATCATTTATGGCTTTGCAAACGTGATAACTACCGTGCTATAGTTAAAGTGATAAAGATAAGTGCTATAGATCTTGCCGCTAGTTTGACTAATTCAAGCAGATCACATATGTAATAAGCGATATATCCCTGGTTTGGATTATCCTTGGCACAACATCTAAACCAAGCTTGTTTATATGTTTTTAATGTAGACAAGCCGATTCTAAAAGACTAAGGTCCTCCGTCGCCCAGGACTCTAATAACCGGGTCCAGGCGGTATTTTCCAGACCCGCAAGCACATGTCTTTTATTGCTCGGGGCGGCGTCCCAGTTCTCAGGTCGAGAAGGTTCTCCTGTAGATTGGGGATCGTAAACGGACGACCCAGAATTCACGGAGTCAGCTCCACTTTCTAAAACGGTCCCTCCCATTTCGGGGCTACCAGGAGATATGTCCCTGTGGAGAGATTTTTTAGGACTGGCGGTATTAACGCTGTAGATGGGAACAGCCAGCCCAGCTGGACGTTCTACTCTGAGCTGAAGGCATCCACATATATATAATTCTAATCCCTGGCATCTTCGCCTACATCTTTGGGAATCGCTGGCCTTGCACTGGCAATTAAGTCCACTTCTGGCGTCTCCAACACTTCGAAGATTATTTGAAGAATGCTTTGGCTCAGCGACCATTCTGGTAGATCTTTTGACCGGGAGAGACTGTCTTTGCGGTCCCGTTGTACTTCCCAGGAATATACCTTATCTGCAATTCGTTGGCCAGATTTAGGATTTCTTGCGTAATGCGAAGGAGCGGTAGTGGCTTGATGCCTTATTGTTTCGTAATGTAAGCTACTACCCTTTCGTCTCATTGTCCGTTTGAAACATTACGGTTCGACTTCTGTAACTGAGGCCCCTTCCTCCTGATAGATATCCAGAACAGCCCAAAGCTTTTTTGGTTGCTATGCCTGGCACGTTGCTATTCCGCAACCCATCTAGATTTCGCCAGATCGATCGGTATAAAAATACACACAATTTTTGCAAATGGATTGGGGATGTTCGGGTGATGTTTCTCAACCACCACTTCAGTTGTTCTAAGACTATTAATTAGTATTAGAAATTTCTTTTGTTTTTGATTTTCCGGTAATTTGTTCGCCGCTATGTGTATTTGGCGGCTGTATAGGCTTTCCAATGGTACGATGAACGCTGCGAAATTTATGTCCCCGATGTTAGCCCTTGCTAGCCTTCGGGAGAGTGCCCTTTGCTAGCCACCACGTCCACCAACCGTTTTTGAGAAAATTCCTTGTGATTGAGGTACATTTCCTGATGACAAAATAATTGGATCGGAGTGAAGGAGAAGGAAATCGTCAAGATAAAGAACGACTCGGATCCCCTTGTTTGCAACCCAATGGCGTTTTGAGAGAACCCAGTGACATTTGAGTATATATGGGGCTGTCGCTAGGCCAAAAGGCAGGCAGGTCAATACGTACAGCACATTCCCGAAATTGAAAACCAGAAACCGCCTGCGGCTTAGCGGTGGAAATAGGCTTGTGACAAGTTTGTTTTGTTTAAGACCGAAATTTCGGTGGTTATAGGAAATTGTTAAGTAATATAAGGTTAAATATTATCATGAGAGCCATCAGTCTTTTTCCTTGGAAACAAAGGAGAAAGAAATTACGATTCACTTGAACATCTTTGAATTGCCCCACAATCAAGAAATTGTTGTATGTTATCATCTTTGACTTTTCAAGCGAGGATTTTACTAAAAGCCGATTGCAGTTTCCTGAATCAAACTTCTATCAAAGAGGTTTGCTTCCAAAAGAAAGGAATTTTGTACCCAGATAAAATCAAGATCACGGATTTAGGGGCACCCAAAGACTCCCAAACTTCAAGACTGCCGCTAATCTGGTCTGAAGTTACTCTTTGCTTTAGAACTTCTCTTGACTCTTGGTATTTTTGGATTTCCAGGTCCAGCTCCTGGTGAAGGCCTTTCTTTGGTTAGCCGGAACCTCGATAGTTTGGTCTGCTTTCACTAAACTGTGGTTGGTTTATAGTTCCGGGTTTTATGTTTTTTGGTAGGGAAAAACCACCTTGCTTTTTAACATAATCTGCCTGAGGTTCAGCAAACAGGTGTGTGCTGGAAGGTGGAATGTTCTGTAAAAGCTTATTTAGCGTTTGTTCGAGGGTTTATATACAGATCTCCAGTGTTGTATAACTTCGGCCCTTCTTCCGCACGTGTATTATAATAGAGAGTCTGAAGCACGGCGTAAAGTTGAATCTGTGGCAAGGAAGTTCTTGCTTAAGATTTGACTTCCAGTGATGCCGTATTATACAAATATCCTGAAAATGTTTGTATATAAATATTGTATATAAAAATCCTGAAAATGTTTCCTCTGTTGTACAAGTGAGTACTTGCGCCGAGCATCCGTTATTTTTTCTAATAAGGCAACTGTTTGCCAATTAGGGATCATTGACATTAGGGGTCATATTTTGACCTTTAAACTATTGAAAACTGGTGTGGCCTGAAACTGTATTTTTATGCTGATAGCATAACAAATATTTAGCCAAGAAGACTCTCCAAGCCTCTGGAAATATATTCCTTGTTTGACTAGTCTCTTCTACGCGTCCTATTTTTCCCTTTCCCTTCAGATTCTTTACTAACAGGGGGCAAACTCAAAGAAATTTTCTTCCATGGTCATTTGGATTGGCCTCCTGAGATACAGAAGGTTCTGGAATCTCTAGAGGAGTAGAAACCCAGTCATTCACCTCATCTTCTTCCTCCTCGCATACATTTAGGCTATCGTATTCCAGTTGGCTCACAGATATTTGCGTTGACACATCAGTGTGTTGCTTGGAAATTAATAAATATTGTTCTAAAATCTTATTCTGCTGCTGCATGTAACTCTCAAAAATTTTTGTGGTCGTTTCCGGACTGTGAGCCATCTTTCTTGAATCTCTCAACCAGCATCGCTTGGAAGATAGAACGGAAGTCGGAACCAACTAAAGTGGATGTGGCGACGCCACAGATAATGCAGGATGCGGAAGTAAGAGCCTTTTCAGTGTGAAAAGGTTTTCCATGAAATTCCGTGTACGCATCAGTGGAATGAATTCTCTTCATTGTGAGTTGTGGCAAATGGAGAGTAAACCAGGGCTCTCCCTAATGGCGATTCAATTAGGTCTTTTTTCATTGCTCGGTACTTCGCGTGAGCGCGTAAAAGGAACCATAGGCCTGAGCCAAGCTAACTTCTGGTATTACGAACTGTAGTCGGTTCTCGTCACCTCAGGGAATTTTGTCCCCAAACAAATACTGTTAGGTCAAACTGTTGACCATCCAGGATCTCTAGTCCTCTGGGTAGAACTCATCTAGGTCACCAATTATGTGTCTAAAAAGACTCCTCTTGGTCTGGAGATGGCTCCCAGGCAGCGAGCTGGCCGAGTGTTGTGCGGTCCATGATCTATGAAGATCATATTGAACTCTAGTAAACGCTAACGGTCACATAATCGGCAACCAGCCTTACAACAGCTGACGTGTCGGCTGCAAAGCCGACATGAAGCCGTTAGGCGTCACCTGAACAGCCGACAGTAGACAGTCGATAGAAGCCAGCTGACAGTGGACTTTCTTCAGAAGCCAGTCGACAGTAGACAGTCGACAGTGGGCGGTCGACAGAAGCCAGCCGACAATAGACAGCCGACAGTAGGCAGTCGACAATAGACAGCCGACAGAGGGCAGCCGACAGTAGGCAGCCAACAGTAGGCAGCCGACAGTAGGCAGCTGACAGTAGTCAGTCGACATTAGGCAGCCGACAGTAGGCAGTCGACATTAGGCAGCCGACAGTAGGCAGGCGACAATAGGCAGCCGACAGAGGGCAGCCGACAGTAGGCAGTCGACAGTAGGCAGTCGACATTAGGCAGCCGACAGTAGGCAGTCGACATTAGGCAGCCAACAGTAGGCAGTCGACATTAGGCAGCCGACAGAGGGCAGCCGACAGTAGGCAGCCGACAGTTTTAACTGGGCTCTGAAATTCAGACGACATGTCGTCTATGCAATTTGGTTGCAAATTGCGGCGGTCATTGGGCCTTACAGCGAGTCTGCCGTCCGGAGAGCGGGCATTCGCTAAATAATGTTGATGATTGCTCATTCAACTAGGCCAATGAACCGTTGAAATACCATTTATAGATTCCTCTCGATTATCACGATGAAGAAACTTTAAAATTTACTAATTTTATAGACTTAGTAATAATTATTTTAACACTGCTCACTTGACAAAACTTGAAGACGTACTGACTCGAGATTGGCTTACCGGCAATGGCGGCGACGGATGCGACTACGTCACGTGATCATGACATATACAATATTTGAGGGTAGGAACATGAAAGAAACACTGCCACTACGCAAAACTTGGGGGGGTAATCTCACAAGTGGGTCAAGCGAAGGCTCGAATAATATAGTTTTGAGATAATTTAGTTTTGAGATTTTGCACAAAAGAATCTGACCATTCTCTAAAGTTCAATAAATAGAACTTAATTTTTTTAACATAAAGAAATGCAATGGGTTGAAGTTGTAACTTTTGGACTTGTTACAGATACAATTAAAATTTAAAATACATTTGTAGTGGATCTAATGGTGCCAGTGCAATAGATGTTTCCCTAAAAAATGCCTATTCACTCATTTCCTAAAGGAAAAATTTAATACTTGGCTGTGAACGCTGAAATATACTGGTTTAGTAAGTATGGTAGTTTATTATGATATTAGTGTGTAGTCAACACAATTTGGAATCTGTTAATTACTGAAATTTTGAAGTGCAAAAAATAAAGTTACAGTAAGCAAAATCATATACATACCTTGGACTGAAAAGAAGCATTTGTCATAATGGAATTTCTCATAAGATCATGAATTTCAGAAGTTTGCTTGTCCATATTACTTGTGATATTATCTATGGATAAAGAGTGGCGGCCATATTCTTCAAAAGCCCTCGAGGAACCAACTCCCTGAATGTTGGGACTGTCAGCTTCAGTGGACCGGCCTGTCATTTCACCAGGGTTGAATACATTCTACAAAACCAAAAAGAATATTTTTAATGAATAATCCCTCTCTGGATTTCACAGGGACCCACTCGAAAATGCGTCTTAAGCAAGAAAGCGTATTAAGCGTTATGAAATGTATCAAACATGTCTCAATTTGCAGCGTGAAATGATGAATTATGCGAGAAATTGTATTAAGCGTGATCGTATTAAGTGGGTTCTACTGTAGTTGAACATATCTGACAAAGTCCACATGAGCTAAACCAACTTATAATTATTTAAAATTAATAATTATAAATTATTTAATTCTATGTTTGTTCTGTCTGCGTGTACTGCTACTTATACTTACAGATTTGCTTAATGAGATACTTGCAAGACCAGATTCTCCAAAACCTGAAAATATAATATCATAACTCATAAGTATCAAATGTAGGTATATCAAACCACAAAGGTGGATACTAAATATTATTATGATATACCTTCGATCTGATCCAAATCTAGAATACCAGATGATAAGCAATTAGTGCCTGTCTGGTTGAAGGTGTTCTGATCCAGAGCGGTAGGGCTGCAAAACAATGTTATTTATGAAAACAAACACAACAAAAGGATCACAATACACAAACATCGAGGTAGACTAATTGTACCTTTCTGTAATATCAGGGAGCAATCTTTGCTCACGCCGGAACGATCGGTCTTCGGCTAATTTAATTAAACGCTGGATTTTATTTGGCGTTAAATGGTTATCCATTGCACCAAACTAATTATTTCGTAAAAGTTTTCTAACCAGCTTCACAATTCTTCAAAAGTTAAAACTTCCGTTAAAAATAGTTTAAAAACAGGAACAGCTGACACTGAACAGCACAGATTACTCTATAGCATAGACTATTAACACTATTGCTCTACATTCTATACCACAGACGTTGCCCCCTTTGGATTGGTCTAATTTTTTTTTTATAGAAAGAGGTAAAGTCGATTTTTGCGGTTTTTGCGAGATTGTTGCCCATCAGTGTGACCGTTTGTGGCAGATTTCTACCATTTGGGCAGATTTGGCTCCAAAGTTTTAACTCTGACAGAATAGCTGACGATTTAAAAAAAATGGCAAAATGTCCGCCACATTGTGCCATTTTTTTTAAGATTTCAAGGAAATCCTTACAATCTATGAAAGAAAATAAAAAACTTATGATTTTTTTCCTTTTTTTGACTTAGTCGGGAATACAATGCTGGCAATTTTTCTCTTTTATCGATAGAACGAGGATTTTTTTACGTTAAAAGTTACTGTAGGCTATCAGCCTATCACAGCTTGTGCAGTTCTCTATCTATACAGTTGAATCGAGTTGGCAGATTTTTTTCAACGTTTGGCAGATTCACCCATTATGAAACGGTCACACTGTTACCATTTCCTATTTCCTGTATAAACCAATTATAAACACGTTGTAACTTTGTCTACGCCCTACGGTTCGTAATTCATTGACCCGCCAAATTCAAATTGATATTTGGTTTGGTTTTTCGCAATTTGATAAGTTATATTTATTACGACAAAGTAGGCTTATGAAATTGCGGAAAGTCTGTATCACTGCCCCATGTTTAAGAATCGAGTTTGACTGACAAATTAATAGTTAGTATTCAGACTATTATAATTTCCTACTTATAATACAAACCTGTGAGACGTGGTGGAGACGATTCTGCCATGCTCTCAATTTTACTGACTACGATGTATAAATAATTATAAGAAAAACAAAATAAAATATGAATTCGGCGGGCTATTTTCCCCAACCACTGAGAGCCTATTTTAGAAAATAATGAAAAAAACGATTCACTACAAGACTAAAAGATTCACTACTAGCAATATACTCTATTAATACTTATTCGTTGCTACTAGGCTATACAGTCTGCTGTTGTCGTTACTCAGGTTATAGGTAGAAGTACACCATTCTGGAATTAATTTCCTGAAATAACGACTTTCCAAAGATTTTTAATATTATAATTATGGAGATGGTTTTTCATTCAAACACGTTACTGCATAAGTATACAAAGTAAAACCAAAATTATGTTATTTGTTTATAATTAGCGCAAAATCAATGCAAAAACCAAAAAAAAATTGCAGGTAACCTTTAGCCATGAGTGGCTAACCGCTAAAGGTTTCCTGCAATTTTTAACTTCTTGATCTGAGGGCTGGACCATAATAACTATGTTCCACATTTGCCTGCGCAATATAAAAAAATGGTTCTTTGTAATATTTACCAGGAAGATAAAAGTCATAAAGAATTTCATAATAATTAGTTTAATTACATTACTAGTTAGAACATAATATTAAACAAGCCCATAATCCTTTCAGAGTCACTAATGTTCATAGGTAAGCTTAACAAACATGGATTTAATGCTAAGTATAATTTATAACATTAATTAACTTGTGTTCGGTCCAGTCAAAGGCAAGGCATTTATTTCTTTGTTTAGTCTAATTTGCTCGTTGATAGCTCGCCAAGCATCTTCCTTCTCTTTTTTGGTAATGGGTCTCTTCTTTTGCTTTGCTGCGACCATCTTTTTATATGTGTCGATACATTCCAAATCAACTTGATCAAGCTGTTTCTTCAAATTCAACCTTATCATTTCCTGTTTACACAAGCCAATAAGGTTTTTGAGATTCCGACAGTTTTCTTTTCTTACAGCGGTTAATTCTGTCTGGCACTTTTTAATTTCGGCCAAAATCTCATCATCGGCGGGGTTCGTAAGAGGTGGCAGGTCTTCCGGGTCCAAAATACCCTGTTCAACCAATTCCTTCCTCAAACATTTCTCTAAGGTTAATGAATTTTTGTATGTGTTCTTTGTGTTGGTGGACTGCTTCACCTTTATGTCTGGTACCTCGTAGGGCATCACATTTTCTTCCATCAATGCTGACACAAGCCTCTGTGTCAATGGACCTGTGATCATATTCTCGGAAGGTTTTTCAAATTTCTTTCTCAGATTGGAAGTTTCAGGCGACCATCCTGAGTTTTTCTGTTTAATTGGGTTTGAGGCGTTCTGATCTTCTGTGAGATGTTCATCAGCCCATACCTCCGAATAATGTTTTCCGAGCGGTGGGATGGGCGGTAGAGTTGTATTGCTGCTTTGTACCAAAAGCGATTCAAGAAATTTAATATCATCCAATGTGACAGGAGCACAATAAGGCTCCACAGAGTTCCAAAACTTATATGGAATGTTATTCTTAGGCAGCGTCAGTTGAGACAGGTCCAATTTGACTGAATTATCAGAGTTATTATTATCATTTAAATAGTTGTTTGAGGCGCCTGAGGATCCACCGAAATTTTTTAACTTTGGAACTTTTGGTTGGTTGGATAATTTTGTATATTCTTTGGTTTTTGCTGACTTGTCTTCGGGGAATTTTCTTTTCATGGGATTTTGTAACTGTTTACCTGCAGCTTTGTTTTTCTTTTCTCTCTTGGATTCATTGGTATCGATGCTCTCTATTTCTCCCTGAAAGTATCTGATGCGTAATGCAGTGTTACACAAAAGGGATTCCAACTCCAGCTGTAGAGCATCCAATTCGTCCATACCGATGGGTTCATCAGCAGATCTTGCTAAGATTCCAGTCAATCTAGGTAAAGTCGCAGCATTATCTTGCTGCCTTATATATGGTATTGGACACATGTTTTCGGCTTTTGTTTTACCTATCGATACACCGCCAGATAATTTAGGTTTATTGTAAGGTGACACACCGGGACTCGATGGTTTACCATTATCGAAGCCTTTACTAGCCAATCTTCCTTTGCTATTGTGGTGCATGCGCTTTCCCATCATTTTCCTTCAATCAAAATTACCCGCGTAAACACTGATGCATACAAGTGTAACTCCACGTACACACACAATGATACAATCATAAAATGCGTACGTCAGTGACAATAGGAATATAAATGAGGATGTTACTCCACCAGGTAGAACTCCATATATATTTATGTTTAGAATATTTCGCTTCTTTCGGAATCTAACACTGAATCTCAAATTTTCAAAATAATAAAAACAACTGTAGGTATGACAATTCGCTAAGAGAAATCACGAAACAAGATGGCCGGTTGTATTTCACACATTTCACACTCTACTTTACTTACTCTATGGCCAGCAGGCGCCAGCTTCAAAATTGGTCATAGATTCATAGAAGAGTGCTCTATGAAAGCTTTCAGGTACAATAAGTACCTAAACCAAAAACTTAAAAAGATATTTTGGCCTTGAATGAGTTGAAGTGTGAATGAAGTTTCTTTTTCATGTCTTTAGTCTTTTGTAGGCAACAAAGATAATCTGGCATCGATCGCATTGCTGCAAACTCGTATGTTAAACAACACTGGTGACTGGAGAGAAGAGAATATGGATGAAGTTGTGGCTGGTGTGGGTGAGTCACCACCTGCGTCTTCGACTGAGTCATACCAAGCAAATCTGTTCACTGTTGAAGATATTATTGTCTTAATAATGTGACCAAAACGTTCAAAAAGATCAGAATCCAAGCCTTTGTATTATCTATCAAAAATTTAATGCCAGTTTGTCATATGTCAAAAAAAAAAAACGAGGCTTAAACAACAAACATGAAACCAAATTCCAAAATGTCTGCTCGTGAAGTGATCACTGTCTGATATCCGTGTTGTGCTTTGCTTTCTGTAAATTAGTGTGAAGTTCTTCAAAAATGGATCAGTGTTGAGAACTTAGATACAAACTGAACGTCAACCGAATCGATGAATTTCTAATAAAATGCACAGAACACATTAATTTATAATATTAAGATTATGATTTGAATGTTTACAAATAATGCATGACCTGATGTAATTCATACCCTTGTCCGCAACCTTGCCCATTTTTATTTCAATACTTTGCGAGTCTGCACAATATGGATCTTCCAGTGCTGTACAGCTGTCCACTTTGTTGTCATAATACGTTTAACTCCAAACAATCGCTTGCGGAACATTTGGTCCAGATATCACTGAACATTGTATGCACAATATGTAACCAAAGTTTTTCATCATTGGAACTCCTCACTGAACACCTTAAAGTTGAAAACTGCGATTTTCAAAGTAATGATGAGAGTGAAATCTTGGGAAATGACTTGCCTAACATTGTCAAAGTTGAACATGACATGTACTCTGATAGTACGCAAGACAATGGTAATAAAGGATCAGGGGCCGTACCACTATCTCTTATAGCAGTATTATTGTAATACTGTTTTGACATTTTCATACAATGTCAGTAAGAAAATTTAAAAACAATAATACTGCTGTAAGAGATGGTGGTACGGCCCCTGTACTACATACATATTTGTTATATTCCGATTAAATCATTATTAAGACCGTTGTAAAAGTTTGTGCTGGATAGGCATTATTCTTGTGGCTACCCCATAGTGGTCACAGCATGGCTCGAGATTTCAAGTTTTTTTTAAATACAATCTCATTTGTATGACCATTGGTAAAAACTCGAAATCCCTTCCCATGCCCAGTATGTGGTAGCTTTTGATGTCTATTCATCAGGCTAAAAGATTTTAGAGTCCCCCACATTTATGTAGGTAACACCAACACTTCTGGATATTATATTCAATGAACACAATTTAGGTACTGGACTCTGAGAACCCTCAAATAGCTGATTACTGCATTTCAGTGCCAGAACGCTGGTACTCATTTTCTATAAAGAAATTCAAGCAAGTTATTACAACCAAAACACACAGACTAAAACATCTTGAAACCAAAACACAAACATGATCTAGATTCAAACAAGTCAATAAAACCTAGATTTATTATTTTAACTATAATAGTCTTTGATTAACTAGCCAGTTATATTATAAAGATGAATTCACCTTAATTGGTAGCTTGTTACAAAAAATATTCTATTCTTTTACAGACGGTAAACAAAAAAAAAGTACAGAAAACAATGCTGTAAACAAATTAAAATTAACTACCATTGAGGATGACACGGGCAGTAAAATGTATGTAGAGCTGTTAAGCAAACAGTTAACAAAACCATGTCTGCAGACGCAAGAAATGAAACTGGTCAGGGAAGATGGGCAGAGTAAATACGTCATCCTTGCAGATGATGGGTCACTGATCAGCCAAGACGTCACTATAGTCACTAGGCAAAATAATGATGGAACAATTTCTTTGACTGCACTGAAAGGTAGATTGAATTATTTTTTTGCTCATTTACTTGAGAATGTCTTTGACTATGTGTGAAATGGTCTTTAAAGGATTTCTTAGCTTATTGACATGGCAATTTTTTTTGAAACATCACATTACACTAATATTCTAAAAGCGAAAGTTTGTGTGTGTATGTATGTTAATCCTTTATGCTGCAACTACTAATATTGATTATATTTGGAATGGATATAGATTATACTTGGAAAATCGAAATTCCCATGGATGGGGCCACGTGCATCCACTAGCTACTAATTTTTTAGTTTTGAATGCAAGTAAGTACTCAGCAGTTGTTCCCAGAGTGGAAGGTTAAAAATAACTCAACAGACAGACTTTATTATATAATCTTGTGATCTGCAATCAGGGTTAAATAAACCCCATAAATTTTACCTCAAGCAGTCAAGAATAGAAACAAAGTTGAAACCCATATTTTAATCCATTAACATAATATATCTTATTTTGTACCTCACAGACCCAAAATCAATTTTCATAGATACACCTTCAAAATGACAGTTTTTTGCTGCAATAAGTTGTAATATTCTTATTTACAGAAACAGAAAGTTCTGAAAATGAAGATGGAAAAATGCCTGATCCAGCAGTGCCTGAGGATGAGGCAGGTGATAAAGACGAAGAACTCTACACATGCAACACATGTGGAGTTTCGTTCTCCTCTGTTCTGGAACACATTCAGAACTATCACACAGATGAAGATGTTGTTGTTCATGTAAGACTCCTTCTGTCTCAACTATTTAGTGTTCTTGAAGAGAAAAATCAAAATTCAAACTGCCTCACCAAAAAAAAAAAGGCAGGTTTTTTACTTGAAGACTGCTTGTGATCCAAGCGTACGACGTCAGAAGTTGATAGAACGCTCGTCGAAAACTTCCGTCAGTGGCAGTGCGTGCGTGTGTAAGGGATTGGTTACGCCATCTATCATTAGCTATCGAAGACCGATCTCAAGTGAATGAAAATCTTTTCTGATTTTTTCTTTTTTTTTCAGGATACCGGCAGTGCCGATTCATTAGAATTTGAATCTACAGGAAACAACAAAACCGTAGTAGATAAACAGTCCTCAAGGAGAATGATAACAGAGACTGGTAACATTATAGAAGCACCACCTCCTCTGTCAGTCACTACAAATCAGTTGAATCAGGCAAATCAAATAGGTAATACTCATTTATTACAAGTCCTTACGGACGCTCGCGTGATCTTTTATAGGGTTTTTCTCTAATCTCGCGGGAACCATGATTTTTTCGGGATAATGAATAACCTATGTGGAAGTAACCCAGGGCATAACTGAAACACTAAACAAGGCACTTGATGAAATACGCTTAATCTATACACACACACGCACACGCTGACACACACACACAAACAAGCACACACGCACACCACAGAGACAGCCAGACATAATGATTTCTTCTGGCTTTTATTGTTAGGATTTGGAAAATGCTAAGTTGTCTGGTAAAAGGTGAATCAAATAATGAGTAATTTTTAATTAACATGTCCAATTGAGTTATTTAATTTAGTTATTTATTGAGTTAAAAGGTGTATATTTTTTTAGATAAAAATAGCGTATACCACAAGGTAGTGATGAAGGAGATGCAGACGACGGGAGGTAACAAAGTAAAGCTGTACAACTGCCTCACTTGCAACATCTATGTCACCACCCTGGATGAGTTCAAACAGCAGCCGTGTAAAATCTGTAAGTTGTTTAGAAAACCGTATACTGTATTTATATACCTACTATAAGTCAGTTATCAAGACATTTCTAGTACTATACAGGGTTATATAAATAAAAAATACCATATCGCTCTTGGCTTGTAGTTGTTTAACACTACAGTACACGCGCCTCTAAAACGTACATTAGTGCTCGCGCGGGCTACACTTGTAGCCCATTTTAAATTGAAATATTCTGAAATATAATCGTATGATTTTTAAATAAAACACGTTTATTATTATAAATGACATGTATTTAGAAAACCCAAATAAAAAAAGTATCTTCTCTTTCTTATAATTAAAAGAAAATTACAAAATTTCAGACTTCTCAAAAAATCACCTAATTTTTACTGACTTCAGATCAATCAATTTTTGGTGTAGTTGTATGTGCACGCGCGGGCTACATACGTAGCCCAACAACTTTAAATCCTTATTTTTCGCACATGCGCGAGCGTCGAGTGCTCAAGCCACACTGAACACGTCGAGCAACAACCAATCGGAGCTTATCTAGAGATTCGAAGTCAAATCGCGTGATTTCGCAAAGTTATGAACAAAAACAATACCCTGGGCTACATATGTAGCCCGCGCGTGTACTCTAGTGTTAAATAATTAAGACAAACATATCAAGTTAAAAAAGTCGTAAAACTTTTGTTCTACGACTTTTTTAACTCGTATTCGATATTTAATGGAGTTACTCTATGTTTCGTTCTATCACTAATCGTCCTTCGTAAACTTGATGTGCGAAGAAACGACAAAATTATAGACCATCGCCCGACTTCGAATTGGTGTACATTAAAAAATATTTCACTCTTTGTAGTAGCATTTGAAGTTGGTTTTTTGGAAAGAATTTTCCATTTTATTTTTTACTTTTTAGTGGAAAACAAATAATTGGAAAAAATGCTCAAATCGCTTGAAGTATGCTTCTAAAATCTGAAGAGTTCCATCGATTTTACCAAGATCCCATCATGAGATCCCGATCTGATGACCATAAGACAACCTGGAAAAGATTACCCTTTCAAACAATATCCAAATCACTTCTTCTTCTTCACTAAATTTGAAGAGTTCCCTCGATTTCTCCAGGATCCCATCATCAGATCCTGACTTGATGACTATGGGATCATCTGTGTAGTATACCCTTTCAAACAAAAAAAGAATTTTCGCTTTTTTTGTTTGAAAACTCATCTTCGAGTAATCGGGGAACATCAGCTAAGTACTGATGGTAATGAATCATTTGTTTCAGTGAAGTACCAATGCCCACAGTGTCCAGCAGCCTATGAAAATTCAAAATCCCTATGTGCACATATGAAAGCACATAAATTGAGAAACACAGGTATGCTAAGACCGTAAACCTACTTGCATTCTAGTTTTATTATAGGCGCCAAGAGCAACATGAGACCAAAGCGGCTTTATTTAAAGCACCTAAAATTTTGACGACCTCCCTGGCGCAGTGGCGGCGCGCTCAGATTTGAGTGGGAGGTCGCAGGTTCGATTCCCGCCACGGGCCACTTTGAAATTTTATAATTTCTAAATTGGCTCAGGTCTGGTCTGGTCTGGCTTTGACCGTGGCTAGTTACCACCCTACCAGCAAAGACGCACCGCCAAGCGATTTAGCGTTCCGGTGCGATGCTTGTAGAAACCGTTGGGGTAAATTTATTTACCCTTCCAAGTTAGTACAATAACATCTTAGGCTGCATCATCACTTAGCGTGAGATCTCAGTCAAGTACTAACTTGTATAGAGTAAAAAAAAATCTATGGCTGCAGCAAAAAATTATGAGCTTCAATTATATTTGCTACTGTAATTATGCAGTATGTGTACTGTACAATGCGGAAATAAATTACTGAGTCCTAGGTTTCTTTGAGTATAGAATATAAAGCGATATAATACAACTTGCAAATGCCTGCACCCTTAGCTATATGACATATCTATAAAATCAGTATAGAATTCAAAAAATGACACTGAAAGGTATATACAGTTAAACCAGAGTAAGTGAGAATTGAGTAAGCGAGTAAACTCTTTATTTTTTTTTACTTTTATTTGCTTATACCACTGATTGCAAAGTTACTCTACTCTATCTCACTTAACCGGATGATTCTTGTTTCCAGAGTGTGCCCCCGTCTTGCCGCTAAAATTCGAATGTGAAATTTGCAATACACAGTTCCTCACTAGTAAATCTCTGAAATTACACAAGAAAATGCACGAACCTATCAAGTAAGTAATGGCATGTTTTTTCATCTGCATCTTTGTACATATTTTCGGACTGAATTGGCTACAATACAAATCAGCTATATGATTGTGTGAGAAACGTAATCTTCGTTATCGTAGTTGTAAACGAATGTTGCCGCTGCATTGGCTGGGAAAAATGTAAACAAAAGATTCTGCCAATCGACGTGCAGAATTTGTTTACAATTACGATAGCGAAGGAGATACGTTTTTTTATACGGTTGCCCTTCAGTGCACTGATGCTTATTGTTCTCGAAATGGTGGAACGTCGGAAACAGTATAAATACTTTAGCAGCTTGAAAGTGTGTAGTAAAGGAAATTAGTCCTAAAATCGACTATTTTGTTCTTCAAACTCGATACTCGGACTAGTTAGATCTTATAATGGGCATTTTTAGCATAGATTTTGATATAAACATGTGAAGGCAGAACTGGTATTCCCTACATTATCTGGTATTTATACTAGTATTCCCTATATAAGGTGGTGTCAAATTATCTGCCACCGTTCCAGGAGGTGAATGTGCCTTACGTATACACTACAATAGTGAAGAAATCTCAGTCCCCAGACTCAATTTTTTTTTTTTAATATAAATTACGTTGCAACCCAAGGTCAACGCTCTCACGCCACGCCCAAACAGCTGATCTCCGTTACGAGGCGATAACTGTACTAAATATGTACTCAAGTTTGACTGATGGACGTGTTTATGCAACATGATGCGATATGTTAATAATGTTTAATTAAAAAAAAATTGAGCCCGTTGACTGAGATTTCTTCATTATTGAAGTGTATATGTATGGCACCATTCACCTCCTGTAACGGTTTCAGATAATTTGACACCACCTTATATATTTACTGCTACAAAACTGTTATGTCAAACCATTTGCGCTAAGCCATAAAACGTTGATAGTAAAATATTTTTTTCCTGAGATTTGTGAAATAAATTCTGAGTTTGTTTCAGATCCCGTCCAATAGATCCTCCTTTAGAGACGTCGGAGGGCATGCCGGCGAGCACCGACAAGTACCTGTGCGGCATTTGCGAGAAACTAATACCCATAGACTATAGATTAATACACCAAAACTCGCACAATACCAACAACAAGAAAATGAACTGTGATGTATGCAACAAGAAGTTCCATTCGAAAGAGTATCTGGAAATGCATATGAGTGTACATAAGATAGATAAGGTAAGGGGTTTTTTGTCGGATTAGGATTAGGGATGTACCCATTCCATTCGTTTCTTTTCTCTTTGACACATGAAGCAGACATAGTGATAGCGAGGGACTAGAAAGAGACCACTTTACCTTTATCTCTCTCAGGTTTCTCGCTATTGCTATGTCTGTTTCATTCAATTCAATTCAAAACTCTTTATTGCGAACTTGGTTACATAAGGTCTTCATACTATTTATAGGTGATTTCATGTGATTTCACGTGTCAAAGAGAAAATAAATGAATGGAAAGAGTATAATCACTGTCAGCATAAGAAAGGTTTAGTGGTTGTCTTATATTAACGTGGCAATCCTGCATTGCACCCAGTGGCACATCGACCGTCTCCGTTATATTGTGCTAGTCGCAATTCCGGTCGCGGAGCACGAAGAATTTCGTACATTAAGGGGATTGATTGAATTTATTTTTGTCTTTCTTACTCTCACGGAGATTTGGTAGGTGCGACATGCAGCATCGCGGAAGAATATAGCAGAAAAACGATGTTTTACCTAATTACTCAAAAACTAAGCTGGTTATCAAAAATCCGTTCTAAGCGTTGTAGGATATTATTATTACCGATACATTAAAACAAAAATTACAATTACATCCATTGTAGTTTCCGATAAAATATAGAAAAACTGAGATTTTGGAGCAACTTTTGGGAGAACTTTCTATCGAGAAAATTTTATCCAATCGTGTTTCTGCTTCTTAGCGATTTTAGATTAAAGACCCAAAATACATGACGTGTAAATTTGAAAGTGTATCTTTCAAAATCACCTAAATACGGCTTGTAGGCCGTTAACCTGTTACTACCTGTCTCTGTCACTCCCGCGTCAAAATAATGCGGTCACGCTCGCGCAGGACGGGGTCATTGCATCTGTACGAAATTCTTCGTGCTCCGCGACCGTGCTTTAGTTTCCCTTCTAAGATTCCTTCAGGGATATACTTGACCTCCTCCTCCTGAATGTACCGAGAACCGTTCCATTAGTCGTCTTCATATGTATATCAGGCCTAAGCATCGACACAGTACGTGCCTAAATTCCTACTCTTTATTGCAGAGTTTGCACATATCAGTGCCTCAGAGCTTGAGGTAAAACGTATGCTTGTTCAGTAGGGCTAGTACAGGTATATTCATACAAATTTCGAGTCGACTCGATTCGCACAAACGAACCGAATTCCTCCATACATTTACAGCCAGAGCCATCTATGGACAGCCGCGACGTGCGACTATCCATAGATGGCGCGATAGGGTTAGTACAGGTTTTCGTATAAAGTCGATTCGAAATTTATACGAAAACCCGTACTACCCACAGGACACACCCCGTCAGCACCATCGAATGCTATTAACTCTTTCGAGTGAGGCCATTAATGATTAATTAGAGAGACAATAATAGCCCAGTGTGTATTTGCAGACTGCCATAAATCTTTAAGATTGTATAGAATATAGATAAATCTCAGGTTTGCAGGTTTTCGCGCAACGTTTTCCTTTACATAACAACATATTTGGTTGTCACAAATTAACTAAATCTGCCTTAGTTGAAAAATGTTATTAAGGGCCACAAGCTAGGAGATGCTCTCATACATTTTTCACTTGAATTAATCTTGAAAAATATACATTTGTTGTTAAATTTATTGATATTTACGATTTACTTAGGACTTTTTATACCCGCAGTTTAAATATCAGGCGAATATTTACTTTAGTTAAAGAATAATACGGCATTTAAAAAACGCCAAATTTACACATGTGTGCGTATCTAAGTACATACCTTCACCTTGTGTTACTAGCGACATCTATTATAACTACCTAAAACAACTACGTGTCTGACATATTATTTTTGAAGTTGGACAACGCCATCATGATAGATGGCGTTGTATAGATACATGATAAAAATACTTCGCTGGCGCGGCTGTTTACATCCGAATTACATGGTAGGTACCTACTCGAATTTGTTGAGTTCATAAAAATTCTATTTTTCGCAATTATTTAACTAATCCAACGAAGTAGGCTTATGGAATTCACTTTGCGAAAATAAGAGTAGGTAGGTACCTACTAAAATCTTCACAGTTTAATATTTTATGTAAAACTAGATGACCCGGCAAACGTTGTTTTGCCATATAATTCTTGACGTGACAACGTCTTATAAATCGATAGAGCCGGCTGCACGCACAAAAAAACATGACTCATCCGGCGTTACTGGCGTTACCTCGCTCGCGTTACCTCGCTCTGAGGCGTTCCATGTAAGGCTTGAAGTGCAAGCGAGAGTTGTCACGTTCAACTATCGTCAGTAAACCGACTTTACAGACAACCAATTTTTTTTTCTCACTTATAACAATCGGTCCAGCCGTTTCGGAGGAGTTTGGTAATAAAGAAAAGCGAGAAAATTTTATATATTAGAAGAAAAAGATGTTTAAGTACTTGAAAATGTCCAGTTTAGAAATGTAGTTCGAATATCAACCAATTTGTGAATTGCGAACTTCACGTCAAACTCGGCAAACTTTTTTATATAAACCTGTGAAGATGATATTGTTTTTTGACGTGACAACGTCTTATAAATCGAAAGAGCCGGTTGCACGCACGAAAAAACATGACTCATCCGGCGTTACCGGCGTTACCTCGCTCATGCGGCGTTACCTCGCGAGCGCGGAACGAGCGACAAAGAAGACGTTGTCACGTTCAACTATCGTCAGTAAACCGACTTTACAGGCAACCAATTTTTTCGCAAAATGGATGCCATGAGCCTAATTCATTGTACCTACTAGTTAAATATTTGCGAAAACAAAATAAAATTTGAATTTCGCGGGCCGACCTCCGTTTTTTTTACACACTACAAGTAAGTACGTGACTGTGATCTCATCTTATGGTAAGTGACGATGCAGCTGCAGATGTTATCGTACTACCTTGGAAGAGGTAAGCAACCCCTAGCGGTTTCTACACAGCACACACCGGAACGGTAAATCGCTTGGCGGTGCGTCTTTGCTGGTAGGGTGGTGACTAGCCACGGCCGAAGCCTCCCACCAGACCAGACCTGAGCCAAATAAGAAATTATAAAATTGAAAATTCCAAAGTGGCCCGTGGTGGGAATCGAACCCGCGACCTCCCATTCAATCCAGGCGCGCGTCACTGCGCTATAGTAGTGTTATTATCTCGCTGCAGACTCGGTCATAAATCATTCGAGTGTTTCGCTTTTGTTGTTCTTTGTTGAGTTGTGCATTACTGCAGAACAGCAAAAGCGAAACACTCGAATGATTTATGACCGAGTCTGCAGCGAGATAATAACATTACTATAGGAGGTCGTTGTGGCTATGAGTGTCGTTTCGGAGAGTGTAGGAGTTCGGGACCAGCAATAGGCTAATAGATAATTGCGAGACTTGCGAGACTCTTGCTGCAAGACCAAGACCAAGACCAAGACTCGGAGTGCAAGACCAAGACCAAGACCAAGACCACATATACTAGCGCAAGACCAAGACCAAGACTGGCTGAGTCTCGTCTTGTTCTTGCATTTGGGCAACACTTATATTTACCGCGGCAGTCTCCGAGTGCCACAGGTCTTTCTTTTTACTGATATTTTTATACCTAATCATTTTTCATTTTGTGCTAATAAAACAGTCGGGAAGGAGTTTGGCGAGCATATAAAAAGATGGAGTCGAGCATTATATCATTATATAATATTGACACCTCGGGGTAGAAAGGTCGTATAAACCATTTTACCGAAAATGAGTTATGAATGCAATTTTATTCAAAATTTCCCGCTCTATCGATTTGTCTTTGTGACGCTTTCAAATTCGCAAAATAACGGGTTATACGACCCAGATGACTTCAAAGTTTGAACACAGTTTTTGTGGAATTTATGATGTAAGAACCAAAAAAACTATTATTGCTATAACTATTTGGAGTAATACCATATTAATTTAGAAGTTCAGGGTGTAAAAGACAGTAGATTTGAGCCAAGTATGGTGTAATACCTAAGTAACAAAATGCGCTTGGTTGTAAAAACCAATGATAATTACAATTTAGTTTTTACACCCTGAACTCAAATTGATCAACTGACGATAAAGTATCTACACCCATTCGGAATACATTCGTGAAGTGCAAATTGGCTTTTGCATCCCTAAACAAATAACTTGAAACGAAATTACGTTCGAAAAAATACATTTTAAGAAGATGTAGGTACATCGTCGGCGACTCGTCATACTAATTTTTTACGTTATTATAAAATAATATACTTTTTTTTACAATAATAACGGGCCTCCCATTCCATTTTTTATCAACGTCATAGATTAGAGTAATGCAGATAATAGTTAAAGAATTTAGTTTTAATTTTTGTTTTCTCAAGAGTTCAAGTGGTGTGGTTCAATGAGAACAGATAGTGAATTGACGCCGGTGACAATAGATGTTAAGAAGACGCGCCCCATTCATTCAAAATCGCTTATGTTTTATTCGATTCGCATGGAGTTTGACAGAGTGGGGCGCGTCATTGTAGATTGAAATATCTATACATGGTTTATACACCTTTTGCTTTCAATTGATTTTTTGTTTTGATGATATTAAGGGCTTATACGACGTAGTTTACTATTTCTCAAGGCTTCTACTTCCAAATCACTTTCTTCCTTTTTTATAATATTCAGATGAATAAATTCAAATAATTTAGTTGGAATCTACGGGGACCGTCACTAGAATCCTTCCAATCTCTTTCCCAGCACACTGACTCCTATTAGTAAAGGTTATTTTACATTAACCAACATAATAAAAAGGCAACCAACGTTGACCAACATTAACAACGTAATATAATCGTAAGAAAAAACAATTAATACAAAAATGTTTCGGAAACAACTTGAAGATAAAGGTGAAAGGTACAAAAACAGAGAAGAAGACTCAGAACTATAAAGAACTATGGGACAAAATCCTTGTGAGCCGAACAAAGGGGTCTTACAAAATTTAATAACAATCTATTTACAATTTCTACTGGATAAATACTGCCTTGTAAATTGTACTCAGAAATTTTTACTGTACAGTTAGTCGCATTTTAAAGAATGCAAGGCCAAAAATGACTCAAGGATAGGCAATATCCCTGCCAAATATTCTTCCGATGATAAAGAATACGTAAAGATGTTGATTGAAAAGCTACCTGCGCATTTCCTCAGGAACGCAAAAACGTTATATTTGTGTAGAATTTAAGAAACTTAAGAACCAGAAACAGTGTGAGAGTAATGAAAAATGACTCAAGGATAGGCAATGTCCCTGCCAAATATTCTTCCGATGATAAAGAATACGTAAAGATGTTGATTGAAAAGC
Organism: Coenonympha arcania; assembly: GCA_036785405.1. Taxonomy (NCBI): domain Eukaryota; kingdom Metazoa; phylum Arthropoda; class Insecta; order Lepidoptera; family Nymphalidae; genus Coenonympha; species Coenonympha arcania. Next base: position 6,138,104 of record CM072072.1, on the reverse strand, counting down.
TACCTGCGCACTTCCTCGGGAACTCAAAAACGTTATCATTTGTGTAGAATTTAAGAAACTTAAGAACCAGAAACAGTGTAAGAGTAATGGTAATGATGATCAGATGTAACGTGTTCGAGAATCGGTTTTTACATGATATTATTCAACAATGAATAGAATATCAGTTTTCCTAAGCCAAGGAAAGATATATTTCTTTTGTGTACAATGAGAATATGAATGAAATGAAACAGAAAACTAACATACTTATTTAGTTTCTAGTAACAATTCATCAGCTGATAACATATTGTTATCAGCTGATGAATTGTTACTAGAAACATCCCATCGACTCTCCAACAAACAAGACAGACAAACTCCCATCGACGTAGAGTTTTGTATTTGACAACAAGAAACAATTTACGAGAAAGGATTTCCCGAATTTTCTTCGTCTCGGGATTTTCGTCCCCAGCGATGTACCGTCCGAAAACACACTTTCATTTCAGAAAAATCCAACATATCAGGATTGTAAAGTTTTTAAAAACAAGTACAAATTAAGTATTCTGTATGTGAAGAGGTACTAGAAGAAACAATCAATCTTTATGAAGAATCTATAAAAAGGAAAAAGGGAAAAGGATGAGTACGAATTCACGATAACTGATAAATTCACAAAAATGGAAATAGCGAGCATTTGGTAAATTATTACTAAAGTTGAATGACCATCAGTTCCCTATTTCAACTGCAAAATACAATGATTTGATACGTTTATGTGATGAATAAATCATACTTAAACCATATCAAGATGAATTTTTGAATTTACCCTAATAAACGAAGACGATGAAGATGACCGAGGTGAAAATTAATATAGAAATAAAGTGCTGTCAAAGTTTTATATTTTTGTTAATTTCCAACATAAGAAGATGATGCTCTGATCAGCGTTAATGATAATAATTACTGATTAACGTTGTGTTTTACGTCTTCTTAAGTATTTTGTACTTTTTTTACTTTGGGCAAACGAAGAGATCCATAGCTACCCGTGTGCTAAATATAAAAACGGTTAGGAATAATGAACCTCAGAAGTCATCGATCGCGGAGAATCTTCTGCAACCAGGTACTACACTGGATTGAGCCCCATGGTTTTATCCACAGACCGTCACTTTATACCTAGGCTGGTTCTAGCTTCTAGAAATTCAAAAACACTGGAATTTCAATCGTGAAGACGGGTTTAAATTAGCCAATACGTGGAATACGATTGTAGAACTGTACAAACCGAAGCAAAGTCGCAATAAAGCAAGGGTGAAAAATGACGTTGTTAGTGTGTGTTTGCGTGACAACTCGCGAAATGAAGTCAAAAAGATCTAGGAGGAGGGTAGACCGATACGGTCTATGCAATTAGAACGAAATATTGGCAAAATATTATGTATTTACAAATAATCGTGGTATGTACTCGTAAAAATCGTTAAATTATGTCTTCAAACCACGAGGAAAGCCTTAAATCACTTTGTACTTTGCTTTAAGTAAATTGATAATGTAAAAAAATACTTAAATAGTAATTTTGATTTATTAACTGGTTAAAAATTGTAATAAGTTCATATGTAGGTACCTGTAGGTACTTAGGTTAAATGGATTTTATCACTCAAGTTTATATTAAGTTATGTAAATTAAAGTAAAGTTATCATAGTTACGACTCTCAACGTCCAGAAGGTACCTATTGATTTTACGACTCTCTCTATTTTATGTTAATGGTTTTTTAGCACAATAACAACGACTTATATCTAGTTACAACTCATTACAATGTCACAACTGAAATAATTAGGGGGTGTATGAACCAAGTTTCAAAAAATTATTGGTCGTAAATCCAAGCTAACTTCTAAACTAAGAGATTGAGAATAAAATAAGGTTATCCATTGCAAAAAACATATAGAATTAATAAAATATCGCTTAATAGGGTCAATATACCTATAAAAACAAAAAAGTTATTTGCCAAAAAGTTTTAAAAATTTTCTTTTTTGCTCGTCCTGAAAAGTAGGGTTTTGGTTTTTACGACCTTTCTACCCCGAGGTAGCAATATTATATACTAGCAGATACCCGCGGCTTCGCCCGCGTAAATTTTAGTTTTCCCTATTCTCACGGGAACCATCGATTTTCCGGAATAAAAAGTAACCTTTGTGTTAATTTATAGCGAAATCTATCTCCATTTTAACTTTCAGTCAAAAATTTCAATAGTTGCAGCGTGAATGAGTATTTCTCCCGCTGGAATAGTGAAAAACAAATATTCACGCGGGAGAAATAACCATTGATTTTAATCCAGAATATAATCTATCTCTATTCCAAATCAGTTCAGTAATATTACGGCATGAAGGCATATTATCTATCACTATTATTATGGAAACCATGAAATTTTCCGGGATGAAAATTTAGCCTATGTATTAATCCAGGATAAAATCTATCTCCTTTCCGAATTTCAGTCATATCAGTTCAGTAAGTGCAGCGTCAAGTAGTATTTTTCGCGCGTGAATATCAATTTTTCAGTTTTCCCGCGAAAACCATGGATTTTTCCGGGTAAGTAGAAAGTAGCCTTTTTATTAACCCAGGATATCATCTATCTCCATTCCAAATTTCAGCCAAATCGGTCTTGTACTTGCAGCGTGAAGATTTTTTTCCGCGTGAATTTCAGTTTTTAACTAATCCCACGGGAACCATGGATTTTCCCGGGATGAAAAGTAGCTTATGTGCTAATCCAAGATGCAATTTATCTCAATTCCAAATTTGAGCCAAATCGGTTCAGTAGTTTTGGCGTGAAGGAGTAGGTATTGAAGCATGGTAAAATACGAACTTTGGAGCCCCGTTTCACCCCTTTAGGGGGGAATTTTGAAAAATCCTTTCTTAGTGCACCCCTAGACCTCATAAGGAACCTGTGTGCCAAATTTGAAGTCTCTAGACCCAGCGGTTTGGGCTGTGCGTTGATATGTCAGTGAATGAGTGAATGAGTCAGTCAGTATCTTCTTTTATATATTTAGATTATGAGCCGAGTAAAGAAAGTAGCAAAATATGTGAGGTACAATATCAAGTATCTACCTAAAGAGGACCTAGTTAGATTATGGCACAGATAATATAATACTATACTAGATTATGGTAATATTTATGTGCTAAAATTGAACTACCGCACCACGTTATACGCGCACACGCGCGTTTTCTATTTTCAACTCTATTGCGTACGGGTAATGTTGTGTATTAGACTAAATATTTTTTGTACATATTGTAATACAGATTTTCGACTTTCGAGTGACGGTTAAAATTTATTGCCTATCCCGAGTCTGATGATAAACGTCGTAACTGTTATGTGTTTAGCAATCAAAATTAAGCCTTACCTACTTCACTTTAAGGTTTATAATAACCCGAAGTTTTTGCTAGTATAAACCTTTTTCTAAAAGAAATCCGTGTTGTGGGTAAATGCAACCATTTTTACGTTGATTTTTAGGGTTCCGTAGCCGAATGGCAAAAAACGGAACCCTTATAAATTCGTCATGTCTGTCTGTCCGTCTGTCCGTCTGTCCGTCCGTATGTCACAGCCACTTTTTTCCGAAACTATAAGAGCTATACTATTGAAACTTGGTAAGTAGATGTATTCTGTGAACCGCATTAAGGTTTTCACACAAATTTTTAAAAAAGTAATAAATTTTGGGGGTACTGTAATACTGTAATAATACTTAGAACTGAAACTCAAAAAATTTTTTTTCATCAAACCCATATGTGTGGGGTATCTATGGATAGGTCTTCAAAAATGATACTAAGGTTTCTTATATCATTTTTTTCTAAAATGAATAGCTTGCGCGAGAGACACTTCCAAAGTGGTAAAATGTGTGTCCCCCCCCCCCCCTGTAACTTCTAAAATAAGAGTACAGTACGCGCGGCGAGAGTTTGGCTTTGACCTTCGGGTGGAGGGGATAACTGCGCATGGGTACCCATATTCTGATTGGTTGATACCCAATTTCTGATTTCTCTGATTGGTTGATACCCAATTTCTGATTTCTGCGCAATAACGGTCAAAGCCAAACTTTCGCCGCGCGTACTGTATGATAAAACTAAAAAAAATATATGATGTACATTACCATGCAAACTTCCACCGAAAATTGGTTTGAACGAGATCTAATAAGTAGTTTTTTGATATTTACAATAAAACCTCTAAAAACAAAGTTAGTTTTGCGGTTCGATAAGAAAAGTGGTTTTTATGGTTTTATTCCTCCGGTTGAAGTACGGAACCCTCAGTGCGCGAGTCCGACTCGCACTTGACAGGTTTTTTTTTCTTCAGCGGGTGTCAGATTGCTTGCGGGATAAATATATATATATGTATATATAAGTATACAATACTATATATACTTAATATACATAAACTAGCTGACCCGGCAAACGTTGAATTGCCATTAGGAATATAAAAAAAACATAACATCCTGCTCTCAGACCTACCGATCATACACTGCAAACTTCATAACAACCGGTCGAGCCGTTTCGGAGGAGTTTGGTAACAAAATTGGCGAGAGAATTTTAAATATTAGAGAATATAATATTATACATATAATACCTATACTGAAAAACACCCAGACACCGGAAAATATTCCTCCTTATCACACAAACCTTTACCAATAGTGGGAATCGAGCCCACGACCGACTTACGTCGCAACGGCAGGTTCGCTACCGCTACGCGATTCGGTCGTCAAAATAATAGATATCAATATTATAGTATAAGTAGATAGGTATAAACATTTCAATCCACGACGACGCGCCCCACTCCGACAAACTTCATAGGAATCGAATGAAACATTAGCTATTTTCACAAAATGGGGCGCGTCTTCGTGGAGTAAAATGTCTATAGGTAGGTAATTACTTGTTAGATACTTAGTAACAAGGTAGTAGGTGCATAGAGTTACAGTAGTACTGTAATGATTTACCTACTCTATGAGCTCCTTGGTTCGATCCCTGGGTCGGGCAATAACTAGTTTTTTTTTTGTTTTTTATCAAGAAAATTTTAGTACCAGCTCGGAGTTGATTGATCTCTCTCCGAAAATCTGATATTGTGGACTATAAATGATATCTCTGAGTATTGATATACGCCATCTATGTCCTTTTTTACGCTAACAATTGGTAGAAAACGTAAGAACCACAGATCCTGGATTGAAACCATAGCGTCTATGTGTGGGTGCTCGTCGTGTCCCTACGCTGATAGAGATGACAGATTTTTATATTTGAACTAGATAACGAAATGGTTACGTTTTAGTTTAAAATAATGATGTGATAAAATAAAAGGCAACGTTGTACTTCCGCAAAACACATATTATTAAAAATAGTTCATTACGATTGGAGTAAATGATTAAAAACTGTAACTATCTTAAATAGCGCCATCTAGCGGCAATCCTTCCTCGGATAAACCGTTGCATTCACGTTAATAAATATTTTCCTGTTTCGATACAGGCGCCAATTGAAAAGTCAGACAAATTGCTGCCATATAAATGTTTATATTGTGAAAGGAAGTTCGCACGGCCCCACGAGAAAGTAAAACATGAAAGGATACATACAGGTTAGTAAATGTATTGTGCACAGTAAGGTATAATAAAAATCTATTACTTAGAAATTATATAGAATCGATATTTAGATTCTCAACTAATAGTAGAGGAGCCCAAGAGGGGATTTTTGAAGTGACTCGAGCGTGTCGGAAAATTATATAGGGAGAATCCTTGCACCCATTAAAGTACCTCTACCAAGTATGAACCCTCCATATGGTGGGGTGTGTTGAGGGGAACCCGAAAGGGGAGGTGGTCCACGATTCTACTAACATCGCCCCATGAAAACTGTTAGATTAGGAGTTCTTTGTAATTCCAATAGTTTCCTTCAAAATAAAAATAAAAAGTGAAACGCGCTCGAGTATTTCAAGGTGACGTTTGTTTTTACAACTTCGAGACTCGCTTGTTTCTTAATGTCACGCTCAAATTGTCAGATTATTGAGATACACAATCTTCTCAATGTAATTAATCAACTTTCTCTTAATCTGACGCGCTCGAGTTTTTCTAATAATCGATTTTTTGTTTTTACTAATCAGACGGGTTCCCCTCAACACACCCCACCATATGGAGGGTTCATACTTGGTAGAGGTACATTAAAGGGTGCAAGGATTCTCCCTATATAATTTTCTGACACGCTCGAGTCACTTCAAATATCCCGTCTTGGGCTCCCCTACTATAAACTTAAAGTTCAAATAAAAAAATGTTTAAACGCAGCGGAACGTTGGCGATTGCCATGGTAAACTGTTAACTCTGGTTGGTTGAAATGTCTAGAACTAGATCTGGAGAAGCTTACCAAACTGTCTGGTGGTCCGAGCGTTATGGTTAGCATGAACACACGAGTATTCCAGCGAATTGTTTCGTAAACGCTTGGCACCGCACAGCTGTGACCGATCTCACCGACTCCCCGTTCGCGCCCGACTTCCTGCGAATTCCACAGATTGCGCCGACAGTAGCTAGGGAAATTCTGAAGAATGCGCGAGGATTCCCCTGAAGAAGCGCGACCTTCTTTTTGCTTTTATTTAATTTGTATGTAATACAATTGACGTAAAGTTCATTATGTACAATTTCTGAACTTTGGACTGTATGATGCATATTGGGTGTTTGCATGAAACAGTCATTAAAGCGCAAAGTAATGAACTAGTGGTGCCATCTTTATGGGCGAGTGAGGACCGCTACAGCGTCAAACATGTGATGTGTGCAGGTGAGAAGCCGCACGAGTGCGAGATCTGCGGCAAGTCGTTCCGCGTGTCGTACTGCCTCACGCTGCACATGCGCACGCACACCGGCGCGCGCCCCTACGCGTGCCCGCACTGCAATAAGAGGTGAGCGTGAGCGCAACAACCTACCAAAGTTTCATCACTAGATTTATTTATACAGGAGCTCGTATAAGACGAACAATTTCTTATTAGTTTTCATTTTTAACTCCAAGTTGATTGGACATTATTAAATGAAGAAAATATTATAACCAATTTAAATCCTCCATAGGGTAACCCTACCATATGTCTAATAAAGCGAATAATAATGTCACTAAATACAAAAAAGAGAGTATTCTTCGGGACAACCCTTCACTGGGAGTTTTTAGATCTCGGCTGAAACAGCACTATCTTTCTTCTTAATTCTTCATTTATATATTTTATCTTTCGTACATTTCTGTTTTTATTTTATTTTTTTGTATATATGTATTTTAGTTATTTATTATTTATATAGATATATATTTTTGTATTTTAAGTATATATATATTATGTTTTGTATATATATTATATACTTTTATAATATTTATGCATAATATTTAGTTCTTTTTGTATCTTTCTCGTGTTCTGTACCTACTTCGCATATCTTGTATAATTGTTTCCACACCCGGGGCATCTGGAAGAGATCCTCATTTGTAGTGATAAGATGTCCTTGTGCATGTCTTCTCTATGTTTGTGTTTTTTTTTTGTATCTATGTTATATGTACAGAATAAATAAATAAAAAAATAAAAAAATATGTGCTTAGGTTTAAAGCGCACAGCGTGTACAACCACCACCTGCTGACGCACTCGGAGGTGCGCGCCTACAAGTGCCCCTTCTGCCCCAAGGCGTTCAAGACCTCCGTGCAGCTGGCGGGGCACAAGAACTCGCACACCAAGCCCTTCTCGTGCCAGCAGTGTAACAGGTACGCGTGTCACACTCACAGCGCACAGCGGTACAACCACCACCTGCTGACGCACTCGGAGGTGCGCGCCTACAAGTGCCCCTTCTGCCCCAAGGCGTTCAAGACCTCCGTGCGGCTGGCGGGGCACAAGAACTCGCACACCAAGCCCTTCTCGTGCCAGCAGTGTAACAGGTACGCGTGTCACACTCACAGCGCACAGCGGTACAACCACTACCTGCTGACGCACTCGGAGGTGCGCGCCTACAAGTGCCCCTTCTGCCCCAAGGCGTTCAAGACCTCCGTGCGGCTGGCGGGGCACAAGAACTCGCACACCAAGCCCTTCTCGTGCCAGCAGTGTAACAGGTACGCGTGTCACACTCACAGCGCACAGCGGTACAACCACCACCTGCTGACGCACTCGGAGGTGCGCGCCTACAAGTGCCCCTTCTGCCCCAAGGCGTTCAAGACCTCCGTGCGGCTGGCGGGGCACAAGAACTCGCACACCAAGCCCTTCTCGTGCCAGCAGTGTAACAGGTACGCGTGTCACACTCACAGCGCACAGCGGTACAACCACCACCTGCTGACGCACTCGGAGGTGCGCGCCTACAAGTGCCCCTTCTGCCCCAAGGCGTTCAAGACCTCCGTGCGGCTGGCGGGGCACAAGAACTCGCACACCAAGCCCTTCTCGTGCCAGCAGTGTAACAGGTACGCGTGTCACACTCACAGCGCACAGCGGTACAACCACCACCTGCTGACGCACTCGGAGGTGCGCGCCTACAAGTGCCCCTTCTGCCCCAAGGCGTTCAAGACCTCCGTGCGGCTGGCAGGGCACAAGAACTCGCACACCAAGCCCTTCTCGTGCCAGCAGTGTAACAGGTACGCGTGTCACACTCACAGCGCACAGCGGTACAACCACCACCTGCTGACGCACTCGGAGGTGAGCGCCTACAAGTGCCCCTTCTGCCCCAAGGCGTTCAAGACCTCCGTGCGGCTGGCGGGGCACAAGAACTCGCACACCAAGCCCTTCTCGTGCCAGCAGTGTAACAGGTACGCGTGTCACACTCACAGCGCACAGCGGTACAACCACCACCTGCTGACGCACTCGGAGGTGCGCGCCTACAAGTGCCCCTTCTGCCCCAAGGCGTTCAAGACCTCCGTGCGGCTGGCGGGGCACAAGAACTCGCACACCAAGCCCTTCTCGTGCCAGCAGTGTAACAGGTACGCGTGTCACACTCACAGCGCACAGCGGTACAACCACCACCTGCTGACGCACTCGGAGGTGCGCGCCTACAAGTGCCCCTTCTGCCCCAAGGCGTTCAAGACCTCCGTGCGGCTGGCGGGGCACAAGAACTCGCACACCAAGCCCTTCTCGTGCCAGCAGTGTAACAGGTACGCGTGTCACACTCACAGCGCACAGCGGTACAACCACCACCTGCTGACGCACTCGGAGGTGCGCGCCTACAAGTGCCCCTTCTGCCCCAAGGCGTTCAAGACCTCCGTGCAGCTGGCGGGGCACAAGAATTCGCACACCAAGGCCTTCTCGTGCCAGCAGTGTAACAGGTATGCGTGTCACACTCGCGGTCGATCGATTGATCATATTATATTAATCTTATCAGGTTCCCAAACTGGTTTTGCAGGCAGCCATGTCGCGCGTTGAACGTGAGTTTAAGGCAGTACTCACAGATAAACCAAGTGTGAGACAAATAAAATAATTTGTACTCTTTTGTGCCAGGCCGTTCGCGTCGCTGTACGCGGTGCGCGTGCACATGGAGATCCACACGCGGCAGAACAGCCTCAAGTTCGTGTGCTCGCTGTGCGGCGCCAGCTACGCGCGCGCCTTCGCGCTCAAGGACCACGTCAAGCAGGTGCACAAGCAGGACATCGACACCGCGGAGAACATTGTGAGTACTGCTTGTGACAGGCCGTTCGCGTCGCTGTACGCGGTGCGCGTGCACATGGAGATCCACACGCGGCAGAACAGCCTCAAGTTCGTGTGCTCGCTGTGCGGCGCCAGCTACGCGCGCGCCTTCGCGCTCAAGGACCACGTCAAGCAGGTGCACAAGCAGGACATCGACACCGCGGAGAACATTGTGAGTACTGCTTGTGACAGGCCGTTCGCGTCGCTGTACGCGGTGCGCGTGCACATGGAGATCCACACGCGGCAGAACAGCCTCAAGTTCGTGTGCTCGCTGTGCGGCGCCAGCTACGCGCGCGCCTTCGCGCTCAAGGACCACGTCAAGCAGGTGCACAAGCAGGACATCGACACCGCGGAGAACATTGTGAGTACTGCTTGTGACAGGCCGTTCGCGTCGCTGTACGCGGTGCGCGTGCACATGGAGATCCACACGCGGCAGAACAGCCTCAAGTTCGTGTGCTCGCTGTGCGGCGCCAGCTACGCGCGCGCCTTCGCGCTCAAGGACCACGTCAAGCAGGTGCACAAGCAGGACATCGACACCGCGGAGAACATTGTGAGTACTGCTTGTGACAGGCCGTTCGCGTCGCTGTACGCGGTGCGCGTGCACATGGAGATCCACACGCGGCAGAACAGCCTCAAGTTCGTGTGCTCGCTGTGCGGCGCCAGCTACGCGCGCGCCTTCGCGCTCAAGGACCACGTCAAGCAGGTGCACAAGCAGGACATCGACACCGCGGAGAACATTGTGAGTACTGCTTGTGACAGGCCGTTCGCGTCGCTGTACGCGGTGCGCGTGCACATGGAGATCCACACGCGGCAGAACAGCCTCAAGTTCGTGTGCTCGCTGTGCGGCGCCAGCTACGCGCGCGCCTTCGCGCTCAAGGACCACGTCAAGCAGGTGCACAAGCAGGACATCGACACCGCGGAGAACATTGTGAGTACAGGGTCATCATCATCATCTCTGTCGTAACGCTCTTGTCAGAGCGGTCGTGGTCATCACTTTTCAGTGACACGCTTGACAATTCGTCTCCATTCCTCCCGGACAGCTGCTTTCCTGGTGCACACATGTAAGGGGACGTCCACTGCAGCCTTTACTTGGTCCGTCCATCTCATAGGCGATCTGCCGCGACCGCGAGGTCTGGTTCCATCTACTTTTCCTTGGACGACTAGACGTTCGATGGAGTTATTGTCACGTCTAGTCACGTGACCAAAGAAAGTGAGCCTGAACGATGGAAGACAGACCGATGACAGACAGACGATGGAATGGACTTGTTGGTCCAGAATTGGTTCCAGGACACTCTTAACATTCTTCTCCAACACCACATCTCGAGAGCGTCTATTTTCTTTTTCTCACTTTCTCGCAGGGTCCACGTCTCCGAAGCGTAGAGGAATATGGAGAATACCAGTGCTCTGACTAGCCGGATCTTAGTGGCCTTGGTGATTTTACGATTCCTCCATATTTTTTGCAGCTTATCCATTACTGATCTGGATATCGCCATGCGCCGTTTGATTTCGTCTATACAGCCCCCGTTGTTCGAGTACAGGGTACATGAAACTAATTACGTTTTGCCACTGACCTCTAGCACGCTGGACCTCACTCTTCGCCATTTTGGCGCTGATTGCTACCATTGATTGACGGTCACTAGCAACAGATTTCAATTCAGTATCTTGGACCTTCGAGGGGGACACTTCAAATCGGCATAATGAACTGTCAATTGTATAGAATGTTTGATCCAGCGTATTAGTATAATAGAGACCAGTGGGTTTGGCGCATAGCTCCGCCCGCGGGAACCATGGATTTCGCCGGGAAAAGAAACACGCACAACTGCACGCAGAACTGCAGAGTCTACCGTCGTATGACATGTTAATTTAGGGTATACTGTCATCATTCCAATTTTCAATAAAATACTCGTAACTTCAATGTACACACACTGACACACATTCGTCTTTGGTGCCGTTCGTATAATGAAAGTTCTCACAGCACACATACAAAACAGACTGCTATGAGATCGCCCCGCTCGCCTTCGCGACGTCCGTCGCATCCGCTCGTCCTTATCTCTATAAATCGACTTTTCGTTACACGTTGTTTATTATTATACACGTTACGTTAGAAAAAAAAAGATAAAACACATAATCAATAAACATAAAACACATAAACATGAAGAAAAAAAAAACAAAAGTAACTGAATGACTAATCAGTCATTCAGTTACAATCTATCAACGCAATCCTCAGAATCTCTTTTCTATAAAAATTCTGTTAATCTGGCTAGCATTTCTGGCGTATATGTGTATAATCCCCTTATAAGTTTTTTTTTGAAAATTCAACCCCTAAGGGTAGAAATTAGGGGGCTGCGGGAGTCCGCTTGGACCCTCGTCCGGCTCGTCGTACTGACCAGAGCGATCGTTTGAAGGGGAGGGGAAAATCATCGATAAAGCTCCTGCGAACGGTTTATATGCTGGCGATATCCAATTAAGTTAGTCCTACGTATACAGTATACCTACTATACTTTGGAAGTTTGGATGTGTGACAGTGTGTATATAGTTTGTTAACTTCACCGCGTCACGACACAACTGCTGAAACTATATTTGGCTGATATTTGGAGTGAAGTCGGGTTACGGTTTTCAATTAGAATTAACATAATATAGTTTAAAACGAGTGTATAATCCTAGTTAGTCGAATTAAATGATTTTTTTTTTTAAGGCTTTAAAAATTCAAAATATATTTCGAGTGCCTTTATTAAAAATATAATAATTTTATTTGACAGTCATTGCTTGAAACAAAGGACTGGTTGATTCAGGGAAACACAGACGTCGATTCAGAAGTCATACCGCTCAACAAAGACTTGCCGCAAGATGTAAGTATTTGAAAAGTTTTATCACGGTAGAAGAATCCTTCATTGTTTTTCTTCGCAATAGAAAATCCAAAAAATTAAAGAATTAAATACCACTTTAAAACACCTAAATTGACAGTTCATGAAAACTAGGACTTAATTAATCCCAAATATAAAATTATACTTATTGATAAAGAACCTGTAGTTAAAAAGAAAAAAGTTTCTCCAATGCTTTTTAGTTTATAGATAAGAATTCCATATTAGAGGTATTTGTGATAGCACGGTGCGGTCGACATATGAGATGTAAATTGCAATTCGGAGCATAGTGAAAGAGACTGAAACAGAACTATGCAAATGTTATCTGTCAACCGCGCCATGCAATACAAGATTCTAACGTAGAAGTATTAACTAGTATTAAGTGTGCGTTTGTTATTTTTCCAGATGAATGAATTGGGTATACATACCGAACTGATCATCCCGTAGTTTAAATTAATTAGTATTAAAATACTATACTTGTGTATAGAAGCAAAAAGTCAAAATGTCCATTATTCTTAGGCCCGGTTGCTTCAACAAACTACAACATGTCAAGTGTTAACAGTTAAATATCATGTTAGAAATTGACAAACTTTTGTAATAAGTCAAAGACTTGATTGTCTGAACCGTTATATTTTCAACGTATCATGTTTCAAATATCATGTGCTATTGTTGATAGTTGATGCCAAAAATCTTGAAATGCTGCAATGTTTAAATTGCCAAAATTGTTTTGATGGTAATTTTGATGACAAGCCGATTGTGTTTGGTTTGAGATTGTGGTGTGGATATCAGAAATACTGGTTTGGATATGTACTCGTATTTATAATATTTAGCTGTAAAAGATGACGGAACATGTCAGAATTAACAGTATAAAAGCTAAAATACACCAAGCTCATTGGTATAGCTGAGACAATGTTACATGCAACCGTTAAATATGGTGGCCTATCCTTATGTCTAAAGACATAATATCAAACAGCCTTATGAAGGAGGTAAGAACACTTAAGGAAGATATATCTGCCCCAAACAGTGTCTCCTAGCTAGATTACCAAGACCGCTCTTTCAAGAGCGAAACGTCAAAGATCAAACAGCCATATTTAACCGTAACATGTCGGTTACGTAAGTTAGTTGAAACAACTGGCCCCTAAGACAGTTTTTTTTGGGGTATAAAATGTTTTAATGTGACCAAACCTAAACTAAGTCTGGGACGCCCTTTACTATAATAGTTTTGGGGGGAGAAGAATTATTGTAAAGCAAAATCTTGTTGGTAGTCCAATGAACATAATATTACATGTGAATATAAGTCATGGCTTACTTCTGTCAACATTGTTGTTTTCAACTGACTTCAAAAAAGTAGGAGGTTCTCAATTCGACTGTATGTTTTTTTTAAATGTTTGTTACCTCATAACTTTTGACTGGGTGAATAGATTTTTATTGATTCTTTTTTATCAGAAGCTGATGCTTCCCGTGTGGTCCCATTTCAATTTAGTCCAGGGGGGCTATTCACGTTACGTGTCGGCTACATTTCGTGATGTGATATGTTTAAAAAGGTGATTCTATTTCCGTACTTATGCAGACGATATTGAATTCAAACTAAGCCAATTACTGTAAAGTTCATTTTTCAGTGTTAATATTTTTTTCTTTTTCTTTTATCGAATCACTGGGTATGTGAAAACGTTACGAGAATGCCATAGCTGTTCTGATAATGGTATCCATGAGAAAACCTTATGTCTTAAATTTTCAATTGGAAAGGATGTATTCAACATTAGTTTGATAGGAGTTGAAGTTGGTTTTTTTGTTAATTAATTAAGGTATATTATATATTTTTTGGTATATTTACAAGAAATTGTACAAAAATTTATATTGCATTGTAAATAGTTGTTAGCTGTTTTCGGCTTTAATATTTTGAACTGCTTTTTTTCTGTACAAAAGTATTTATAAGTAAATAATTATATATACTTACACATTTAAACATAAGTACGAGTTATTGTTTTTTATATTTTTTTTTTGGGAATTTATGTCTGTACAAATGAATTTTTGTTATGGGATGTATTGTAGATTTCTTTTGTTACGTTTTTTGAATATTATGTTGTAAATGTACATTCTCAATCGATATACTCTAATGTGTTGTATGTTGGAAAAAAGTAAGCCATACCTACGATAGTGAACTTCCACAAAAAAAATGTCTATCTGTGTAGTTACTCTACGTAAGTTTCACTGTATCATAATAATTATTGTACTTACCGGGATATATTGTAATATAGACAATAAACCAATTTGAAATAAGGCAAAAGTGTTCATATTTACTTTACAGTTCTTAATACCTATATATGAAAACAAGAAATGTACTTAACATTATTCTTTGTGGAAAGATTTTATTCAGACAGAGAAAATAAGGATCGTCCAATAAAACACTTTTAAAACTATGACTGCATCCTTGCGTTAATTTGTCTAATCGTTGGTTGTAAATTGCGTATCGGGTCAAAAAACCCGGTCAGGTTATTTTGTATCGCAATTCGCAACTATATCACTGTCTTGTTAAAGGTGTTTCAGTGGATTAGGTATTATTAATTTATTTATTTGTCTTTAAGGCGGCCTAACCCACTGCGTGTTATACCTACTTATAAAATAATTATTCATATAATTGTGTTATTGTTCTGGAGCCTCAAACTACTGGTCTAAAATACTACTGATATACAATACTAATATACTGATAGAATACTATCCTACTGATATACTGATAGAATACTACTGATCTAAAATTGTGTTCTACTAAGATTCATATATTTCAAGACAACTATAATGTTTAAATGTTGGTCAATTAATTACGAGCTCGAAATGTTAAGATAAAGCGATATCTGGCTCTGGTTTTGGGTCCGAAGAATCAGAACACAGAAATTATTTTGTTTAAAATAAATACCTACCTAAAATCATAAATGAGAATAAGTTGTATTGCACTTTTTTATGGAGAGATATTACTACTGTTATTAATTTGGCTGGAATGAAGATAGATTGACCTAAATATAGATTGATAGGTACATAGGCTACTTTTTATACAGGAAAATTCCATGTTTTACCGAGGGATTGGTGAAATCGCGTGAAAGCCACTAAGTATTAGCGTTATTTTATAAAGCGATTGATTCATTGAGATTTTAAATAAAAGTCAGGAATTAATAATCAGCTAGGTACCTACATGTATTTATTTCTCGTTTTATGTTTTAGTAATAAAATTACAAATATACAAAATTGGAATAAAATTGTTTATAGCTTACTTACCTACCTACTCAAATTTTTGGTATACAGCTGTATCTTTCATAAGCTTATCAATGTCTTGTGTAATATTCATCTATAATACGTATATTTCATTGTGAAATTATTTAACACATTAATTTGGCATTATACCCTTAATATCACAATTTCTTATTCGATAATTGCCTTAATGTATACTTACAGACAATCTAGTTATCTATCTACGAATTAAACTTCGAATCTTTACAAATAATCAATAAACAATATTTATATAACATCATGGAATAATAGTTTAAGCGTCTTTAGATCAGTCACCGAATAAAGTATCACGTTCACGATTGACCGTTCCACTCGCCTTCCATCCGCCACACTGAAAATGCGTAACTCAACTTATCCTGAGCTAAATATTTGCCGTGTTCACTGCCTGAATCGCTGCCGACGTCACTGCTCGACGAAGATTCGCTGTTGGACAGAATCTGGTAGAGGAACTCGATATACTGCGTGGCCAACTGAAGAGTCTGTATCTTCGATAGCTTGTCGCTCGGCAGCGATGGGATGATTTGACGCAAACTAGCGAAGGCTTCGTTCAAACTCTGCGTTCTCTGCCGCTCCCGCACGTTGGCCATCACTCGCTGAATCTGCATCTCCTCGAAGGATTGCGCCTTCTTGCGTGATGACTTCGACGAGCGTTTTCTTGATGATCTCTGGTTTTCTTCGTTTTCGTCGCTGCGCTCCTCAGTGGAAGCTCGGTAGACGGGCTCACCTAGTTTCGGCATTCCGTTTGACTCGTAATAATTTGCGACTCTGTCTTGAGAGCTCGAATCGTCGAAGTACACACTCCGAGAAATCGGTCGTTGTCGTTGATCCGGTAGATACATTTGGTCGTATGAATGAGAATAATGCGGCTGCGAATACTCCCGGTCTTCTCCATCGAATATGACGTTAGATGTCCAGGAATGCTGTATCGTCGGCCGGTCGGGCCCGTTGCTCAGGTCCATCAGATGAGTCGGCGAGGATGGCGCGAAGCCTTGCATCTCCGCATCCCTTTTAATTTCGACTGGCGCGTAGTTGAAGTACCTCTCGTCCTCATCGACGTACTCAGATTCTTCTTCACGTTTTATAAACACTCTGTTATCACAACTCTCGTAACTCATAGTTCGGAATCCGATCACGGGCTGGCCGTGGGGGGTGTCGTGTAACATGCGGACTGCGGGTGTCGGCGCGAGCGCATACAACGGCGGACTGATCTGAGAGAAGTCCTGAGACGCGTCACGCGGTCCGCCCCTACCCGTCCCTTCATTGACAAGATACAAAAAATATACCATTTCCAGTGTGCGCCTCCCGCCCAGCGCGCCGCCTCCTACCCGCCACTGCGGCTCCGTGCACGTGGGACAGAGACGCATAATGAAACCCGCTGTGTTTATAGGTTTATCTTGTCCGTCATCTCGGAATCGTATTTACTGATTATACATAGGTAGATTTATGGATAGGTACATACCGTATGCGCTTCGGTCGCCATAACTGATCGCATCGGTAAATGTGCATCCTGTAAGATTTCTACGCCATGAGAGTTTGTTTCATTCCTGTAATGTTTCAGTGGGTTTATGTATTCAATTTATAGGTAGGTATAGGTGCCTTTTGACAGCCTAACCTAGGTTAAGAGCTCATCAAAATACCTACCTAGTCCTTAGTTCCACGTTTTTTGCTAAAGCCGTTAATATTTTTATCGTTTTTCAACGCAAATATCATAACCAACCGAAAATATCGGCGCCACCCTTGCTTAAAAAGTTTTTATGTCCCCGCGACGCGTCTTTTGGTCGCCTGCGCGAGCACTAAAAATATCCTTGACGTAATGGCAGCAAAGGAGCCCGGCTCCCACGGGCAGCGATCGGGCCTTCACAGGAATAATATAAATATTTAATATATCTAAGATATTTGTCTAACGCTCGACAGATCGCAGCTCTGACGGGAGTCTGGATATTATCAAAAATGTTTTACGTCGTCGGCCGGCGAGTCAGGATCGGTGTGTGTGACCGCTTTGTCCTAAATGATTTCAAACTACCTATGAGCTGTTATAGGTAACTTTGTTAGTAAGGTAACCGTCGCCGCAAATTCATATTGATTCCATTTGGCTTGAAATGCAAGTACGTAAGCAATGTAAGATACAGTAGGTATACTTATACCCTGGATTCATAAATCGGGCTACTTTAAGGTAGGTTTTCCCTATAAAATATCGAAAAAATCCATATGGTTCCCGCAGATTTGCTGAAAAACCGAACTTCACGCGGGCGGATCTAGGGACTAGGAACAAAGGGAAGCAACAACCAAAATTTGATCTGAATTTTAGATATGTAGTAGGTAGGTCCTATATTGCTAACAACTAATGTAAATACACGTTCTATCGCATGAAAATGATTCCTTTGACGACCTCCCTAGCGCAGTTGGTCCATGCTTTTATCCAAACACACGGTTCCGAGTTCGATTCCAGGCATGAGTTCAGAATTTTAAAAATTTCTAAATTGATTTTAAGTCTAGTCTGGCGGGAGGTTTCGGTCGCGGCTCGTTGCGTATACGTAGGTACCTACGTACTCGTTTACCCCGTCCAAGTAGGTAAGTACGATAGTCTGCATCTTCGTCTGCAGCATCTTACGGAGTCATAGATACCACTATCAGAACTGGACTTAATTGAAATGGGACCGCAGGGTAAGCGTCAGCTTTCTAATAAAAAAAATAATCATCAAAATCGATTCACCCAGTCAAAAGTTATGAGGTACCTACCTACCTAACAAACATAAAAAACCAGTCGAATTAAGAACCTCCTCCTTTTTTGAAGTCGGGTGAACATCTTTAAATATTGATTTTGTTTGTTCGAGTAAAGGATTATCCCAACAAAAACATTTTCATGTAAAATGTTGCCAGACGAGTATATGGCTCACACTGTCAAAAAGTTATCAGATCTCATGTAGGGCAAGACTTCTGACTTTATACACCCTTAAATACAAGCTCTAACTTCACAAACTCTACACTTTGTTACAATAATGTCTTGGCCGTTTGGCTACCGTCACATGGGCGTAAAGTGAAAAATTTATCCAACCAAAATCATTTTCCTGATTTCAAATTTTGATTTAACAGAACTTACAGAGTACGCGCGGCGAGAGTTTGGCTTTGACCTTCGGGTGGAGGGGATTACTGCGCATGGGTGCCCAAATTCTGATTGGTTGATACCCAATTTCTGATTTCTCTGATTGGTTGATACCCAATTTCTGATTTCTGCGCAATAACGGTCAAAGCCAAACTTTCGCCGCGCGTACTGTAACTAGTGAAAAGTGAATAAATTTTTGATTTTACGCCCAATGTAACGGTAGCCAAACGGTCAAGACATTATTGTAACAAAGTGTAGAGTTTGTGAAGTTAGAGCTTGTATTTAAGGGTGTATAAAGTCAGAAGTCTTGCCCTACATGAGATCTGATAACTTTTTGACAGTGTGAGCCATATACTCGTCTGGCAACATTTTACATGAAAATGTTTTTGTTGGGATTTCATTTCTTTTTGTAAGTTTTTTAAAATAATGTTTTTTATTAACTTCTTATAGTGGCTTTAAAGTTAGTAGTTTCGGCCTACCGAAAGTGAAACTAATTTTACATTTATCAAGATAAAATGATAATCAAACGTAATGTATAGATCCAAATTTGAATTTCTAACTTCAAATTTTACCTATTAAAACACAAAGTCAGATACAAATGAAAGTTTTGATGTTTGTCACTCAATCACAACACAACCACTGAACTGATTTGGCTGAAATTTAAAATTTAGACTGATTATATCCTGGACTAACACAGACTACTTGTTATCCATTAAAAATCTACGGAAGGTATCGGTGAGATTTGTGTGTTTATTAGTTTTTTAACTATTGTTTTATTTATAGTCTTTATTTTCATTGGGCGCTGAGGCGCTCTTGAAATTCAAATTTGACGCTTGACACGCTTGAAAACTCATTTTGGTCACAGAGCACTGGACTCTGGGTAATGAACACGCGGAGCTCGGTACGGGAATTCGGGCTTGCCGCGTGCACTATGGTACTGGGCTCACTGACGTTGAAGCGCTGTTAAAATCCATATAATTTACGCTTGGCATGCCCGACGGCTAACTGTGGGCACGTTTGACAGCTCTAGCTGGGCACTGGGCACTCGGCTCAATGTGAGTTCTTGTCATTGAGCGCTGGATCCTGGTCACTCGACATGCAGTGAAACTTGGCTTGTTAAACATGACCTGCATGAAACTTGGGCTTGAAACGTGCGATATTACTGGACACGGGGCACTGGGCACTTGGGCGCTTGGCCACTTGGGCACTGGAATCGCGCTTATAATTACCAAATAAAATTACGTGTTTTTCCAGATGTATACTAGCAGATATCTAACATGAAATTAAGTTTATACCTATATACGTATGGGAAACCCCATACGAACTTCCAACCCCCTAATTTGATGGATGTGGGGTGATTTACTAAAAATCCTGAAACACGTATTTAATTGTTTATTACAAAGAGTCCCTATATCAATTTTGAGACCTTTAGCATCAATATTTGCCGTAGTTTCATACAAACTTCCATCCCCCCATACGAACTTCCAACCCCCTAATTTGATGGATGTGGGGTGATTTACTAAAAATCCTGAAACACGTATTTAATTGTTTATTACTAAGAGTCCCTATGTCAATTTTGAGACCTCTAGCAACAATATTTGCCGTAGTTTCATACAAACTTCTATCCCCTATTTTAAGGGGTTGGGGGGTTAAATTTCCAACTTTTGGAATTTTTTTGTTGGTTATATACTAATTGTAGCTTACATACCAAATTTCAGCTTTCTAGGACTTCAGGAAGTACCTAAGAATTTTGATGATCATCAGTGAGTCAGTCAGTCAGTGACGAAATCTGGGTTTTTCATATGTCAATAAAATCTAAAGTATAAGACCTGTGATATTGAAACTTTATACGTTTAATAAGTTCACCGGCGACAACATTTCCCGAGAATTTTGATTATCTGGAATAATTCTGGCCTAAGTTATCAGGGTTTAAAAATACGGCGAAACACTTCGAGAAAAGATAGGTAGTGCCCTCGCGCTTCGCTTGACTCGTCTGGCGGGGACACTACCGTGTCCCCAGATAGTTGTGCTGTGGTTAGTGTATTTCGGGAATAATTACCAACCGCGGCAGTGACGATCCCGACGAGTTATTAATAGCCTCATTATTCTGGCCATATTTTAAAAATCCGTTGGGTAGGACGCGTCGTTGTTTATATGAAAGATCGGTTAACCATGATATAAAAATACTTATAATTTGCCGAATAGTGCAGCGCTAGTGGTCCTGACCTGCGTCGCGTCGGAGGTCGCGGGTTCGATTCCATTTAATTTATTCGATTCGATTAAGATCCATGTAGCTAACTAATATGTAAAGCTATGTGCCGGCTACAATAAAACTTTTCAGTTAAACAGACACAGGCACTCTCCCTTTTCCTTATACTCTTATAGGTAACATTCTGATGTATGGTAATTTTCTGTGAATAAATAGGTATAGGTATAGGTACCTAATAATCGTTGAAGGATCAGCAAAGGAACGAGGAAGATGAGATCATTAGATTAGATAATGCGTATCTACTCTTCGAACGAATTTCTTTATGCCACTTTGCATAATAGGAACCTACCATTGATTTAACCATAGCGTATTTCGTCATTGGAACCTACCCATCTAGATACTCTGTAGTCTATGCCTGCACTAACTTTAGAAACGGAATCGAAGCCAGGACCTATGAGGTTTGAGATGACGTATGAAGTTCATAGTGCCAATATGGAGATAAACTAAAAAACACTGCATTACCTACCTACTAAAATATTTCAAACGCTTCCTTTAATTAGGTATGACTCAGTGACAACATCTGTCGAACACTCGGTGTTCATTTGGGATGCTGTAGAATATCCTCCATTCATAAACTAAAACTCTTACCGTTATCTTTACTTTGAAGTTGAAGATTCTCACGCCTCAACTTATCTCCTAAACTGTTAAGAAGCATGAATGAAAAGTGCGAAAAACACGCGGCATTGAAAAGGCGCGGCGGAAGGCGGAAGTTATTAGATATTTTACCTAGATTTCTAGTTTCTATGTAGCCTGTACTAAAATACTAAAAGTAATTAATAATTATATTACTAAACAATACAGCGCTATAACATTTCCTACCTTCCAGGGAAATATTTAAGGATGGAATTTTTTTCCGAAGTTAACATTATCATGAAGGGATTTTTTTTATTTATATTTTTATTTAGAATAGTTATAGTTAGGTATAGTATACCGTACCGTACTTACGTTCCAATTAATTATTTACTATTTTTTAATGCAGTTGGTATTTATTTTTACCTACTGCACATTTAAGTAGGTATAACTACTTACGCTTTACTACATAAATGCTTATTAATCTAAATAAGATAAATAAATAGGTAAGACTATACCAAATTACCAACTTTCTAAAGACACTACTTACTTATGTACCTACCTACTTATTTAGATTTACATTAAAAATAATAAATTACGTACTTACCTCAGTTAAGTTACCTACCCGTATCTAAGTGCTGAGTTTTACCTATCTAGTGTTAACTTTTGCCCGCGACTCGGCTCTGCCTCATATTATATATTCGTGGCCTCGGTCAAATTCGCTTTTCCACTTCTTATAAGTATCCCTTGGGATGGATTTTCCGGAAAAAATCTATCTAATGAGGGACACAAACATTCACCTGTACTTAATTAAGGTTAATTTATACGTAAGTAGGTACATAATATATTAGTGTGATAAGTACTTGTACTTACTAAATTATGTACCTATAGTACCTAAAATAGCTTAATCTATTATGTTATGTCCAGATAGGTCTAGGTACATTCCTAGAACCTAAATATTTAAAAAAATTGGTTGTCTGTAAAGTCGGTTTACTGACGATAGTTGAACGTGACAACGTCTTCTTTGTCGCTCGTTCCGCGCTCGCGAGGTAACGCCGGTAACGCCGCATGAGCGAGGTAACGCCGGATGAGTCATGTTTTTTCGTGCGTGCAACCGGTTCTATCGATTTATAAGACGTTGTCACGTCAAAAAAATTGGTTGTCTGTAAAGTCGGTTTACTGACGATAGTTGAACGTGACAACGTCTTCTTTGTCGCTCGTTCCGCGCTCGCGAGGTAACGCCGGTAGCGCCGCATGAGCGAGGTAACGCCGGTAACGCCGGTAACGCCGGATGAGTCATGTTTTTTCGTGCGTGCAACCGCGGCTCTATCGAATTATAAGACGTTGTCACGTCAAAAATAGCTTACATAGGTACATGAAAAATGTATGATAACGTCGGGAAGTACTTCCTCTTGAGGATTGTACTGGGGTCTCATAATATCTAATCCCCTGTAAAGCCAAGTTCAGATAAAAAGTCATCCCCTCGTTCGAGGCTGGGAGCGGTGCAGATGTTTTAGCTGAAGATTAACGCCTGGCCGAGTTTATTTGGTTAAGAGTTTTACGACGCCGTGGTTTATTTTGGAAAATACTTGAACTCGCGGTGTAAGTGACACCTGTTTGAGATAAACAGGCTAATCCGTAAGGGGTGAGTGGAAATGTGTGTCACGGACGACGATGCAATTTTATCCTACAATCACCTATCTTATAATAAGTACATAAGTAGCTATTGTAAGTAGTTAAAAATCTGGCTAAGTAATTATGGTTCAATATTTTATGTCGTGAACTTTTTAGTGTTCCATACTAGCTGTTCCATACTGGTTGCATCGAGAAGAACTGGCAATGAATTTGTTCAATTCTGTTAAGAATTGAACAAATTCATTCATATTCATTCATTCATAACCGAAAGTTTTTTTTACTGTTGATAAGCTTATGCTTGACAGCAAGCATATGCCATGCAAGAAGCCATAATGAGGTCTAGATGGAGTGCGCTTAGCGTAGAAAGTAGCCTATAGGTGCTATATAAGTAGGTACCTACCTAGGTTATAATTTTGCTTTTACAGCAACACGAAAACTAGAAACTAGTTATAGGCAAGTTTTTCAACACCGATTTTCCCCCGATTTTTTAATTATGTTTCAGAGCTTTTAAAGTTTACTATTAGAAGAAGGGCCCGTATATTCATGTCTAAGTATTGAGATTTATTCTTTTTTTATTTATTGTAAGTCATTCATGTTCGAATCTCAGACTTTAGTCTGCGATTGGAATAAAACTTGCACATGGCAGAAACGACGAAATTTAAAATAACTGTCGAACAATAGCTCCAAAAAATCTCTTGCCTTCTCTCTAGGTATAAAACAATACATTCCCATTTCCCACGCAAAATCAACCCCACATCTGCTTGCAGCATGCCAAAAATAGTGTCCGTGATGACCATTGTTTCATAATAAAAACGGAGATTAGGTTCTAAACGGCAATATCGTAATAAATAAAGCGTCTTGGAAATGTTCAGTGCCATAAAACATCTGCGAGGCCTCCGCAGCTGCGGCCAGGAAAATACGTCACACGTGGGCGCATCTATAGGCCGAGCCCTACCTGTTGCGCCTGCGCCGATAACGGCCATTGTGCTCTTGTCCTCCTAATTACTAATACCTACCAAATCGCCGATAAATGTATCACAGCGAACACCTGTGACCAAGCTCTTAGGGCTTAGTTAAAAGAATTTCGGGAATCGCATTAGAACTTCGAACACATGTTGCAAACTATTTTCTTCATTTCCAATGAAGACGGCTAAAGTATTGATAAAGCCACGGCACCCCTAATCGGGTTTTAATGTAGGTAACTAGTTATTAATTAATGCACAATCTTTTAATACCTAAATAAATCTAATTATATACTAAATCCAGCGATTATCTAGGTATTGCTAATCACTACCTAAGTACCTCCTTAACATAATATATTCACGACCTTTTTTTCTTAGTCCTTGCGTAACTATACGTTACGCGTTCTTTGTAGGTACCTACATAGTTATCATTCAGTAGGTAGGTATGTTGTATCACTTTTACAAATCCGCTTTCTCATATGGGTATCTTAACTATGGGTAAGTTTATATATGTAGAGATCGTCTCTCGTATATAAAGGGTGTAAGTGACAGCTTAACGAAAACTCGTACCACGGATTCAGTACATGATTCTAGCTTCCCTAGTGGTGAAATTTTTCATCGGGATTTTCATGAATTTTCCAATTTTTCGTACCTCTTTTTTACCTAATACTGTAATAAAATCATTTTAACTATGTGACTAAACGTAAAAATAAATAAAAATACTGTTATTTCACTGTTTTTCAAAAAGCTGTAATGTAAAGAAAATTTAGATTCGATCGATCGATCGATCAGCTGTTTACTTGCTTGAGGTCACTGACCACTCGCTCGCATAGGTACCTACGCGCCGACAAAAGAAACCGACGCGCTGACGTCACGGCGAGCGCTTTACGTTAGTGTTGTCCAAATGGTCGAGTTTACCGATAATTAGGCAAAACTTCCATTGCCTTGACAAATGTACGAAATTTTTCTGGTATGTCGCTAGTTTAGGAATAATTCAGTCGTTCATAGGACAAAATAATCGGTCGGGTCCAAAAAAGTGTGAATCGCCTTTTGTTAGGTAGGTACTTATCGTCTAAATTTTCTTATTAGCTGTGAAAGTGCATGAAGTGAGAAACTTTAATTCGAGATATTAGACAGTGAGATTATTCTTTAACGCTTCTAAGTTTATTTTTGAAAGCCACTTATCTTTTTATGAGTTTTTGATTTTCTAGCCTTGTGTTTGAGTTTGTTTTCTTCTGGTTGGCGCAAGTTCAACACGCACTTGGGACTTTCCTTTTTCTGCCGGTAGTGTGGTTGCTAGCCGCGGCCAATTACTCCCACCAGACCAGATCTGAGCCAATTTAGAAATAAAATTTCCAACTGGTTCGTGCCGGGAATCGAATCCGGGACCTCCTACTCAAATCCGAACTCGCTGCCAAAAACTAAACACTGCCCACTGAACAGGGTAATTTAAGATTTAGCTACCTGGCAATACTTTCTTATCAGTATAATAGGCTTCTTTTGTGCGTTTCCGACTAGTGTTTTCAAGCTATCGATAAATACGCTTATCGATAGCTGGCCCATAAAATCAGTGATACTATTGGCTATTAAAAGTTGATCACTGATTTTATGGGAATGTTACTATTCAGTTACAAACATTATTTAATTGGAGCCACGATTTATGTACTATGAGTGCACTCAAGTGCGTCGGTAATTACTAACGCACTTATTTATTTATCTATTAATACATTACCATAGCTAAATTACTAAAAGTAAGGTCATTTTTTACTGTGGATGAGATAGACAGACATGGATAAAATGTTATCATGGTTTCTGATTACATTGGCGAAATTAATAACAAGTACTTAATCGTGTTTGGATATTAATGCACGATAATCGTAACAACCATAAGTCAACTAATGTGATTGCTTTTTGAAGAATTTGCTTCAGAGAATTTCTAATTCAGGTCGGGTCTGGTGGGAGTCTTCGGCCTCGGCTAGTAATACCACCCTACCGGCAAAGACGTACCGCCAAGCGGTTTAGCGCACCGGCGCGATTCTGCGTAGAAACCGTTATGGGTTTATTACCCGTCCAAGTTAGTACGATATCATCTCCGGCTACATCGTCACTTAACATCAGATGACATCCCAGTCAAGTACTAACTTGTAGTGTGTAAAAAACATCAATTGTCCGCAACCGTATTATGATGGTTACTAAACTAGGATTTCAAGACACCTGTGTATCATTTTTTCTATCGATAACGAGATTTTGCATGGCTGGTCGATACGACACTTTCGATGCGACTAGTAGGTATTACCTATTCTATTTTTGTAGTTAGTTTGTATAAAATACCTACAAATTTTAGTTATTTTCGGCAGTTCGCAGAATTTGTTTTTTGAGAGCGGTCGTGTTACGTGTGATTTTGTTCTATTAGTTTTAATTTTTTACGTTTAATTCGTTAATTAATAAAATTACAATAATTTGTGTGTGATAGCATTGTGAACTAGGTGATGTGTGTGTGCTGATAGGTGATTAGATAGTGTTTAGTAACTTAGTAACTTTACACGTCGATATTCCTAACTTTGCGTCGAACGCGATTTGGACGGATGAGTCCACATTTACGAGAAATGGAATGTGGAACCGGCGCAATTCGCACATCCGCGGGCTCATACGAATCAGTACGCGCTGCAGCAGACGGGGCACCAAACACGTTGGTCGATGAACGTGTGGGCTGGCATTTTTAAAGACAATGTAGTTGGACCCATTTTCCTTCTGGAGCGAGTGAACGGTCTACGGTATCATGAGTTTCTGCGAACAACGTTTGCAGAAATACTCGAAGAGATGCCGCTTGCCCATCTTCGCGACGCATGGTTCCAACACGACGGCGCCCCTCCACACGTCACGCTCCCCGTGCGACGGCATTTAAATGATACTTTCGGCGACTGCTGGATTGGGAGATTTGGTCCTCAAGCTTGGCCGCCCCGCTCTCCGGACCTGACTCCTCTCGACTTTTTCTCTGGGGCTACATCAAAGATAGGGTTTTCGTAACCGAGTGCAATACAGCAACAGAAATCGACAATCGTATTGCAAATGCGTTCGCGGCCCTGCGCGCAGAAAGTGACCGTGATCCCACATTAATTATTATGCCTCGAGTTCACGCTGAAACTTTGCGCCGGACTAGGATCTACTAGCAAGTCGGCGGTGGACATTTTGAACCCTATTTGATCAGAAGTGAGAAAGATTAAGGTAAGCTATTTTTTACTAGAAGAGACATTACTGTAGCTATTAATTTATGAGGTTGGTTTCAATTTCTGTTCTCTTCGCTATACCTACGCAACGCAGGGTAATTTGAGAGTAGGTACGTTCGTAGGTTCGTAGGTACGTTCTTTGTAGGGACTTGCGTACCTACAAAGTAGACGACGCGACGCACTGCGAGCGGCGCGGCGTGAGCGCGGCACTTTTGAGTTTCGTGACCTATGTGAATTATGAAATATTCCGAGCGATGTGATCGCGTTGTACACAATCCATTGCGCGCTCAAAAATGTCAATATCTGGAATCATTAACTTTCGAGTTCAATTAATTCAGTAACTTTACAGAAGATATTTAATGCAACTTTATCTCAAAGTTTTCGTTACGGTGTCACTTACACCCTGTATAGGTAGGTACTTAAAGACATACCAGAAAATACCAATTAGTTTGAAATAATATTAAAAGTGCTGACGCGACGTGACTATGGCTGCGCGTTTCAGGGTACACCTCCTGCGCACAGATGCGTCCCATGTGTGGAGCTCTCTCCGAGCCGCCGACGCCGACGACGCCCGACTACGAACACCATGGATACAAAACTTGAGGGACACATCTTTTACACACTACAACAATTTGATAATTGACGATGCCCCCGATGTTATCGTACTTACGTCTGGCAGGAGTAACTATAGATGACCTTTAGGTGGCTACACAGCATCGTATCGATCCCCGAAATTGTCGGTAGGGTGGTAACCAAACGCGGCCAATGACCTTCAGATCATGCATCCAAACCCATATGAGTTACCTAACTATTCCATTTTTACGATTTGTTTCGCTACGCTTAGGTATAGGTAACGCGATTTTACCTATATGAACCATGAGGCTATACGTAAGTTGGTAGTTAACGCTTTTAACGCTTTGAAATTCATTTTCAGTTTACCGATTTGTGGTTCAACTCTACCAAATAAAACGAGTGGGTATTATGGACGTCTATTGTCTAAGCACTTTCATGGACTACCTCTAAATCTGACACAATAGTTAAAAAAATATTATCAAAGGAAATGATTGAGGGGATAGGTACCTAATCTACAGATCGGAGAAGCGAGATATAAACGATCGACATCTGCAAAATGTTAATGCGTTTAATTACTAGCCCTGTCCTAATTAGAGGGTGTTCATGGTTACCGAGCCAGCACCCTGCATTGTCCGGTTCACACGAATTGTTTAGTTTCAGCAGATGCATTAGGTAATGCTACCCCACGTCTATGCCTACCTAATACCTACCTACCCATTCAGAATTCGGCAGCGAACCGTTTATTTGTTTTTTTTTAAGCGACAGATTAATTAAAAAATAAATGGGACTGACAATTAACTGAAACACACGACAATTAGGATTCTCATTTCTATAACAGCGTAGGGTACCTACGTATCTAGATTCCCATTAGCTTACCTTACCTACTCTTCATTTACCTACCAGGAATTCAAAAACCTAGTCTTAACTTAGGTTTTTAAACTCACTAATATTTTATTAGGGCACAGGCAATACAGAATTAATAGACCTTCAACTTTCATGTTTATCGCGTTATTCTACAATAGGTACCATAGAGTAATCAAAACCATTGTCTTTGGTAGGTACTGAGAAGAACCCACAACTCACAAGGAACGCAGTCGTGTATTAATTAGGTTTAGGTACAGCCTCACTGTAGCTGCCTCCAAATTTTAACAGATCAGAGATTCATACCCTCACAACGTCAGCTCGACATAACGATTGTCTCATGATGCAGGTTTGTAAACTGAAAACTCATATGCTGACAGGTTGCTAATTCCGAGAGCATTATGCGTGCGCGTTTCCTGCATCGTTCCCTTTCATGTGTTGTCGACTCCTCGTGTCGACAAGGGAACGACGACCGACGATCGCAAATCTACAAATTCTTAATGTGTATTATCCTGTCTAAGATCTTCACTGCATCTCACGTACCTACATACCTACCAACGGTAAATAATATCAAAATCGTAGAGTCTCCATACATCGATAAATACTTATTACTTGACCCTGAAAACATTAGGTAGGTACCTAGTTACTCATACTCGCCTTTTTTGTGCATTACTTATTGTTATTTATAATTCTGTACCTACCTAGGTAGGTAGGTACTTCAATTACCTATTGCACTAATGAAAATTTATTTTACCTGTGGCTAGAATTTCCTACCTAATCGACATCAAATAGTTCCCTCAGGCGATTGAAATCCACCGCTGTTGGATCTAGACTCTAGATTCTAGAGTGACTATGACCTATATGAAAAATATAAGTAAGTAGGTACTCGTATGATGGTTGAACGTCGTTTGTATAACCGATAACTCATTTGAATTTCTCAATATCGTCCTTCAACCTGGTGGGGGGTCTCTCAACACATGCGCCTCCCGGGGTGTGAAAATGAAAATGAAAATGAAAAATCTTTATTTTCACATAGGCCCAATTATTAGGCTCTTATGAAAAGTCAAAACTCTACCGCCAGGTTCGGAAAGCAGGTTTGCACCGAGAAGAACTGGCAAGAAACTCGGCACTTGCTCTTTTCAAAAAAAATGTCATTATATACAATTTCTTAAATAATATCAATAATTAATACATATTTTTTTAAGATATCTCGTGAAGAGATGGAAATATATCCCTATCATTCCAACAATTCTTGTCATTGAAAAATTCTTCAATAGTATAGTAACCCCGACTTATTAGATGTTTTTTGACAGTGACTTTAAACCTGTGTAAAGGTAAGTCCAAAACAGACTTCGGGATCATATTGTAGAAGCGTATACTCAACCCCACAAAGGACTTCTGTACTTTACGTAAACGGTGTGGTACTACAACTAACTTGTGTCCGCCATTTCTAATTGGACGGTTACTTACATCTATACGTTGCTCATAATTATTAATGTTTTGACGTACAAAGAGTAAGCAATTATAAATATATTGAGATGCCACTGTAAGAACACCTATTGGTCATTCACCATTGTTTGGAACTTGGGTGCATAACATCCATTGGTTCTCTTAACTCGTATATTTAAATATTATAGTATATGTCCATTGCCTATTTATTGCCCGCCCAAGCCCATTGCCATTTTAGCTTCGCGACCAACGTTTTGAGTACCTTCCTGATTGGTCATTCAAGTAGGTGCTTCACTGTATCTAAGCTAATTTCATCCCTAAGTTCTGCTAAGTATAATAGTACAATACTTACCACATAATTTACGTAAGTTGTGTTTTCATAATATAACTGTGGTAGGTATTTGGTACATGTAGTACGACCTCCTTGACGCAGTGACGCTCCTTAAAATTAGAGCGAATAAAATTAGATTCACTTTTAATTATTTTATAATTAAAAGGAATTTTATAATTTCTAAATTGGCTCAGGTCTAGTCTGGTCAGCTTCGGCCGTGGCTAGTTACCAACCTACCAGCAAAGACGCACCGCCAAGCGATTTAGCGTTCCGGTGCGATGCTTGCAGAAACCGTTGGGGTAAACTTACTTACCCATCCAAGTTAGTACCTACGATAACATCTTAGGCTGCATCATCACTTACCACCAGGTGAGATCGCAGTCAAGTACTAACTTGTATACAGTAAAAAAAGGTAGCTAATTGTGATCCGTGTGGCCATCCAAACACTAAAAATGAGAAAAATTAATTTTTCAACTAAACAAAAAAATCTGACTAATTTTAATTTCAGTGTGATCGGTTTTGCCAAGAGTTGCCGTGTTCATAATGTAGACAAGGGAAGAGGAAGGATTTTTATAATTCAAACAAGATCACCCGGACAAATCAGGATGAGCACATCAGATGAGAATTCCCTTTATTGTACTGAGATTGTAACATTGTTGACAACTGCAACATAAAGTCAAATTAATACGAAATGTATGCTTGAATCTTGATAATTTGGCGCGTTTTGTTCGCAGCATCGCAGTCGGCAGTCATAATATTTTATGACATGCGAAATCTGAACGGAAGGCGCACCTAAAAGTATCAACGCCGCTTGATTTCAAAGTAAATATACTTATTTTCACGTTCGTTTGGCAATGTTTGGCGTTGATAGATATAGAGTAGGTAGGTATAGCGTTGCCAGGCGTCCGGAGTAAGCCGGACATCTTATCTTCTTGATGACGCGGCTGCAGGGCTCCTCCACTCCCAGCAGTATCACTTTGACCGTCTCCAATCTATTGTACTCGCCGCTACCTATAGATTTACCCTCCAAGTCCAGTTGCCGCTAGGAAGAGCAGCTCCTTTGCATGGTTATACTTGACCTCCTCTGGGCGGAGAATGTACCGTCCCATGAGTCAGCTACGCGTAGGTAGCAGGGCTGGGCAATTGTACTTTACGTGCAATGGAGTTTCCTCCTCTTCATTGCAGAATCTGCACATGCCTGTGTCACGGAGCTTTAGGTAAAAGTTTTAAACATAATTATGTTTGTTCAGGCCACAATGTCCCGTTTTCAATGAAAGTAGACATAATATTATATAATACTTACTTAGTAAGGCTTTTTGATTGCGTGTCCGGCTTGTCCGGATTTTGTCAGGCTCTTTACATTTCGAAAACGTGCGAGCAAGGAGCGTGGCCGAACAAGATTTATGACTGATAATATTAAAATAAAAGTAAGTTTTTTTGGTACATATTTACAAAATCCACAATAATGTGCGGTGACCGACCTTTTTAACCAAATGTCCGGCCAACGGGCTAGTGAAAATGAAAATGAAAATGAAAATATTTATTTTCACATAGGCCTAAATAATAGACTCTTATGAAAAGTCTGTCCGGCTATTAGGTTTGGCGACCTCGCCTAGCCTAGGTTGCTACCTTAGTTTACTAAATTACTAAGATATAGGCACTTGCCTGCGATATCGCTCATGATAATGCAGCTGATGATTGCAGCCTCCCAACCTCAGACTTCATAAAGTCTGTGCTCCCAAGTCCGAACAGACACCAGTGTTGATTATTAAATTCCAAAATGGCCTATGTATGCCGACTATCTAACCAGCGGGGCTAGGCAGTCACAGTCGTTTGGCGTTAACGCTAGTCGACAAAAATGTATGGACAAAACAAATGACTGTAGAAAAACCACGATAATAATTACTAAACACGCTGTGTTTGATACTGTCGGCTTTCAATTGTCAAGCGAAGTACTCTAAAGTTATCTACAAGGTCCGCGAGAACGCCAGCGAGCATTCAAGTTGTCGTAGTCAATTATCAAAAAGAGCGTGTTTAGTACTATTATTATCGTGGTTTTTCTACCGTCATTTGTTTTTGTCCATACATTTTTGTCGACTAGCGTTAACGCCAAACGAATGTGACTTTGTCTAGCCCCGCTGTTTACTAAAAGTAACTGGGGTGTCGTCAATAGGATATTACTTACATAAGTACTTAAACATAAGATTTATTGTTGATTGACTGTATGAGTGCATAATTTACCTACCTAAGTATTATCGTGGTACCTATCTATAAACGTACTTTGTGTCTGTTCAAAATTCTCATTTTTCAGTTCCAAACCGAGATATTCATTGGACCAACAAGACATGGCTAAGTAGGTAGGTATTTTTTAGGAAATACGGAATACCTGTCACCTAACTCCTTTCTCAGAGGCCTGTACAAACTACAAACAAACAACATGTAGGTAGTTACCTGTAAGTAAAGCATATATATTATGGAATAATCTCCTTTATAAGATACCTAGGTAAGTAATATATTTCGAGGGTTGATTTATGATCTCGTATGTCACGTCTTGGCATCATATCATTGGTCAAGCTGTCACGCCACTCGGTAGACACTTGAAATATTATATCATGTGTAGGTATGTATGGCTGGAACAGCCCGAGTTTCCCAATATTATGAAATATAGGTATTGCGTGATATACATTTAATTTAGCAGTATGGATTTCAGCAGATCCTACAGCCAGTTGAATCAGCCTACTTACCTACTTCCTTGCATTAGTGCGGTTAGCCTAAACAGTTGCCATTGTAAGTGGATCATGTTACCTAAAATGCGGAGAGGATGACCCAATTACTTTAGAGAAGCATCCGTCATTCACAAAATATATAGGTAACGGTTAAAGAATGATGTATGCAGTCCATTTAGAATATTTTGAAGATCCACGAATAGGTGGCCGGTGGAGCTGAGCCAATTTAGAAATTATAAAATTCCAAAGTGGTCCGTTGCGGGAATCGAACCCCCGATCTCCCATTCGAATCCGGGCACGCGCCACTGCGCCATCAGGGAGGTCGTTAAAATAGGAATTAAACCACGACTTTTCGGGGCCTGGATGTCGTACCTACCTACATCGTCGGAACTAGTAAGAAGCCGTTGGGCTGAACAAGACTGCCTACTCCAAGATCATGAATCGTTATGATTTTTTTTATTTTAACTCAACGCGAGCAAACGAGCGGGCGGGTCACCTGATGGAAAGCGTTCACCGTCGCACATTGACATTTGCAGCACCAGAGGAACTGCAAATGCGTTGCCGGCTCTGAATTTTGTTTAAATCGGCCCCTTGAATAACCCCATGTTATAATTTTGAGCCAACAGTGTTGCTGGGTAGCTGGTTCCATAGTTTGCATGTGCGTGGAAAGAAAGATCTGACATACCGGGTGGTCATGGAATGCCAGCCATCCAGGTGGAATGGATGGAACAAGTATCTACGCGCCGGAGTGTTTGCGTATAGAGAAGGAGAAATCACTTCAAACAACTCTTCAGAGCACTCCCCATTGAACAACACATAGAGAGCTGACGTCTCTATGGTGTTTTAAAGATTCCAGCTTGATACTGATTCCGCAACTTCAAGAACTTTTCAGCTTTTATAACAGCAATAGGTACAGTTGCTTGAAAATGCATGAAACAACCGGTAACCATTTAACACAAGCTCATTGTGCATAATGGTATTCATAGCGTAATAGTGTATTTATGTTTTACTCCGACAGTGTTTATCTTTAGACGCTTTTACGGGCCAGCGATGAATTATTAGCTGTCTGTTAAATGACAGCCTGTCTCCGGCAATGAAATAAAATTAAATATAAGTACGACATAAATAACGTATAGGTAATTTGTGCCTCCGCTGCATTGCATTCGGAATCACTACTTTATGTAATAGAAGATAGGTAGTTACCTATTTTATTTTTAAGTATGATAGGTTTGAGTTTCTGTAATGTATGTTGTTGTATTTGTTGAAGTCGAATTAGGTACCTGTGTTGAAAAACACACTATATTTATTTCATAAAAAGACCTATTAAAAAATAAATGGACAACATGAAACTTTGGAGTAGTTTTTTTATAAAAACCTATAACCCGAGTTGCGGTCGTATGAAGTGGGAGGGGAAGTCATCGGCAAAGCTTCTGCGAAAGGGTAAAAGTTGTTTAAATGTGATTTGCGCAAAACTCATTGCCATTCATGTCTACGATGTTGAATATTTTCGCACCACAACTAAATACGATTTGAATTTGGCGGACGGATGTTACTCAGTCATAGAAACTTTGCATCTATAATTTCCGATTTTATAGTCCATGAATTTTTAGTCTGTGAATTTTGACCAACGGATCTAAAAAAACTATGGAGATGACCCATTCACCAATTCTAGTCTAGACTTGCGTCACGATGGGCGCTGAGAGTATATTAGGTCCATGGCTGAGATTTGTTCTTGTTATAAAATGTTCATGTAGTACTGATAACTGAGCTAAGGGATGTCATTTAGACGCCACTTGACAGATTAAAAAATAGTCACGCTAATTTTGTAGACGGGGCCAGTCCATATTGTTTCCTATGGATGTAACCACAGAGTACATCTGACATATAGAGGCACTTGACCACAGAATGGACAATGGACCCTGCACTTGACAGTATATATTTGCGATCTGTGGCACAGTGAATTGTGGTCTGTGTTACTTATAGTGTTATTGTCTGTGATACGTAGCGGTAAAATTGTGCGCTTGCACTTATTTCGTTTCATAGAGTATATTGAATATATTTCGTTTTTTCGTGAAATTATGAATTAAAGTGATCAAATTTATCGATATGGAATCCGGAGAGACTTTTCTATCATGTGCAGTGACTGTAGAGTGGATGACTCCGCAAGGATCTATTAGTAGAAAAGTGAATTACAAAACTGCTTCCCTTCGACTGATACGAAATGAGTTTCGCGAAATGTTCATGGAAATATCGAGTGAAAAACAAGCGCCGATTCGGCTGGCGGTTAAAAATATAAATGTTTTCAAAAAGTTCATGGCAGAGGGAAAATCAAGCATTAAATTTCAAGATACGGGCTGTACCTTGTTCATATCGAACGCGCCCCCAATAAACTTGGTTTCATTTCTGCGGACTATATTCGTAAAGATGACTGGTGATAAAGACAAAGCAGATACGCAAACTCCTACCAAAAAGACCATGCGAGCTAAACTATTAAGTGGGAAGGCCCAAGCCTTCGAGGATATCAGCCCCGTTACAGTTGCGGATGTATGTAAAGCTAAGAGTAAAATCAGTAAAGGAACAACGACAACGCCGTCACCTCCTTCGAAAAAACGTAAACTTGACGATGCAAATAGGGGTCCAGTCCCTAAGAAACTATACTCTCCGTCCCCATTAACTACTACAAGCTCTTTAAATGCTGAGCAGCAGAGAGTTTTAGAGGCTTGTCTCAGTGGCAAGAATATTTTCTTTACAGGGTCCGCTGGTACTGGCAAGAGTTTTCTGTTAAAGCGAATAGTAGCAGCTTTACCTCCAGATGTTACTATGCCGACAGCATCAACTGGGGTCGCTGCTTGTCATATTGGTAAGTATTTTTCATACACATACCTATTGATAAAACCAGAGAGTTTCTCAATAATTCTGGTTTGTTAATGCTAGTTTTTTTACTGATAACCTACGGAGCCTTTTTTAGGCTCCAAATCACAAGATCCAATGCCCTTATATATAAAAGCAAGTGATTTATCTGTTTTATTCTTTTAGGAGGAACCACTCTCCATGCCTTTGCTGGTATTGGTGACGGCAGTGCATCACTTGAGAAGTTATGTGAGAGAGCCATAAAGACACCACTAGTGGCACAAAAGTGGAGGAAATGCAAGCATCTCATAATAGATGAAATATCTATGGTAGATGGAACCTATTTTGAGGTAATTTTCATAGTGTTGGTAATACACACTATGCCAACTAAGAAAGTAATATCATACTTTAATTCAAATTGTTTTGTTTTTACAGAAATTGGAAGCAGTAGCAAGATATGTTCGGAAGAATGATAAACCATTTGGTGGGATTCAACTCATACTTTGTGGTGATTTTCTACAACTTCCTCCAGTTGTGGACAAAGGGAAGACAACCAAGAGGTTTTGTTTTCAAACATCTTGTTGGGAGAAATGCATTGAATTGTGCTTTGAGTTGAAAGAAGTGCATAGACAAACTGACCAAGAGTTCATTTCCATTCTCAATAGTATCCGAATAGGTAGAGTAACAAAAGAAATTAGTGACACCCTTATAAGAACTGCTTCACAAAAAATCGAAAGCGATGGAATCCTTGCTACAAGATTGTGTTCACACACCAACGATTCTAAAATGATAAATAACTCAAAGTTGCAAGACTTGGGTGGGGAAGAGAAAGTATTCGCAGCGCAAGACAGCGACAATGCCACCACTTCTTTGGATATGCAAACAATAGCACCCTCGAAGTTGTTACTAAAATTGGGAGCTCAGGTCATGTTACTCAAAAATATCAATGTAAACGCAGGTTTAGTAAACGGAGCTAGAGGGGTAGTGGTGCGGTTTGAAGAAGGACTTCCTGTTGTAAGATTTAAGAATAAAAAAGAATACACGGCCAGACCTGAGCGGTGGTATGTGAAAAATTCAAATGGCACTTTGCTTTGTCGCCAGCAAATACCTCTGAATCTAGCCTGGGCATTTTCTATACACAAGTCACAAGGACTTACTTTAGATTGTGTAGAAATGTCTCTTGCTAAAATATTTGAAGCGGGACAAGCTTATGTAGCTCTCAGTAGAGCACAGAGTTTGGAAACATTGAGAGTTTTAGACTTTGATTCACGTCATGTTTGGGCTAACCCTGATGTTTTGGAATTTTACCAGAAATTTAGAAGACGTTTGCAACAAATGGAAATAGTACCACTGGGTAGGCATCTATCTGACAGGACTAATAAAAAAGGAAAACTTCGGGAAATATTAGAAAAACAATTGAGAAGAAAATAATATATGCTTAAGACTGATTTTTGATTCTTCTCAAGTCTTTAGCTAAGACATTAGTAAAAATTATTTATTGCTAAGTATCAAGCAAAGCCTTTATAAAAGCTTGAGATCTGTATGTTTAAGTTTATAAGTCATTATGTTGAAACACATTTACATTATATCCACATCTATCAATCTAAATAAACTAAAAAAAGTCCTGATTCTTTCTCTCACAGACAGACTCATCATGGCTAAGCCCTAACTTGGACATAGATCAGGGTTTTTAAATTGTCATTCACACCAATGATTGTCAGCTATTTGTAAATATTATTAAAAAAATATGTATAATGTATAACCCTAGTATATATTAAATAAATCAATAAAATTAAATTCAAGCATTATTATATTTAAAAAAATTACATGTGAGTTATCTTGATTCTACTGCAGTTAAAATTTCAATTTGCTCTTCAAGATTTACCAGTTTTTCCTGAAGGCTTTTAACAATATACTTGTATGTATCAATATTCGGGCCAGCGTTTTTCTTGGACAATTTTGATTCTTCCATATTCTTTTGGAGGATTTCAACATGCCTTTTGTTTTGAGCGACAAGCTCCAACAGTCTTGTGTTCAAATGGTTCTGTTTCTTTATTAGAAGGTACTGCTGAACTTGTACTGGGGCATCAGATGTACATTTTAAGTCATCTGTGACAAACTTCTCAAAGTTGGCCGGTTCCCTAAGTTTAACCATGCTGTTCTTGATATCATTTACAAGTTCTGCCTGTGATAACTTGGGTAAGGCTTTGTCAACTTTATCCTTAAAGAGGTATTCAATCTGAAAAAAAGGAATTAATTTTATACTAATGAGATGCACAGAGTAGACAAACTGCTAAAGTATGTCAAAGGCCTATAGTGATATTTTAATATCTAACACAGGATACTTTTGCCCTCAGAAAAACAACCTGAGTATATTATATAGTACACTAACAAAAGCCTTGCTCATAGAACACCTGTTTTATTCCAGCAGGGGTTGCAATTGCAAAATTTTATCCCTTTACAAATGCAGTTATTTCAGCTGTAATAGATCAGTGAATCATTCAATCTTCTCTTTTTTTATAATACAGAATACTGTATTTGATATTGGAGGCTAACAACTGGTGTCATCCTTTATGTAGTGCTAACAGGGATTCATAAGGCACAGGCACTTCTTAAATGAATACAGTTTTATATATAGTGGTAATTTTAGTGGTCCTTCAAAGTGTATGGTGGAACGGATTTTCAATAATGTGCTCAAATAAGGTGCTCAAAATTGCTCAATAGAATTTGTATGGTTAACCAGAAGTTGGCTTCCAGGTTGGTATAAAAATACCTGCATATTTAAAACATTTTTTTGGGAAGTTGTAAAATATGGTTAATAGAAAAAGCAATTTCTGTGCCTGCTATTAATAGATTATACACTCATGTCTTGCTGCTATTTAAACATGTCTCATACTGATAACATAATTTTTATGAGTTATATCAGAGAAAGGAAGAAACGACACACTAAAACCTCTTCGATTGTAGTATATTTGAATGTATAGAACACTAACTTTTGGAGTTTTGGTGGCAGTGTCGGGAAACAGTGTAGGTATAGCAATTTCTTTAAGTTTCCGTTGAGCGTCAAAGTATTTATTTTCAAAGTGCTTTGAACAAATGCGACTCTTCGTCCAGTCGAGGACAGCACATTTATTTCTTAGCGCATGCAGCCATTTATTTCTCATTTCATTTGACAATGGGCACCTGAAATAATGAATTTGGAATTTACTGATGAATATAAAATTGTAACATGCTTTTTTTTACAATATGGCAACCGACAATATACTGCTCAGTGTCCCTGCAGCAAGTGGATTGTTAGATAAAATATGAATTAATTTTCCCCTCTTCAGGCTCTCACATTCTCTTGACGGAGCCAGGGTTAAGATTCGGAAATGATTCTGTAAGCTAGTGAACTGGAAATAAGAAAAATTTAGAAGTGTCTTACGGATGGAAATAGACGCCAATTGGTTTGTTAAAAATGCTCATTTTACATCCTTGTACTGCACAGTGCGTATGTGACATTGTGTTCACTAATTCACTTAATAACAATAGCGAACGATGTATGTATTGTAATAATTATAAATGGGCACTAAACAAAATTTAAAGGAAAGATGCAAATGTGAATTGTGAAGTGCCGAAATTGAAAACCAATTGAAAACGACAACAAAATCCACAGAATATGAATAAGCCCTATGCGGTAGAGTGTGTTGTGTTCTGTGAAAATGAATAACACAGACCACACAGCAGATGAATAACAAAAATTGTGGACCACAGAACATTATAACTTGGCTTTATTACACCATAGATCACAATATACCTACTTGATAGTTATATTATTATATTGTACTTCTAAGACGAACTAAACGCCTGTGCCCGCCAAATTCAAATTTTTTTATAGTTTTCGGAGGGTTTTTTGCAATTTATATTTACAATACGAATAAGTAGGCTTATGGTATAGGTAAAAAAAAATTATAACTAGAATGGCTAATTCCGTCATACATGATTTTTGCGTTACGGTTAAACCGATAATTACGCAGCGCATGAAACGAACAACAATTTTTCCCGTTTTTGTAACATTTTTCATTGATGTTCCGCTCTTATTAATTTTGTCATAGCGTGAAGAGTAGCCTTCTTCGACTTCGGACTAGCCTTTGATTAGCGCGTTCAATCTAACAGACAATTTTTATTACAGTATAGATTACGAAAAAATCAGTTTTGAATTTGGCGGGTCAGATTTAAAAATCTTTGTGGCGGGTAGAACGCTACGTACGGTCCGGGCAAAAACTAAAAATTATTTCCAGGCAATGCACCTCAGATTGATTCCGATTTCCACTTTCATGGAAAAAGTTAATTAAGTAGTCAATGATAATGTAAAATACTTGTAAGTAGTATAATAAATAGTTGGTCATGTTATCTAAACCGTTACTGCTAGATTAATCAAAATGTAAAGGGCAAATTGAAAGTACCATTTTGAAATATATTTTGTATTATTCAATTTACAATAATTATAACACAAATTTAAATAAATATTTCATCTTAATCAGTAATTAAATTACTTTATTAGTTAACAAATAAATAAAATTAGTCTACAGATAATATAATTTTTTTTTTTTAATCTGTGACGCTTATAGCTACAGGTGGGATGAATCTCCAAACATGGCTGACTTCTCCCGCGCACGACTGTACGCTGGGCTGGTTATCCCTGATGACCGTCGTCTCGTCCAGTATAGGTTCTGTGGTTGAGCACTGGATGTCTATTTTGTATTCCCCGGGCGTCAGAAATACGACAGTGCACTCGTGAAACGCTTTCGCCGATTCTAATAGTGTTGCCAACACGACTCTGCAAAAGAAAACAGTTTTTGAATGTTTTAGAATCAAAATCCTGTAATCTTTAAATTACACGCTTTTTTTGATTTTCAAACAAGACTGTTTGAGAATTGGTCTTGATAGTAAGGAACCCTCAGGGCACGAGCCCGACTCGCACTTGATACTACATTCGATTTGGCTGACATTTAGAATGCAGATAGATTATCCTCTCTATTATCACACAGGCTACTTTTTATCCGGAAAAAATCCATGGTCGCCACGAGATTTGTGAAAACCCGAAATTCATACGGGAAGAGCGGCGAACAACAGCATAGTTACTAACTATGCTGTTGTTCGCCGCTACATAAGATACTAACTATTATCTTATGTATCTGATTCTAGCCAGGTTCTGTAGATAAAGTGACATTCTATTAGCGAGCGATGGTGAAGCCGGAAGCGAGCGGAAGGTGATGCGCTGCGCTGTCCGTGCTCCGGTGCGACGACTAACAAGGCTAGAGAAGCAAACGATACGTGCGTCTTCCTCTTGCGTTGCGTCGTTGTGCATCGTCGCACGCAGGTGGTGCATATACAACCCGTTAATCCTACGACGCAACGCAATGCTCTAATAAGGCACTCTTAGGCCCTTACTTGTTGTTGCCCGCGGTGGCGACGCGGTTGTCGAGCTTGTAGTCGAGCACGCCGTTGTTGTAGTCCTGGTAGAACCGCACGGAGAGGCACAGCCGGTGCAGCGGCCGCGCGAGGTGGTTGCGCACCGCCACGCCCAGCGAGAGGCACTCGCCCGCCGAGCAGCTGTACTCCTCCTGCGGCTTGATGCACTGCTTGTTGCCTTACTTGTTGTTGCCCGCGGTGGCGACGCGGTTGTCGAGCTTGTAGTCGAGCACGCCGTTGTTGTAGTCCTGGTAGAACCGCACGGAGAGGCACAGCCGGTGCAGCGGCCGCGCGAGGTGGTTGCGCACCGCCACGCCCAGCGAGAGGCACTCGCCCGCCGAGCAGCTGTACTCCTCCTGCGGCTTGATGCACTGCTTGTTGCCTTACTTGTTGTTGCCCGCGGTGGCGACGCGGTTGTCGAGCTTGTAGTCGAGCACGCCGTTGTTGTAGTCCTGGTAGAACCGCACGGAGAGGCACAGCCGGTGCAGCGGCCGCGCGAGGTGGTTGCGCACCGCCACGCCCAGCGAGAGGCACTCGCCCGCCGAGCAGCTGTACTCCTCCTGCGGCTTGATGCACTGCTTGTTGCCTTACTTGTTGTTGCCCGCGGTGGCGACGCGGTTGTCGAGCTTGTAGTCGAGCACGCCGTTGTTGTAGTCCTGGTAGAACCGCACGGAGAGGCACAGCCGGTGCAGCGGCCGCGCGAGGTGGTTGCGCACCGCCACGCCCAGCGAGAGGCACTCGCCCGCCGAGCAGCTGTACTCCTCCTGCGGCTTGATGCACTGCTTGTTGCCTTACTTGTTGTTGCCCGCGGTGGCGACGCGGTTGTCGAGCTTGTAGTCGAGCACGCCGTTGTTGTAGTCCTGGTAGAACCGCACGGAGAGGCACAGCCGGTGCAGCGGCCGCGCGAGGTGGTTGCGCACCGCCACGCCCAGCGAGAGGCACTCGCCCGCCGAGCAGCTGTACTCCTCCTGCGGCTTGATGCACTGCTTGTTGCCTTACTTGTTGTTGCCCGCGGTGGCGACGCGGTTGTCGAGCTTGTAGTCGAGCACGCCGTTGTTGTAGTCCTGGTAGAACCGCACGGAGAGGCACAGCCGGTGCAGCGGCCGCGCGAGGTGGTTGCGCACCGCCACGCCCAGCGAGAGGCACTCGCCCGCCGAGCAGCTGTACTCCTCCTGCGGCTTGATGCACTGCTTGTTGCCTTACTTGTTGTTGCCCGCGGTGGCGACGCGGTTGTCGAGCTTGTAGTCGAGCACGCCGTTGTTGTAGTCCTGGTAGAACCGCACGGAGAGGCACAGCCGGTGCAGCGGCCGCGCGAGGTGGTTGCGCACCGCCACGCCCAGCGAGAGGCACTCGCCCGCCGAGCAGCTGTACTCCTCCTGCGGCTTGATGCACTGCTTGTTGCCTTACTTGTTGTTGCCCGCGGTGGCGACGCGGTTGTCGAGCTTGTAGTCGAGCACGCCGTTGTTGTAGTCCTGGTAGAACCGCACGGAGAGGCACAGCCGGTGCAGCGGCCGCGCGAGGTGGTTGCGCACCGCCACGCCCAGCGAGAGGCACTCGCCCGCCGAGCAGCTGTACTCCTCCTGCGGCTTGATGCACTGCTTGTTGCCTTACTTGTTGTTGCCCGCGGTGGCGACGCGGTTGTCGAGCTTGTAGTCGAGCACGCCGTTGTTGTAGTCCTGGTAGAACCGCACGGAGAGGCACAGCCGGTGCAGCGGCCGCGCGAGGTGGTTGCGCACCGCCACGCCCAGCGAGAGGCACTCGCCCGCCGAGCAGCTGTACTCCTCCTGCGGCTTGATGCACTGCTTGTTGCCTTACTTGTTGTTGCCCGCGGTGGCGACGCGGTTGTCGAGCTTGTAGTCGAGCACGCCGTTGTTGTAGTCCTGGTAGAACCGCACGGAGAGGCACAGCCGGTGCAGCGGCCGCGCGAGGTGGTTGCGCACCGCCACGCCCAGCGAGAGGCACTCGCCCGCCGAGCAGCTGTACTCCTCCTGCGGCTTGATGCACTGCTTGTTGCCTTACTTGTTGTTGCCCGCGGTGGCGACGCGGTTGTCGAGCTTGTAGTCGAGCACGCCGTTGTTGTAGTCCTGGTAGAACCGCACGGAGAGGCACAGCCGGTGCAGCGGCCGCGCGAGGTGGTTGCGCACCGCCACGCCCAGCGAGAGGCACTCGCCCGCCGAGCAGCTGTACTCCTCCTGCGGCTTGATGCACTGCTTGTTGCCTTACTTGTTGTTGCCCGCGGTGGCGACGCGGTTGTCGAGCTTGTAGTCGAGCACGCCGTTGTTGTAGTCCTGGTAGAACCGCACGGAGAGGCACAGCCGGTGCAGCGGCCGCGCGAGGTGGTTGCGCACCGCCACGCCCAGCGAGAGGCACTCGCCCGCCGAGCAGCTGTACTCCTCCTGCGGCTTGATGCACTGCTTGTTGCCTTACTTGTTGTTGCCCGCGGTGGCGACGCGGTTGTCGAGCTTGTAGTCGAGCACGCCGTTGTTGTAGTCCTGGTAGAACCGCACGGAGAGGCACAGCCGGTGCAGCGGCCGCGCGAGGTGGTTGCGCACCGCCACGCCCAGCGAGAGGCACTCGCCCGCCGAGCAGCTGTACTCCTCCTGCGGCTTGATGCACTGCTTGTTGCCTTACTTGTTGTTGCCCGCGGTGGCGACGCGGTTGTCGAGCTTGTAGTCGAGCACGCCGTTGTTGTAGTCCTGGTAGAACCGCACGGAGAGGCACAGCCGGTGCAGCGGCCGCGCGAGGTGGTTGCGCACCGCCACGCCCAGCGAGAGGCACTCGCCCGCCGAGCAGCTGTACTCCTCCTGCGGCTTGATGCACTGCTTGTTGCCTTACTTGTTGTTGCCCGCGGTGGCGACGCGGTTGTCGAGCTTGTAGTCGAGCACGCCGTTGTTGTAGTCCTGGTAGAACCGCACGGAGAGGCACAGCCGGTGCAGCGGCCGCGCGAGGTGGTTGCGCACCGCCACGCCCAGCGAGAGGCACTCGCCCGCCGAGCAGCTGTACTCCTCCTGCGGCTTGATGCACTGCTTGTTGCCTTACTTGTTGTTGCCCGCGGTGGCGACGCGGTTGTCGAGCTTGTAGTCGAGCACGCCGTTGTTGTAGTCCTGGTAGAACCGCACGGAGAGGCACAGCCGGTGCAGCGGCCGCGCGAGGTGGTTGCGCACCGCCACGCCCAGCGAGAGGCACTCG
Organism: Coenonympha arcania; assembly: GCA_036785405.1. Taxonomy (NCBI): domain Eukaryota; kingdom Metazoa; phylum Arthropoda; class Insecta; order Lepidoptera; family Nymphalidae; genus Coenonympha; species Coenonympha arcania. Next base: position 6,093,179 of record CM072072.1, on the reverse strand, counting down.
CCCGCCGAGCAGCTGTACTCCTCCTGCGGCTTGATGCACTGCTTGTTGCCTTACTTGTTGTTGCCCGCGGTGGCGACGCGGTTGTCGAGCTTGTAGTCGAGCACGCCGTTGTTGTAGTCCTGGTAGAACCGCACGGAGAGGCACAGCCGGTGCAGCGGCCGCGCGAGGTGGTTGCGCACCGCCACGCCCAGCGAGAGGCACTCGCCCGCCGAGCAGCTGTACTCCTCCTGCGGCTTGATGCACTGCTTGTTGCCTTACTTGTTGTTGCCCGCGGTGGCGACGCGGTTGTCGAGCTTGTAGTCGAGCACGCCGTTGTTGTAGTCCTGGTAGAACCGCACGGAGAGGCACAGCCGGTGCAGCGGCCGCGCGAGGTGGTTGCGCACCGCCACGCCCAGCGAGAGGCACTCGCCCGCCGAGCAGCTGTACTCCTCCTGCGGCTTGATGCACTGCTTGTTGCCTTACTTGTTGTTGCCCGCGGTGGCGACGCGGTTGTCGAGCTTGTAGTCGAGCACGCCGTTGTTGTAGTCCTGGTAGAACCGCACGGAGAGGCACAGCCGGTGCAGCGGCCGCGCGAGGTGGTTGCGCACCGCCACGCCCAGCGAGAGGCACTCGCCCGCCGAGCAGCTGTACTCCTCCTGCGGCTTGATGCACTGCTTGTTGCCTTACTTGTTGTTGCCCGCGGTGGCGACGCGGTTGTCGAGCTTGTAGTCGAGCACGCCGTTGTTGTAGTCCTGGTAGAACCGCACGGAGAGGCACAGCCGGTGCAGCGGCCGCGCGAGGTGGTTGCGCACCGCCACGCCCAGCGAGAGGCACTCGCCCGCCGAGCAGCTGTACTCCTCCTGCGGCTTGATGCACTGCTTGTTGCCTTACTTGTTGTTGCCCGCGGTGGCGACGCGGTTGTCGAGCTTGTAGTCGAGCACGCCGTTGTTGTAGTCCTGGTAGAACCGCACGGAGAGGCACAGCCGGTGCAGCGGCCGCGCGAGGTGGTTGCGCACCGCCACGCCCAGCGAGAGGCACTCGCCCGCCGAGCAGCTGTACTCCTCCTGCGGCTTGATGCACTGCTTGTTGCCTTACTTGTTGTTGCCCGCGGTGGCGACGCGGTTGTCGAGCTTGTAGTCGAGCACGCCGTTGTTGTAGTCCTGGTAGAACCGCACGGAGAGGCACAGCCGGTGCAGCGGCCGCGCGAGGTGGTTGCGCACCGCCACGCCCAGCGAGAGGCACTCGCCCGCCGAGCAGCTGTACTCCTCCTGCGGCTTGATGCACTGCTTGTTGCCTTACTTGTTGTTGCCCGCGGTGGCGACGCGGTTGTCGAGCTTGTAGTCGAGCACGCCGTTGTTGTAGTCCTGGTAGAACCGCACGGAGAGGCACAGCCGGTGCAGCGGCCGCGCGAGGTGGTTGCGCACCGCCACGCCCAGCGAGAGGCACTCGCCCGCCGAGCAGCTGTACTCCTCCTGCGGCTTGATGCACTGCTTGTTGCCTTACTTGTTGTTGCCCGCGGTGGCGACGCGGTTGTCGAGCTTGTAGTCGAGCACGCCGTTGTTGTAGTCCTGGAAGAACCGCACGGAGAGGCACAGCCGGTGCAGCGGCCGCGCGAGGTGGTTGCGCACCGCCACGCCCAGCGAGAGGCACTCGCCCGCCGAGCAGCTGTACTCCTCCTGCGGCTTGATGCACTGCTTGTTGCCTTACTTGTTGTTGCCCGCGGTGGCGACGCGGTTGTCGAGCTTGTAGTCGAGCACGCCGTTGTTGTAGTCCTGGTAGAACCGCACGGAGAGGCACAGCCGGTGCAGCGGCCGCGCGAGGTGGTTGCGCACCGCCACGCCCAGCGAGAGGCACTCGCCCGCCGAGCAGCTGTACTCCTCCTGCGGCTTGATGCACTGCTTGTTGCCTTACTTGTTGTTGCCCGCGGTGGCGACGCGGTTGTCGAGCTTGTAGTCGAGCACGCCGTTGTTGTAGTCCTGGTAGAACCGCACGGAGAGGCACAGCCGGTGCAGCGGCCGCGCGAGGTGGTTGCGCACCGCCACGCCCAGCGAGAGGCACTCGCCCGCCGAGCAGCTGTACTCCTCCTGCGGCTTGATGCACTGCTTGTTGCCTTACTTGTTGTTGCCCGCGGTGGCGACGCGGTTGTCGAGCTTGTAGTCGAGCACGCCGTTGTTGTAGTCCTGGTAGAACCGCACGGAGAGGCACAGCCGGTGCAGCGGCCGCGCGAGGTGGTTGCGCACCGCCACGCCCAGCGAGAGGCACTCGCCCGCCGAGCAGCTGTACTCCTCCTGCGGCTTGATGCACTGCTTGTTGCCTTACTTGTTGTTGCCCGCGGTGGCGACGCGGTTGTCGAGCTTGTAGTCGAGCACGCCGTTGTTGTAGTCCTGGTAGAACCGCACGGAGAGGCACAGCCGGTGCAGCGGCCGCGCGAGGTGGTTGCGCACCGCCACGCCCAGCGAGAGGCACTCGCCCGCCGAGCAGCTGTACTCCTCCTGCGGCTTGATGCACTGCTTGTTGCCTTACTTGTTGTTGCCCGCGGTGGCGACGCGGTTGTCGAGCTTGTAGTCGAGCACGCCGTTGTTGTAGTCCTGGTAGAACCGCACGGAGAGGCACAGCCGGTGCAGCGGCCGCGCGAGGTGGTTGCGCACCGCCACGCCCAGCGAGAGGCACTCGCCCGCCGAGCAGCTGTACTCCTCCTGCGGCTTGATGCACTGCTTGTTGCCTTACTTGTTGTTGCCCGCGGTGGCGACGCGGTTGTCGAGCTTGTAGTCGAGCACGCCGTTGTTGTAGTCCTGGTAGAACCGCACGGAGAGGCACAGCCGGTGCAGCGGCCGCGCGAGGTGGTTGCGCACCGCCACGCCCAGCGAGAGGCACTCGCCCGCCGAGCAGCTGTACTCCTCCTGCGGCTTGATGCACTGCTTGTTGCCTTACTTGTTGTTGCCCGCGGTGGCGACGCGGTTGTCGAGCTTGTAGTCGAGCACGCCGTTGTTGTAGTCCTGGTAGAACCGCACGGAGAGGCACAGCCGGTGCAGCGGCCGCGCGAGGTGGTTGCGCACCGCCACGCCCAGCGAGAGGCACTCGCCCGCCGAGCAGCTGTACTCCTCCTGCGGCTTGATGCACTGCTTGTTGCCTTACTTGTTGTTGCCCGCGGTGGCGACGCGGTTGTCGAGCTTGTAGTCGAGCACGCCGTTGTTGTAGTCCTGGTAGAACCGCACGGAGAGGCACAGCCGGTGCAGCGGCCGCGCGAGGTGGTTGCGCACCGCCACGCCCAGCGAGAGGCACTCGCCCGCCGAGCAGCTGTACTCCTCCTGCGGCTTGATGCACTGCTTGTTGCCTTACTTGTTGTTGCCCGCGGTGGCGACGCGGTTGTCGAGCTTGTAGTCGAGCACGCCGTTGTTGTAGTCCTGGTAGAACCGCACGGAGAGGCACAGCCGGTGCAGCGGCCGCGCGAGGTGGTTGCGCACCGCCACGCCCAGCGAGAGGCACTCGCCCGCCGAGCAGCTGTACTCCTCCTGCGGCTTGATGCACTGCTTGTTGCCTTACTTGTTGTTGCCCGCGGTGGCGACGCGGTTGTCGAGCTTGTAGTCGAGCACGCCGTTGTTGTAGTCCTGGTAGAACCGCACGGAGAGGCACAGCCGGTGCAGCGGCCGCGCGAGGTGGTTGCGCACCGCCACGCCCAGCGAGAGGCACTCGCCCGCCGAGCAGCTGTACTCCTCCTGCGGCTTGATGCACTGCTTGTTGCCTTACTTGTTGTTGCCCGCGGTGGCGACGCGGTTGTCGAGCTTGTAGTCGAGCACGCCGTTGTTGTAGTCCTGGTAGAACCGCACGGAGAGGCACAGCCGGTGCAGCGGCCGCGCGAGGTGGTTGCGCACCGCCACGCCCAGCGAGAGGCACTCGCCCGCCGAGCAGCTGTACTCCTCCTGCGGCTTGATGCACTGCTTGTTGCCTTACTTGTTGTTGCCCGCGGTGGCGACGCGGTTGTCGAGCTTGTAGTCGAGCACGCCGTTGTTGTAGTCCTGGTAGAACCGCACGGAGAGGCACAGCCGGTGCAGCGGCCGCGCGAGGTGGTTGCGCACCGCCACGCCCAGCGAGAGGCACTCGCCCGCCGAGCAGCTGTACTCCTCCTGCGGCTTGATGCACTGCTTGTTGCCTTACTTGTTGTTGCCCGCGGTGGCGACGCGGTTGTCGAGCTTGTAGTCGAGCACGCCGTTGTTGTAGTCCTGGTAGAACCGCACGGAGAGGCACAGCCGGTGCAGCGGCCGCGCGAGGTGGTTGCGCACCGCCACGCCCAGCGAGAGGCACTCGCCCGCCGAGCAGCTGTACTCCTCCTGCGGCTTGATGCACTGCTTGTTGCCTTACTTGTTGTTGCCCGCGGTGGCGACGCGGTTGTCGAGCTTGTAGTCGAGCACGCCGTTGTTGTAGTCCTGGTAGAACCGCACGGAGAGGCACAGCCGGTGCAGCGGCCGCGCGAGGTGGTTGCGCACCGCCACGCCCAGCGAGAGGCACTCGCCCGCCGAGCAGCTGTACTCCTCCTGCGGCTTGATGCACTGCTTGTTGCCTTACTTGTTGTTGCCCGCGGTGGCGACGCGGTTGTCGAGCTTGTAGTCGAGCACGCCGTTGTTGTAGTCCTGGTAGAACCGCACGGAGAGGCACAGCCGGTGCAGCGGCCGCGCGAGGTGGTTGCGCACCGCCACGCCCAGCGAGAGGCACTCGCCCGCCGAGCAGCTGTACTCCTCCTGCGGCTTGATGCACTGCTTGTTGCCTTACTTGTTGTTGCCCGCGGTGGCGACGCGGTTGTCGAGCTTGTAGTCGAGCACGCCGTTGTTGTAGTCCTGGTAGAACCGCACGGAGAGGCACAGCCGGTGCAGCGGCCGCGCGAGGTGGTTGCGCACCGCCACGCCCAGCGAGAGGCACTCGCCCGCCGAGCAGCTGTACTCCTCCTGCGGCTTGATGCACTGCTTGTTGCCTTACTTGTTGTTGCCCGCGGTGGCGACGCGGTTGTCGAGCTTGTAGTCGAGCACGCCGTTGTTGTAGTCCTGGTAGAACCGCACGGAGAGGCACAGCCGGTGCAGCGGCCGCGCGAGGTGGTTGCGCACCGCCACGCCCAGCGAGAGGCACTCGCCCGCCGAGCAGCTGTACTCCTCCTGCGGCTTGATGCACTGCTTGTTGCCTTACTTGTTGTTGCCCGCGGTGGCGACGCGGTTGTCGAGCTTGTAGTCGAGCACGCCGTTGTTGTAGTCCTGGTAGAACCGCACGGAGAGGCACAGCCGGTGCAGCGGCCGCGCGAGGTGGTTGCGCACCGCCACGCCCAGCGAGAGGCACTCGCCCGCCGAGCAGCTGTACTCCTCCTGCGGCTTGATGCACTGCTTGTTGCCTTACTTGTTGTTGCCCGCGGTGGCGACGCGGTTGTCGAGCTTGTAGTCGAGCACGCCGTTGTTGTAGTCCTGGTAGAACCGCACGGAGAGGCACAGCCGGTGCAGCGGCCGCGCGAGGTGGTTGCGCACCGCCACGCCCAGCGAGAGGCACTCGCCCGCCGAGCAGCTGTACTCCTCCTGCGGCTTGATGCACTGCTTGTTGCCTTACTTGTTGTTGCCCGCGGTGGCGACGCGGTTGTCGAGCTTGTAGTCGAGCACGCCGTTGTTGTAGTCCTGGTAGAACCGCACGGAGAGGCACAGCCGGTGCAGCGGCCGCGCGAGGTGGTTGCGCACCGCCACGCCCAGCGAGAGGCACTCGCCCGCCGAGCAGCTGTACTCCTCCTGCGGCTTGATGCACTGCTTGTTGCCTTACTTGTTGTTGCCCGCGGTGGCGACGCGGTTGTCGAGCTTGTAGTCGAGCACGCCGTTGTTGTAGTCCTGGTAGAACCGCACGGAGAGGCACAGCCGGTGCAGCGGCCGCGCGAGGTGGTTGCGCACCGCCACGCCCAGCGAGAGGCACTCGCCCGCCGAGCAGCTGTACTCCTCCTGCGGCTTGATGCACTGCTTGTTGCCTTACTTGTTGTTGCCCGCGGTGGCGACGCGGTTGTCGAGCTTGTAGTCGAGCACGCCGTTGTTGTAGTCCTGGTAGAACCGCACGGAGAGGCACAGCCGGTGCAGCGGCCGCGCGAGGTGGTTGCGCACCGCCACGCCCAGCGAGAGGCACTCGCCCGCCGAGCAGCTGTACTCCTCCTGCGGCTTGATGCACTGCTTGTTGCCTTACTTGTTGTTGCCCGCGGTGGCGACGCGGTTGTCGAGCTTGTAGTCGAGCACGCCGTTGTTGTAGTCCTGGTAGAACCGCACGGAGAGGCACAGCCGGTGCAGCGGCCGCGCGAGGTGGTTGCGCACCGCCACGCCCAGCGAGAGGCACTCGCCCGCCGAGCAGCTGTACTCCTCCTGCGGCTTGATGCACTGCTTGTTGCCTTACTTGTTGTTGCCCGCGGTGGCGACGCGGTTGTCGAGCTTGTAGTCGAGCACGCCGTTGTTGTAGTCCTGGTAGAACCGCACGGAGAGGCACAGCCGGTGCAGCGGCCGCGCGAGGTGGTTGCGCACCGCCACGCCCAGCGAGAGGCACTCGCCCGCCGAGCAGCTGTACTCCTCCTGCGGCTTGATGCACTGCTTGTTGCCTTACTTGTTGTTGCCCGCGGTGGCGACGCGGTTGTCGAGCTTGTAGTCGAGCACGCCGTTGTTGTAGTCCTGGTAGAACCGCACGGAGAGGCACAGCCGGTGCAGCGGCCGCGCGAGGTGGTTGCGCACCGCCACGCCCAGCGAGAGGCACTCGCCCGCCGAGCAGCTGTACTCCTCCTGCGGCTTGATGCACTGCTTGTTGCCTTACTTGTTGTTGCCCGCGGTGGCGACGCGGTTGTCGAGCTTGTAGTCGAGCACGCCGTTGTTGTAGTCCTGGTAGAACCGCACGGAGAGGCACAGCCGGTGCAGCGGCCGCGCGAGGTGGTTGCGCACCGCCACGCCCAGCGAGAGGCACTCGCCCGCCGAGCAGCTGTACTCCTCCTGCGGCTTGATGCACTGCTTGTTGCCTTACTTGTTGTTGCCCGCGGTGGCGACGCGGTTGTCGAGCTTGTAGTCGAGCACGCCGTTGTTGTAGTCCTGGTAGAACCGCACGGAGAGGCACAGCCGGTGCAGCGGCCGCGCGAGGTGGTTGCGCACCGCCACGCCCAGCGAGAGGCACTCGCCCGCCGAGCAGCTGTACTCCTCCTGCGGCTTGATGCACTGCTTGTTGCCTTACTTGTTGTTGCCCGCGGTGGCGACGCGGTTGTCGAGCTTGTAGTCGAGCACGCCGTTGTTGTAGTCCTGGTAGAACCGCACGGAGAGGCACAGCCGGTGCAGCGGCCGCGCGAGGTGGTTGCGCACCGCCACGCCCAGCGAGAGGCACTCGCCCGCCGAGCAGCTGTACTCCTCCTGCGGCTTGATGCACTGCTTGTTGCCTTACTTGTTGTTGCCCGCGGTGGCGACGCGGTTGTCGAGCTTGTAGTCGAGCACGCCGTTGTTGTAGTCCTGGTAGAACCGCACGGAGAGGCACAGCCGGTGCAGCGGCCGCGCGAGGTGGTTGCGCACCGCCACGCCCAGCGAGAGGCACTCGCCCGCCGAGCAGCTGTACTCCTCCTGCGGCTTGATGCACTGCTTGTTGCCTTACTTGTTGTTGCCCGCGGTGGCGACGCGGTTGTCGAGCTTGTAGTCGAGCACGCCGTTGTTGTAGTCCTGGTAGAACCGCACGGAGAGGCACAGCCGGTGCAGCGGCCGCGCGAGGTGGTTGCGCACCGCCACGCCCAGCGAGAGGCACTCGCCCGCCGAGCAGCTGTACTCCTCCTGCGGCTTGATGCACTGCTTGTTGCCTTACTTGTTGTTGCCCGCGGTGGCGACGCGGTTGTCGAGCTTGTAGTCGAGCACGCCGTTGTTGTAGTCCTGGTAGAACCGCACGGAGAGGCACAGCCGGTGCAGCGGCCGCGCGAGGTGGTTGCGCACCGCCACGCCCAGCGAGAGGCACTCGCCCGCCGAGCAGCTGTACTCCTCCTGCGGCTTGATGCACTGCTTGTTGACGCTCACTTCTACGGAAGCAAATAAACAATCAGAGTGAAAAACGATTTAAACACCTGTTAACAACCTGCAAATTGACTGGCTTCACACACCTGTCTTCAACTTTATGGAAAACTCTCAGGCATGCAGATTGACTCATAATTTTTTTTTTTCAGCAGATACTATCAAAATGATACAAGATCACTGTGAAAATTCCACAAATTTAGGTGCCAAATATAGTCAACGCAAAACTGGTGGTCAGTTTCGCCTTTTTTATAACCCAGCGTGCAGCGACTATAGTGTTTCATTGGCTTACCCCAGTTCAACGGCGACATTCTCACGATGTCCATCATCGTCTGCGACAGCGTGATGCCCTTGACGGACGCCTTGCCCGCGATGTTGGACTGCAGCAGATGCCAGCGCAGCTCCACGTTCCTCGTCAGGTGCTCGGAGCACATCAGCTCCAGGCTGTTGGTCGATGTCCCCGTGCTTATGGACTTTGGCTCCAAGGATTCTGCAGAAATAATTATTATTTATAGCAAAAGCATGACACGAACAAGACGTTCACCTGATTTTATGTGAGTCGCCTGCACGTTCACAGTTGACTGTCTCTCATTATGTCCTGTAATTTCGCCGGCTTTTCGGGCCACTTGCCAAGCGGCACGGGCACTCAGCAAGACTCCTTGCTCTCGACCAGGATGTGCTCCATATCCTCATTGGTGATAGAGGTAGTATATAGCCAGCTCATGATCCACTCACCATCCTCCGTCTTGCTGGGCGCGGCGGTGAAGGGGCACCTGTCGAGCGGCACGGGCACGCGGCACGACTCCTTGCTCTCGATCAGGATGTGCTTGCTGGACACGTAGTGGGACTCCATCTCCTCGTTGATGATAGAGGTACTACAGCCAGCTGATGATTCACTCACCATCTTCCGTCTTGCTGGGCGCGGCGGTGAAAGGACACCTGTCGAGCGGCACGGGCACGCGGCACGACTCCTTGCTCTCGATCAGGATGTGCTTGCTGGACGCGTAGTGGAGCTCCATCTCCTCGTTGGTGATAGAGGTACTACAGCCAGCTCATGATCCACTCACCATCCTCCGTCTTGCTGGGCGCGGCGGTGAAGGGGCACCTGTCGAGCGGCACGGGCGCGCGGCACGACTCCTTGCTCTCGATCAGGATGTGCTTGCTGGACGCGTAGTGGGACTCCATCTCCTCGTTGGTGATAGAGGTACTACAGGCAGCTCATGATCCACTCACCATCCTCCGTCTTGCTGGGCGCGGCGGTGAAGGGGCACCTGTCGAGCGGCACGGGCACGCGGCACGACTCCTTGCTCTCGATCAGGATGTGCTTGCTGGACGCGTAGTGGAGCTCCGACTCCTCGTTGGTGATAGCGGTACTACAGCCAGCTCATGACCCACTCACCATCCTCCGTCTTGCTGGGCGCGGCGGTGAAGGGGCACCTGTCGAGCGGCACGGGCACGCGGCACGACTCCTTGCTCTCGATCAGGATGTGCTTGCTGGACGCGTAGTGGGACTCCATCTCCTCTTTGGTGACAGAGGTACTACAGCCAGCTCATGATCCACTCACCATCCTCCGTCTTGCTGGGCGCGGCGGTGAAGGGACACCTATCGAGCGGCACGGGCACGCGGCACGACTCCTTGCTCTTGATCAGGATGTGCTTGCTGGACGCGTAGTGGAACTCTTAAGTCCTCATTGGTGATAGAGGTACTATAGCCAGCTCACGCGGCACGACTCCTTGCTCTCGATCAGGATGTGCTTGCTGGATGCGTACTGGAACTCCATCTCTTCGATGGTGATAGAAGTACTACAGCCAGCTCATGATTCACTCACCATCTTCCGTCTTGCTGGGCGCGGCGGTGAAGGGACACCTATCGAGCGGCACGGGCACGCGGCACGACTCTTTGCTCTCGATCAGGATGTGCTTGCTGGACGCGTAGTGGAACTCCATCTCTTCGTTGGTGAGATTTGTGATGTCTAGCACCAGGTACAGTTGGCTCGGACTGTACAAAACAACGACTGAGTTATCAGTTTTCAAAGGGTAGCAACTTGTTTGGGTTCACTTAAGAGGCTTGAGTTTTTTACACCTTCAATGGACCTTATTATTTGAGACCTTTCTCTGGCTGACACAGTCGCACTGCGCACAGCTGGCGGGACGATTCGATTCCCACCACTACTTTGAAATTTTATAATATCTAAATTAGATCGGGTCTGCTCTGGTGGGGCTTAAGCTTATATACCACCCTACTAGTCAAGACGCACCGCCAAGCAACATCGATTTCCAGTGCGACGCTGTTACTAAATAATAAATAAATAAATCAACTACTTAGTCAAACCCTTCCAAATTAATACGCTCACATATTCAGCCGCATCTTTACATACCATGAGCTGAGTCAAGAACTAACTAGTAGTCTAAAAAAATATATAAATTTCAATTTGATATTTCTACCCATTCCTGAGGAAAGAGTAGACAGATACCAACAATAAAATTCCTACAGAAAATTATCACGGTTCTTACATCTCCGCAGGCAGCACGTCCCAGTGCGTGATGGAAACACTTGGCAGCAACTCGAGGTTCATCTGCAGAGTTGATTGTCGACAGTGCAAGTCCCTGCCCACGCCGCCCGAGTACCTTATTAACAGCTGGCAACACGAAAAACGTGATATGATATAGTTTATAGAGTTTAATATTTAATTACTTCGCAAAAAAATACATAATTAAAAGAAGGAGTTAATTAATTTACTATCATTTCGTTTTATACTAACGCCCCGACCACGACACTGAAATTTCGTCAGGAAATGTTGACTTCACAATGCTAAATTGTAGTGAAGGTGCGCGGTGCTTTGTTTGATAATGCTTGTTGGACCATAGCGAATTTTTTTAGGTAGCGGATTATAGCAAAATAATTTAATCTTTCTTGCTAGTTTTTTAATATGTATTTTAACTGCATCAAATTAGTTAGTTTGTTTACCGTTGACTCGATTTGCCGTCCTCGAGATGGTGGCATTATAGAAATAGGCGCCGACCAACTGGTCGCTTGAGAATTAGTTGACCTAAAACAAGATCACACTGATTAAACAAATTACAACTTCAACAGATTTTAGTGAACTTGAAATGGTTTTGAAAGTGAAAGGCATTTAGTTGTATTACAATAACTTTTTTAATGTGTGCTGTTTACCGACACGATTCAGTTACCATCAGTTTTTTAACTTGCTTACACTTGCTTACCATTTGACGACCTCCCTGGCGCAGTGGCGGTGCGCTCGGATTCGAGTGGGAGGTCGCGGGTTCGATTCCCGCCACGGGCCACTTTGGAATTTTATAATTTGTAAATCGGCTCAGATCTGGTCTGGTGGGAGACCATCTAGCTCACCATCTAGGTCTGGCTTTGGCCGTGGCTAGTTACCCTACAAGCAAAGACGCACCGCCAAGCGATTTAGCGTTCCGGTGCGATGCTTGTAGAAACCGTTGGGGTAAATTTACTTACCCTTCCAAGTTAGTACGATAACATCTTAGGCTGCATCATCACTTACCATCAGGTGAGATCGCAGTCAAGTACTAACTTGTATAGAGTAAAAAAAAACCATCATGGAAGTAATAGACTTAACTAGTAACATCAAAATCAGTTACCTGAAACTTCCAGAGGTCCTGTTAACTATGAGTCCACTGCTCAAAGAGTTTTGGGGGTTAGAACTTTGCGTGGGCAAAGAAGTTTGGGCATTTGGTACCGGCGAACCCACCCGGGACGGGTAGTTCGACGTTAGGCTGTTGGGGAATATGTTCTCACCAACTCCTCCTAGATCCAGGAAATCAGCTTCTCCATATAACTTCATTACGATGGTGGCGACATCGCCGGGATTTATCGGCAACTGAGACTGGATGTCCTCATTGGACCATTGAAACACCTTGGCCTGAAGTTGACTATCCATATTTGACTGGAAAATTGAAAGACAGTTTTTGGCGACATGAACGCAGGTGTGTCCCAACACTGAGGGGCTATTCACGTAACGTTTTCACACACTGTGTGATGTAAATAAAATAAAAAATTAACATTACAAATGAACTTTACGTCTATTGGTTTAGAGAGGCAATTGAATGTATTTAATGAAACATAGGAAATACTATCTTTCAACCTTATCGCGAGAAGTAAATTTAATTTTACGACTGTCGACCATGCTACGTTTTGAACTACATTCAGTTTGCGCTCCATGTACTCGTAAAATTAATTTCTCAGTGTTCGCAATTTGAATTCAATATCGTTTGCTGCTTAAATACGTAAATGCTATGAATGACCCTTTTTTTATTAAACATTTTATTTCACGAAATGTAGCCGACGCGATACGTGAACAACGTGATTTGTGAATAATATAATATCTTACCTGAATAGATAAATCCAGATACTCAATGGGCACACTACTCGTGTTGGTAATTTTGATCGTACATTCCGTGCTCTCGCCATTGTAAAGAGAAATATTGGTGATACTTCCGGACATTTCCGGATTCGACAAATTAATGTTTCCGGATAGGGACAGTGTGGTTTCAATAGTGATGGTCGGTAGGCTGGGAATAACTTCGATTGTGAACGACGCAGGGAATTTATTAGGCATCGGCATATTTTTGAGTCTACAGTTAGATTTAACGCCCAAAGTATGAGTGGAGTACCCCAATATTTGGAGATCCCCAATCTCTTTCGGGGTTCCGTGGAGGTTGACAGTGGTGGGGGAGTCCGGGGGGAGGATTATTGTTTCGGGAATAGATTCAAACACAACTCCAGACGTCAAGAGGCGCATGTTGGAAACTTTGAGCTCGAATGGCAACGGATTAGTCAATTTCATTTGGACTTCACAAATGTCATCTTCCACCCACAGGTATTCTGAAAAAGATAGTGGAAGAAATTACGCGTTAAAGAAATTAAGAAGTCACTTTCGTCATAATAGTTTAAATACACTAAATTTTAGGACTAGTATTATAAAACTGATAACAGCCAAGAACACGTTCTTAAGATTTCTAAAGCCATCTAAAAATTATTTTGTTAAAAGTTTCGTTTTCGATATCTCGAAGCCGAGTCGTGGGACTGTTCTTCTTCGAAACTGCTGAAGGATTATTAATTTAACTATTTTTTCCTTATTGTGTAAGAAAAACGTACTCTCGTGAAACCGCTAAGATATAGAAGCTTCCGTGTTTCCGGACAAGTACAATCTGGGTGCCTTCAAGACAAGAGTGAATAGGCATTTTCTAGGCAAGGGTGCTCCACCCTTTTCCGTCAGGCATGTTTGTCGCTAAGCACAAGAATTTCTACAATAATCGCGGACAAACATACATACATACATACATACATACATACATACATACAAACATACGGGTCGAATACAGAACCTCCTTTTTTTTTGTATTTTGGTTAATAAAAAAAAGGACATGGCAATCCAGTAGTGCCGACAGAAGTGAAATAAAAAAAATCTTATAACAGAGGTGTCGGTTACGGTAACAGTGTTGGTTACGTTACAGTTACGAGTAAAATTTTTTTTACCCATTTCAATAATGAAGTTTTCACCTTAATTTTAAAACCGCATAATTTTAGAGATATCTATTTTTTTATTTTGAACGGCAAAACCTAGCCAACAATAAATTCACGTATCGTGAGGGTAAACAGTACGGTCCAAATAAGTGATACTCAAAGCCATACCCATTTTCCCTTCATCCTTCTTAGCTTTCCTCTCGAGGCTCCCGAAGTGTATGGGGGTGAATATGAACGGCCCCTGGTTGGACTTGCACTTGATGAGATGAGGCGCGCGCGCGGGCGGCAGCGGCCGGGGAGTGAAGTGCGAGCAGCTCGGCACGTGCGTGAGGTTGGCCGGCGGGATCACCTCGCCCGTCTCCAGCACTAGGGGCACCGGCCCGCCTTCGCATTGGGCTGACAGAGCCTGTAAAAGTATACCAAGGTTTGTAGGTAGGGTTTGAGTCTTTGAGTACAGTTCGTTGATAACTATAGAGACAATACTGTCACAATCTCTATGGAACCAAAAAATTGTTCAAACAGCCTTCATTTGTCCAACAAACCTATACATTGTGTAAGCAACTGCTGGTAGAAATAACATATTGAATCTACTTTTTATTGAAAATCTGAATAATATAAAATTCGATTGAGTTTCTCCCTCAAAACAGCATGTTCCATTTTTAATAAAAAAATATCACCACCTTATTCTAATTACTCTACAAGTCATGCCCGCGTAGTATGCCACAGAGCAAGGAATGACTTTATATTGAACAGTACCTCAACTCGGTAACTCAATTTAAAGTAAAGAGTAAAGATAAAGTTGGTTTTAGTGAAATGAGTTAACACCTCTTTAATTATTGTTACAGCTGTATTGGTAGCGCTTAACTGTAGTTGTATCGACATTTCCCTGTGGTCCTGACGCGAGAGATGTGGCCACATGGTTTGCAAGAGGAACGTCATGTGTCTAGTGGCGAGCGCGGGGTGGCCCATCCGACGCGGCCTCTACCAACTCTTGCAATAGCTGTATTTGTAGCGCTTACCTGTAGTTGTATCGACATGTCCCTGTGGTCCTGACGCGAGAGATGTGGCCACATGGTTTGTAAGAGGAACGTCATGTGTCTAGTGGCGAGCGCGGGGTGGCCCATCCGACGCGGCCTCTACCAACTCTTGTAATAGCTGTATTTGTAGCGCTTACCTGTAGTTGTATCGACATGTCCCTGTGGTCCTGACGCGAGAGATGTGGCCACATGGTTTGTAAGAGGAACGTCATGTGTCTAGTGGCGAGCGCGGGGTGGCCCATCCGACGCGGCCTCTACCAACTCTTGTAATAGCTGTATTTGTAGCGCTTACCTGTAGTTGTATCGACATGTCCCTGTGGTCCTGACGCGAGAGATGCGGCCACATGGTTTGTAAGAGGAACGTCATGTGTCTAGTGGCGAGCGCGGGGTGGCCCATCCGGCGCGGCCTCTACCAACTCTTGTAATAGCTGTATTTGTAGCGCTTACCTGTAGTTGGATCGACATGTCCCTGTGGTCCTGACGCGAGAGATGTGGCCACATGGTTTGTAAGAGGAACGTCATGTGTCTAGTGGCGAGCGCGGGGTGGCCCATCCGGCGCGGCCTCTACCAACTCTTGTAATAGCTGTATTTGTAGCGCTTACCTGTAGTTGGATCGACATGTCCCTGTGGTCCTGACGCGAGAGATGTGGCCACATGGTTTGTAAGAGGAACGTCATGTGTCTAGTGGCGAGCGCGGGGTGGCCCATCCGGCGCGTCCACCTCTTGTAATATACTTGTACTTGTACCTGTTGTAATTACTCTTGTAATACCAACTCTTGTAATAGCTGAATTTGTAGCGCTTACCTGTAGTTGTATCGACATGTCCCTGTGGTCCTGACGCGAGAGATGCGGCCACATGGTTTGTAAGAGGAACGTCATGTGTCTAGTGGCGAGCGCGGGGTGGCCCATCCGGCGCGCGGCCACTACCAACTCTTGTAATAGCTGTATTTGCAGTCGCGGCCATCCTGCAATAATTATTATTCAACAATGTAATCTCGTTACGTTGAAGTACACGTCCTTAATTTTTTAAGGTTCAAGAGATTAGAGTTAGAGAAGTTATCACACACCTGTCCCTATCATGTTACCTTAAAGTCGCGTGTAAGCGCGTTAGGCATTTTTGAGATACGTAAAAACCATTGATCTCGTTACTATTGAAAATGAGTCTTGACTGTTGATAGTACGGAACCCTCCGTGCGCGAGCCCGACTCGCACTTGATCAATTCTTATTATTTTTAGATAAACCACCAAATTGGAGTTGTTTGATAGAACTAGGGTCAAAATAATGATTTTTGTCCAGATCAGTTATAACACATCAATCGTCTAATATGAAACAAAGTAAAGAACACTTTAGGATCCAATCTCACCAACTTGATGCTGTATGACGTAGTTGGGGTCGAGGCTGAGCTTGTGCCCCGGGAAGCTGTGCAGCATGAGCGAGTAGCATCGCTGCCAGTCGGGGTTGGGGTTGTTCGCGCTCACCTGGCGCGTCGCTGCTAGACGTTGACAGAACGCCGCTTTGCGGAGGAAACCTGTGGAAACGACAACTTACTTTGATAGACCGCAAAAGGCGGTAGAATAAACCTTCAAACTGACATAGTAAATAAAACCGGGACAGATCACGGATGCACGAGTGGAAACCTTTGGGCCAGTATACTATGTATCGTTTTTTGTTTAATGCTAACTTACTGAAAATGGTTCGGATAGTGTTAAATTGTACCACTGTAATAACCTTTTAAGGCATTATATGCTTTTTGGCCAAAATATTGATATTAATTACAAACTATTACCATTTTGTCCATTAAGTGAACTAGTTAATTTTTTTTTAATCAAAAAAAATTATGAAACAAATAAGGTGTTCACCCAAATGGAGTGTATCGACACGGCTTTGCCTTATGATATAATATCAAACGACGCACTGCATTGCGCTCATCATCTTAAGACATCAGTCGTTAATTCTCATTTTGCTCAGTAATGTCTGCATACAGTGCCCTTCAAAATAAATCTCTGAAACGCATTACTGCTTCAGTAGTATAACTGACACAGTGATACCTATACTGGGACAAACTGGCAAAGTCCTACTGACTGACCAAAGTACTTACCTATCTCCTTATAAAGTTCAGCAAGTGTATCAAATCTCTGAATCTTCTCTTGTTCGCTCAGAGTTAAATTAATAAATATGATATTCTGTAGAAATCCCGACGCATGCAAGCTGTTGCCTTGTTCGACGGCGATTCTGGCGGCCTTGAAACACGCCTCCGTTTCTATAATACCTGCATTCTGGTATTTGCTATAATGTATGATGGCTTTCCGATATTTTTCAGCTATTTCTTCACCGTTCAGTAAGTATTGGTTGTTTATTTGGGATGGCGGTTGTCTCGGTATGGATGGCAGGTCGGGGCTCAAGTAGGACTTTTGGCTGTGGTAATCAACATCACTCGATGACGCTAAAGATTCAGAATCGGCGTTATCCGTCTCGGATTGTCTTGATGAAGTGTCCACACTTTCAGAGGAAGAGGGAGTTAATTCGCTCGGAGGGTTAACTGGGCTTGAAGTTTTGGAGGATCTTAGAGGTGAAGACTGGAGTTTGAATCTGCGGAAGGGGTCGGTACTGGGCTGGTAGAGGGACAGTGGTTTCGTTTTACTGGGGGAGCTCTCTTGTAAGCTTGCATTTCGTTGCAATGGCATTGGATTCCTGAGATTCGGGTATAGGAGGATTGCTGAAGCAGCACAATGCCCTGAAAAAAAAACAATTAATTAAAGGTAGTTCTTATTGTGTAGAATAGTTTATTAAAGTAGTGTTATTATCTCGCTGCAGACTCGGTCATAAATCATTCGAGTGTTTCGCTTTTGTTGTTCTTTGTTGAGTTGTGCATTACTGCAGAACTATACTACTAACTATAGCTGTAGCCTTGTCCTTCCAACCCACAGATACATATCTGGTTCCACCTATATTTGATAGTATAACAGTGTTGTTACTACATTATTGTAATGATTGTCTTTGGTTTAATTAACAAAGGTGCATAGAAGCATTCTATGCATCCTCATGCTAGTGACAGCTTTCAACATTTGAAGTTGACTTGTTGACTTTTGACTTCCTTTGGCGCCTCTACGTACATCCAGTCATGGGATTAAAACAGTCCTTGCAATGTACGTTGCAAGCGTTATGACTTGTGATTTACGTAAAACCTGCGTTTTATTTCACTCCAAACTTTAAAAAAAATTATTATTAAAATTATTGAATTAAAATCAATATTTTGCAACCTTCTTTAGCGGCAGCCAGCCAAAGCCAGTCGGTCACAGATTTGAGTATTTCTGCAGCAGAATGGTACAAACTCAGCGCCTCAGCCACAAGACCTGCCTGCAATGTCAAATCTGCCAGATTTTTTGTCACGCGGCCCATGCAACGCTTTTTGTTGTTGCGAGACTCCATGTCAAGACCTGAAAAATTGTCAATTTTTTTTTACCACAGATTATACCCAATAACTGGGCAGTCTACAAAATATTCATAAAAGTGTTATCAGTTGTTCTGTGTATTTATTACCATTTGTCTTTCTCATTTCGTTTGTATTTGGGTATAAGTCAAAGTTAATTTTTGGGTTTTGTTTACTTGAAATTGAATAAGAAAGATTTCTATCTTTAGCTTCGTCCGACTCACGCGGGAACAAATCTTTTCCGCGAATTTTCCAAAAGAAGAAACTGTTTCATAAAAACCTTGTTGAGTTATATGCTTAAATATTATATTCAGTAGTAGTAGTAGTAGTCGACTTACCCACAAAATCCCTTTTCTCAAACGGTGCAACCAGCAATGACACTTTCTCCAACTTTTCCCTCGACCTCTCTAATCTCTTAGACTCTACGACCCAAAACAAAGAATTTATAAGATCCGCGACATGTTGCTCCAAATCTGGCAGAGGGTCATTTTCGCCATAGAATAGAGCATGTGTTTTGAAGTTAGATGGAGTGGTGAAGTTCTCTTCTTGGATTGAATATGATGTATTGGAGGATGAGGAACGTGGGAAGCTTTCACACGAGGAGAGACTCTCTGCTTGCTCACTGGGAAGGGATATCCTGAGAAAAATAATAAAATATACACATCTTCATCTTTGTCCTCGCCTTATCCCATTAAGCGAGGACCCCATTACATTTCATGTTACAAATGTCCAAAAGGACATGAAATCCAGATTGTTTGAGGATTTCCCCTACCCCCCTTTCCCGTAGCCATGGAAAGTCACTTTTTCACAACATAATTGTCATTGTTGTAAAAATAAAATATATAATACACACTGAATGTTAATATTCAAGGTCTTCCCTTTATTTCTGATGCAAAGAATAATCCTTTCAATGAAGTTTTTTGAATGGTATGATAAAACTACATGTAATTTTTTTCTTGTATAGTGGGTTCGAGTCCCGGTTCAACCAGGTAATTATCATCACTTACCATCAGATGGGATCACAACAATTAAGTACTTACTTGTAGTGTGTAAAAATAACAACCTTAAACTTAAATCTTACTTGTCACTCAAACTTGTCTTTTCCTTTGACTTGTCATCTTCATACACACTGAATGTTTCAGGTTCTTGCTCTGGCTTCTTGAGGTTGGTGCCTGGACCAAACATGAGGGCTCGGGAATCGTACAGAGTGCTGGAGTACTTCACTTTGAGTGATTCATGCACCCTGCACACTTCATTCAGCTCTATTTGGTTCGTGAACTTGCTTAGTGTTATTAGACCAAGGAGTCTCCTGAAATGTGAAAGATTAAATTTTTTAAAGATATGTTGAGCATAAATATATACCATCAAAATACTGAAGACATTTTGGCCCAAGTAGCTGGCGAAATTCAAATTTTGCTTAGTTTTCCACAAACAGTAGGCTAATTACGCATTGTAGGCTTATAGCAATGAACTTCGCAAGTATAATGTTTATGCATCTATGCTTTTCACAAAAAAACACTATTCACAAAGAAATAAATAAAATTTGAATTTTCAGATGACGCCCAGATGATATTCATCCACTTGTATGGAATACCATCATTGTGAGGAAACTGCAGATCTTGTCATAGTGCTCAAGGATGTGAGGCCTGCCAATCTACATAACATTTAGCCATTGTGGTGCCCAGCTGTACCCAGTATTGGTCTGGCTAGATATATATAGTCTGCATTCTGTTGCGTATAAACTCATTACCATGGTATAGTAGTAGTGTTTCTTCTATAGCAACAAAGTTTAATGTTAGCTGCACATCTTATAGTGAAATGTTTGACAAAATTTGTTTGGTGAAAAGGCATTATGTATAATGAATTTCAGCTAAATTGAATAAATACTTATGGTGTAGAAAAGTAACATACGTTCAAACATACCAATGAACTAATAGGTTAAGTCTACCCAGTGTTACACATTTTCATTTTGAATCTTACCTGTGTGTTTGAAAGTCTCCCCAATCATTATTTTCGACGGGGTAGTCTCTGACGTATCTCACCCAGATGTCTCTTACTTGACCTGAAGAATCTAAAAATTAAAAGTAATTTTATTACATATTGAAATTGATAGTATTTATGGAAATGGGAATAGGGTGGAAATTTGCTCCACTGAAGGCTGATATGCAAGATTTGTGGAAATACTGATTTAAGAAAGCATTTATACATCACTGCAAATAAAATAGATAGTCCTCTAATGGCGGATGCTGATTCACACTACTGATTCCAGATATAATTTATTTTCTTGCTTAAGTGATTATCCTGGGTTGTCTGGAAGTCATCTCTTCATAGCAAACGCCACCAGATGGCTTTCCCACAAAAAAGATTTTCCCGCTATTCTGTTGAAATTTTTCCTGAATTTTCTTTGCTATAAACCTCACGGAGCCCGAGACCTTTGCAACGAATGCAAAACCGTGGAAATCGGTTTGTGCGTTCTGGAGTTATAGTGTCAGGAAGGAAAACCAGACTAATTTTTATGCAACGAATGCAAAACCGTGGAAATCGGTTTGTGCGTTCTGGAGTTATAGTGTCAGGAAGGAAAACCAGACTAATTTTTATATAGTAGATAACTATTTAATCATATAATTAATTAACAAAAAAAAAATTAGCCACTTAAAAACTTTCAAAATTAAAAGCTGAATTATCCTCAAACTTGTCTCCTCCAATCCACGTGACACTGGGAATGAATTGTACCCAGTTGGTACAACTACAAGCCAATAATTGAACAAAGAAGAAGATAATTTACTACTGGACTGTATAGTCCAAACCATTAACAAGCTATAGTGGCAGAGGGCAGGTCACGCATGCTGTTGGGGCGATAGCCGATTGAGCCAAAAAGTCCTGGAGTGGAGACACATACAATTAAGCTTAGTGTGGGGCGCCCTTCAGATCGTTGGATCGACGATATTAAGCGGGTGGCGGGAAGCGGCTGGATGAGGAATGTTCAACAGTGGACGTCCGCAGGCTGACATGATGATGATGACTGGATTGTACATTTCTAGTGGCAGAAATAAATGATATCAAAACTGCACTAACCAGTGACCTTAATATTATTGACGCGTTGTATCCGCTCCCAAAGTTTGTTGAAGTTCTTGAGAACGCCCCCGATCCCTTTGACGAGCACCAGTAAGCACGCGTGGTGCTGTGCGTGCTGGCCGTAGTCCGGGTGCGACATCACAGACTCTCCCGGCGCGTGAGACAGTATGTAGCTCACTGATGAGCGCATTGATATCACCGTTGGTTGTGCCGCGAAACAAATCGCCATCACATCCATTTCATCATCATATCTACCCCCCGTACGATAACACAGGAGTTGTGTGGAGTTTACACTTTCAGGGATTTTAAGTAAAACACTTCTTTCTACACTTCTCGTATTCTCGTAGTAAAACCTAAAAAAAATTAAACTATTTTTGTTTTGGAAAGGGTTTGTCCATTTGTCGTCCACAACCAAAGAGTATATAATCACTACGTTTTACAACAAGGAATATACTGTCCACAAAATAGGTATGTACTTATGACCATAGACAACTACGACACAAAGAGTATATAATCACTACGTTTTCTATGACAAATGACCATAGACCAACACAGCAGAGACAGTAATAAAATTGACCATAGCCAACGTAGTGATTACATTACCTATATACTCTTTGCCAGAGAATACAAAACACGCAGGCATGAGCAGAGGTCCAGTATTCTTTCCTATCCTTTTCAAAATTCCGTTAGATTGTAAATAAGTTTCCTCAATCTTATAAATCTATGGTTTCTTTAACGCGTCCATTTGGTCCATCCCCACTCCTATTTAAAAAAAATTGAAACGAGCAATAAAATAATTGACAATGGCTCAAAAGAAGACGAAGACCTCGTTTTGTGGACAATGAATGTGTGTGTGGTGCAGAGTATATAGTGTTCTGTGGTGTGGTGCGTATATGTGTTCTGTGGTGTGACTGTGTTCTCTGTGTGGTCTGTGGTGTTCTGTAGTGGTCTCTCGTTAGAGAGTATATGTGTTCTGTGCTCTCGCTAGAGAGTATAGTGTTCTGTGTGGTAGTGGTAAACAAAAATTAACCTCTGTCTTAAAAATTCTAAATCATACTATAAATCTTAAAATACACTGTTTAAACTATTTGTCTATCTTTGCTAAGAAGTCCTTTGTATTGAATTGTTTAGAATTTAACAATTACTTGAAATGGCTTCTAAAGAAGGCGACAAAAATAAAGTAAGTTCTGATTCAATCATTGACCGGTTTGGTTATCAAAATTATCGGGAATTACCATATTAATTTACTTTACAGGCATCTCAAGGGTCGGGTGATAACAAAGAAAAGCGCAGAAAAGAATCTATTCTAGACCTAAGTAAATATTTAGAAAAGAGTATACGCGTAAAGTTCGCTGGCGGCCGCGAAGCGGCTGGTATACTGAAGGGCTATGATCCGCTCTTAAATTTAGTGCTGGATAACACTACGGAGTATCTAAGAGGTTTGTAAAGTTGTGATTAAAAAAAATTCTAGTTTTAATTAGTTTTAAAGTTGGTACTACCCGTTCGCAGAAGCTTTGCCGAGACTTACCCTCCCACTTCATACCATCGCGACCCGCGCTCGTACGTTATCAGGAGCATATATGCTGCGATAGTATGCAGTGGGAGAGGAAGTCATCGGCAAAGCTTCTGCGAACTGTTGCGACTTGCAATGCTATTTGTTTTATTGATTGTAACATTCTTCTTGCGGAGTTTGTCTGGATAGGTACCGCCGCAGTGTTAGATATACTGTAATGCAGTAGTGTATTGCTGTATTTAGGTTTGAAAAATACTGTATGTTCTTGTAATTCATGTGAATAAGAATGAATAAGAACTGATGTCACAGGATAATGTGCAGTGTGTTGTATGATATTGCAATGCAAAATTATTGGACACACTGCATCTGACATGGGCATTAGGGTGGAAGGGTGGAAGTATGGATGGCGTCAATGTATGAAGAAAAAAAAATGTTATCCAATCGATCTTGAATACCTGTAAAACATTGCATATTACTCATTCATTACTTGGCTTACTCATTCATATATTTTTATTTTATTTTTTGGATATATTTTTTAGCCCTCTACCGGAGCTCAAAGTTTTGCAATTTTTCTAAAATCGTGTATTTTCTTAAACATTTTACTAAAGATTGTGTTATGTCTGTATTATTACAAATATTTATCAAAAACTAGGTTATATTTACAGTCATAAAAGGTATATTTTCTAATTTAAAAAACTCTTTGCTTTTTTATTTGTGATTTTGGAAATTAGGTCAAAACAAAAAGGTTTCTTCAAAACTTTGAGGCTCGGTAGAGGGCTAAAAGTAGATTCCAACCTTTTAGCACTATTCAACAATGAAAAACTTTATTTAAAAAAATTAACGTTCCACCCTAATGGGCATGTGCATCACTTATCATCAGGTAAACATCTTGCTCTTGTTTTTAAAAAATGCAAAGTTATTGTATTAGAGTATTAAAATATTATATTATATTAGCTGTTGCCCGCGGCTATCTATGTTCCAAATTTCAGCCAAATTGGTTCAGTAGTTGGGGCATGAAAGAGTAACAAATGGAAACACTTTCGCGTTTATATAGTAGGATATTATTATAGCATGGATTGTTACTGCAGTACCTACTGCTTACCTTGTACCTAAACCAAGAAAATGTTTGTATCTTTCTAGATCCAGATGACCCTTACAAGTTGCTGGATGACACAAGAGCATTAGGTTTAGTTGTTTGCCGAGGTACGTCTGTTGTGCTGATTTGTCCCATGGATGGAATGGAGGCGATCCCCAACCCTTTCATTACCCAGGAGGGATAACTTTACCATTGTTTATACCTTAGCTTTTAAGGTAGAAGATAAGTAAACGTTAAGGTCAGCATTCCAGTTTTTTTTTGCTTTGTGCGTCAATTTTTTTTAGTTATTTTTGGGTATTTGGACTTCTATAGGCCACTTTAAAAGATATAACTTTCCAAATAGAGGTAACATTTGTTAGTTTGTATGAATATGTTGGGAACAACAAACAACCAAACAAATTCTTTAATAGTAAAAATAGTCCCTTATAGAAAAATACTAGTGCCCAGTTGGCACATCTAAAAGCCATAAATTGGGAATTGAATTGAATTGAAAAATACTATTTTTCGTTTCTAAAGAACAGATGAACTTTGTCTGTTAACATTAGTTTTTAACAAAACAAAATAAAAAAACAAGTATTATATTTCTGTTTCTTTTACTAAATAACAAAAATAAATTAAGATACAAAATTATCAATCTTAAGTAATGACAGAATTACATAGAATCACAGTCACCTACAGTAATAACAATTATTAAAGAGAATAAATAAAATTCTTAATACTAAAACAGAATCCATTTACAGATTTTTTGGTTTGATTTTGGACAAT
Organism: Coenonympha arcania; assembly: GCA_036785405.1. NCBI lineage: Eukaryota > Metazoa > Arthropoda > Insecta > Lepidoptera > Nymphalidae > Coenonympha > Coenonympha arcania. The sequence continues at coordinate 6,068,744 of CM072072.1, read as the reverse complement.
TTTTGATGTCCTGTTTTTCGGTTATGGCCTTCTAATTGAGTTTATTTTATTTCATTTCGAGTAATACACACTCTACCAGTCTTTATTACGTAAATGGATCCTAAACATTCTTAAAATTAAAACCATTTACAAATCTTATAAAATAATGGTAACTTTATCATTTGTCTATACAGTTCTTGGTCTGTGTGCTTAATGTAAGAATTACAATTCATATCCAAATTCATTTCTTATCCATGGATAACTTTTCGGGCAGTCCATACATGTGATCATGTATTTGTCATGTTCCAACACTTTAGAGGGTAGTTTGCACGTATGCGGTTTGCTGCAAGCGATTTCGGATTCTGCGAACTGTCGTCTGTTGCACTGCCAGGGTTGAAACTTCTTGAGCTGCAGGACGGGCGTTGGTCGCTTTATCCAGTCGATAACTTCCTGATAGGTTACGAAATATACATCTGGAAGCTTTAATATCTCGTCAGTGAATTTCTGAAACAAGCAAGAAAAAGGAATGAGTTTAGATGGTTGTGATCAACCATCAGATGGTTGTGGTCAATTGTGCTCATCTGAGGGTATACGATGAAGTGATCCAGTTATCTGAGGGATGTTTGAATCTGAAAAGAAAAGTATGCTTTAGGCCCGGTTTCCACCAAAGCAGAGCGGAGCGGAGCTGTGTTTGAGTAACCAATCAGATTTCGTCATTTCGACATCGCCTCTCCCCTCAGTTTCGGAGGTGTCAAAATGACGAAATCTGACTGGTTACACAGCTCTGCTTTGATGGAAACCGGGCCTTAGAAAGGCGTACGCTTGTTTTTACGCGCCACGTGTCAGAGTACGATGGAAGTAACAGTAGGTATAGATAGTTCAATCCGCGAAGACGCCCTAGGCCCCTACTCCTCCACAATAGCTTTTTGTTTCATGCGAGGAAGCAGTATAGTAATATTGTTTTTCAGTGGTCTTGACGCATCTTTGTGGATTGAACTATCGACTTGGAATTAGTATAAAATTGAGAACCTGATCCTTGCCTCGGCTTTTCATATAATTTTAAGATTCATTAGAGAAGTCTAACTCAAGTCTAATTTCCTTTCTGTTCTATAAAATTTCGACAATGCACAAGGCGACACGGACAAACCTTGAAGGCGTTCAAGTAGTCTTGATTCTTCAACCACGTTGCATTGAGATGTATTCCAAACGGTGCCCTATTCTTCAAGTAATGCCTTTTGAAGTTGTCTATGAGTATGTTGTACACGTCGTCTCCGCTGAGGGTCGATGGGCAGTACTCGATGGTCGCGCAGGTGTGGTCGCCGTTGACTAGGGGATTGATAACCATTTCCCACAGGCCAGCATAGCTCCGTGTTGGGCAATATTGGTTGTTTCCTGAAATATTTAATAGTTCTATTAGTTGAAACAGAAAAAAGTGAGTCATTTTGACTTCCTCTGGAATTTCTTCTGACGAATATTACTTTAAAAGTAGGTAGTCTGTAGTTTTTAAAAAACTTGTACTTTGTTCGCCTACGTAAAAAAAGGTTTATGTTATTCCCACAGATTAGTAAAAGAGCGAGATTGGCCCTATGAATCAAATTGTATTGAAACCTGCTGTCGCCAGTTTTCCCCACCACTTACTACAAATACACATGCAGCAATAGATGTAAAGTCTCTTACACACCACGCACACCGATAGATCAGTGCAAAGTGGTAAGAACAAATATAGTATTTGTTGTTTATAAAACAGCACTCAATTTAGAACACCGTGCAGATGCACACAAAGAAATATCGACCGTGGTGAAACGCCAATGAAAGCCATCGAAAAGCCATTAATTTTAGTGAGTGACTAAAATTTAGAGTTATCGATTCTTCAATTTTTTAATATTCGTGTTTTCACAATATCTCTATTCTCTATTTTTTTTTATGTATAAAAATCAATCCCAAAATCCCTTGGTCACGACATCACGCGTGAACGGCTAGACCGATTTCAATAAATATTTTTGTGTTGTGTTTCTTATTGTCAGGAGTAGGTTCTTACGAAAGAAAAAAGAAAAGAAATAAAGAATAAAACCACAAAGTAAAAAATAATATCTATTTCTAGAAACTGGTTGAAGTTGGGTGAGTATTAATAATACTTCAATATAAATAATTTTTACAGTGTCTTTCAAAAACTTTTCAACAGTTCCTCAATTCCCACAGCTTAGGAGTGCAGCATCAGGATTGAAGAGTTTGGACTTGGGTTTAAGTATGAAGTCGTTGCTTGATATTTAAAATATTAATTCATTATCAAAAGTTCTTGAATTTCATTGGTTAAAGAGTTCTGTACTCTGCTGTTCAGGATTGAGGAGTTGCACTCAGAACCATTAATTAAATATTTTCAAAACGGTTTAGAAATTTTGAACAAATCGATATAGATAGGTGCGTAAAATACGTATCACACAAAATAAATCGTTAAAAATATCGAAAACATCGCCCATCTCTAGTTTACGCAAGACCACAGCGGCCTTACCATGAAACACACCACGAAACGTGCAAGTGAAAATCGGTAAGGCACACTCAACCATTGCGTCGTAAGACCGGCCGGTTCATTGATTGATGAATAGTAAGCAAGCAATGGTTTTTGTTTATAATGTGATACAAAGTTGTCATTTTACATATTTTGATACTGCTAAATAATGTTTTATTGATTTTTATGGAAAATTACAACAAAATACATTTACTTACGAGTGAAATGAGATGCCATCTTTAGTATTATTCACTTTTTTGCTTGATTTCTTGCAAACAACCACTGAACAACACGGCATTTTTATAAAAATCGAGAGCAGTGAAGCGATCGTTGGACGACACTCCACTAAAGACAAAAACGGTTAGGAGGTGTATTTTACACTATATAAGTTCGCACGGACCACACCTCCTTGGCCGATCTTGCTCTTTTACTAATCTGTGGTTATTCCTATAATTATGTAAAGTGATCGGCCGTCAATTCTTTGCAATGCGCTGTTCGTGGAATCTTTTCTAACAAGAACGTATTATTTTTTACCATTTTACATAACTGTTCACACGACCTATTTATTGTTGCGTACGTTCATCTCGAAGCGATATAACAATGTGTAATTTTATTGGTAAGTTCGTCTGTATAACCTTGATTAATAGTTTAAAATGTTTATTATGGTTAATCAGTGGATTTTGGATAATAACTTAGACACTTAGTGCCTCATTTTATTTTTAGGCTTACCTAAAACATCTCAAGGTACCTTTTAGGTACCTTGTCGATTTCACTCATGATCTTTTTCCTTGCGTGGTCCAGATTATGACACCTCACCCACACAAATCTTGCAAAAACTTTTCTCTAAATACTTATGTTTCGCCCTAACACCGGAGCAATAGATGTTGACTTGACAAAGACCTAATGAAAAAAAGAGTTGATTGCCCTAAGCACCGAATACGTATAATAAAACTAACCCTAAGTGAATTGTAAATCAGTTCACGAGAAATATTACGAATGTTACATATTATTTATTCTTTTAGTGGCTGAGTATGTAATGAATGGAAAGTTATGTAATACTTACATGCGATAAAACTACTTGTCATCACCTACTGTATTCGCGAAATACGAGACCAGTCAATCTTATTCGTATGAAATAATATCTTGCACTTTAAAAAGATCATTTATTTAATAATGATGTAACGTGTGTAAAGTTGTGATTATTGCGAGCGGAAAAAGTGGCACTTACTTTCATTAAAAAGATACTTAATGCCCTTATTGGCAGACTTCAAAAAGGAGTTTCTCGGTTGAGTCATTACAACTAGCTAAGACCTGTTTTATGTCTATTATTGTTTTCCAAAAGCAATTGAAATTCTTACCGGCACAAGTGTGTGGCATTTTATAATCTAACGTGTAAGGCCAGAACGGAGGATCGGCTTTGGGTGCCACTATTGTAGCATCATACACGAATCCAAACTCCTGCATCATAAGGAACTGTCTGTTCCACCCCACCGAAAGATACGGGACTCGTAAACCTCTGAAATAAGAAAAAGATTTTTGGTCCTTCGAGCCGGATTTTTTTACAATGCACGTAATTAAATAAAACGTTATCCAATTTTAAAGAAACGCAAATACATACCTGAAATCTTCCATCCAAACTCGAGCGAATCGGTTAATAATGTTCGCTTGACCTACCATTTCGTCGAACCAATCTTCTACTGTGGCGTTTTTAGACCACCATTCTTCTGGGCCACGATGCCTATTGAAAAAAATAATGTTTATTGCCTGTTATGAGTTTGAGGTATCATTTGAGTGTATTTTTTTATTTTCCAAATTAGTAACCTAATTGGACACGTGAAATTGAAGACATGTTCCGCGGCCTTAACGATAGCGATACGAGTATGACTAAATCTTTAAGAGTTCCAGGGTTCAGGGTTTCAGGGTTCATTTATGAATATAATAAGGCTTCTTGATAATTATCATTGATCATTATCCTTTCGAACCCTGTCTAAGATCTTCATGAACACTTTTCGATCGCTCAGTCCATATCTTTATGGAGAGAAAATCAAAAGTATGTGGAAATGACAGTTTTCTTCGATAATTCATATGATCAAGCTGAGTTGATGATGAGTTATTGATCCTTTTTAAAATATAAAAAAATACAAAGAAATGTCGTTACGTTATCGAATGCACGGCAATCTCGTGGCCGTCGTTCCACAGTTTCTGCACGTGCCGGTAATTGGTGTAGGGGTGAGACACGAAGAACGTCGCTTTGATCGGACATCCGTTGGGATTGGTGCGCTCCGCCGTGAACAGATGGCGCGTGTATATGTCCCAGTTTTCATGGTTTACCGCGCCGTCGAACGTCAGGGTGATCATTTGTGGTGTCTGAAAATTATTGAACAGAAATCTGATTGTCACCGCTCATCCGACACTTTAAAGAAAAATAAAAGAATCTTTACCAAAAAAGCGTTTAAACTTATTAAGTATATTCTGCAATATTGGATAGGTTTTCTGTATGCAAAATACTACTAAAATTGTCTAAAAACTCTGTACTGTGCGTTTTGCTCCTACACTTGAGCAATAAAAAAAAAGAAAAAATGCGCTGGACCCGCTGGAAAGCGACTGAAGTCAGTTTGACATATATTTTTTTTCCTCACTCAAGCAGTAATGTTTACCGAACCATTTGCAACAGTGATAATAACTGCAAGTATCAAAATTATATACAGCGGGATCTGGGCCCTTCCAATGGATAAACTTTCATCAAAAACAGTGAGTAACTGTCTGTCGGTTATAACTAACTGTCTACTCAGTTAAAAGAACGGTTCCACTGGTGTCGGGCTTATTGCCGATTAGAGTACCTCTTGTAACAAACATGGAGTGATTTAAGGAAGAAACTTTACCTGACTTGGTACAAGGTTGTTAGGTGTATGATTGCCATTCTTCGAGCAGAAGCACTCCGGCAAGTGACATAGCCCAGGGTCACACGGTAATGCGGCGTTTGGGTCGTAGTTAACGTCGCACCAACCCTGATAAATAAAACAATCGGTTACTCCTTACGTCTGACATAGCCCGAACCATTAGTAAGCTGAAGTGGCAGTGGGCAGGTCACGCTTGTCGTAGGGGTGATGGCCGTTGAAGCCGGAAAGTCCTGCCTATGCCACATGCGCAAGTAGAGATATTGTGTCTCTACTTTTGTCGCTCTCTTTCTCTGTCATGTCATCAATATGGATCAGAAAGAGAAAAGAGAGAGTTATATCTCTGCGCGCATCCTAGCCATGCTGGAGTGGAGACCACGTACAACTGAGCGTAGTGCTCGTTGGACCCACGATAAAGCGAGTGGTGGGAAGCGGTTGGATGAGGAAGGCTTAGGACAGGGTGTGGTGGCGCGCGCTTGGGAAGTCCTATGTTCAACATTGGACTATGACTATGTCCAACAGTGATGAAGACTCATTACGTAATTCGGTTAGATTCACAAAATTATAATGTTTATTAACCAGTTAGCATTTACTGTCGAAAATCTCTTCCTGTTTGCCGTTTCCTACTTATGCAAAGTGGTGTTCAAATTACTGTACTAAGCAATAATTTGCTTGAAAATATGAAAATTTCGCAGGCAGTGAAAGTGAGTGAAGACAATCGTCGATTTATTTTAAGTGTGGCTTGTTTAAATTGCAAGTTACGATGACGTGCGTCGTGCGGTAACTGCGGCATTCGTCGGTTAAAAATTATTACAATTTGTAATGTTATGTAACAATATAAGCAGTAAAATGTAGAACAATTATTGTATCTACCAGAGTACATTATAAAATACTGCAACGTAATGTCCCTTGTTGTATTGTAAAATAACAAGGAAAAGCGATAAGACTATGGAGGAAAACCTATCTATGGACGTTATGTTCCCTATTTACCCTACGCAATTTTTCGAGAAGTAAGCTCAAAGAAGGATTTAAAATGTTGGGGATTTAGATGTCAAAACGTTTTTCCATAGATTTGAAGTTTGAGCATTGTATACTGGAATATTTCTTCATACCGCCACTAATATTGATCTTGTGAATTAGATATTATGTTAAAAGGAGATATCTAAGAGTATCACCTAAGTAGTACTGTAGATGGGCTTACTTACTATGGAAAAGAAGCTTTACCTCATCCGAGGCGTCTTCACAATCCATAGCCCCGTCGCAGAAGTACTCCGCCGGTATGCAGACATCGTCAGCGCAGCCGAGATGCGTTTCATTTGCGCAGTGCGCGCTCTCTAGCTGCGGTTTTGGTATCACAGTCTCTGAAACCACACTCATAAGTTGTTATCCAAATTCTCTATTATTAGCCTAAACTTTCCGCGCCGGAAATCAACCAGGGATTGCTCTGTTTTTTAAATCTTTCATGATTTTATGGTCTTTGTAGCCTTAACCCAATACTAGTTTGTTTTGTAGCCAAGTTAGTATGATATATGTTCGAGGTTCTACAAAAAAATATTGCATTCTCTATCTCTATAGCTACTGAATTGATCATCAATTCAGTGCTACTGAATTGATCATCAATTCAATAACTGTGGCGTGAAGAAGTAACAGCATAATTATAAATAACACACAAATAAAAATTATTTAGGTATTAGTGTCTGTAATGTGCCGACCGTAGTTACTTTTGAACTCTAAATTCATCGGATTTTTGGAACGAAGTTCCTTATCGCACGTTGCGAAAGGGGGCTAGACGGAAAAAAATAAGACGAAATGTTGTAACGACACTATTTGCTATAGTAAGCTATTGTAAGTCGTGCGGCGTGCGCATGCTTCTCTGTCTGTCTCTCTGTCTCTCCATCCGGGTGTCCCTTGACACCTCTCATTTTAATTTTTTTTTGACATTAGGTTTACTCTCAGGGTTTACTTATATAGTCCTGCATACCGGTTGTGAAGTCGCAGTTATGCACATTTTGCGGTTTATCGCAGAGTTGCCGGTCGACGTCGAACAGTAGTCCCTTGGTGCATTGGAAGTCAAACACGTCTCCGTCCACGCAGAGATAGTATCGCGAACACTCGTCGCTTGTCCACGTCACATCCGCTGCACGGTCAGGATTCCTAAGAGATATAGGCCAGTCTTGACACGAAATTGCGGTAAAGCACGGTCGCGGAGCACGAAGAATTTCGTACATTAACCTGTTACTACCTGTCTCTGTCACTCCCGCGTCAAAAAAATGCCTTCACGCTCGCACAGGATGGGGTCATTGCATCTGTGCGAGCGTGACCGCATTATTTTGACGCGGGAGTGACAGAGACAGGAAGTAACAGGTTAATGTACGAAATTCTTTGTGCTCCGCGACCGGACTTTAGATGGAAGTAAATTGCTCCTGGTCGATTTTTTGCTATGTGTGGACAGATAGAAAAAGCGTAAAATCAAGATTGCAGCTTCTAGTGTTTGCTGGATTTGCCTCGAAATTTTTCTTACATTTTCCAGTTTTTGTCTTAGGTAAGTACGGCGTATAAGATATTCACGAAAATTTATTCATTACGAAAGTTTGAACATTGGCTATAATTTGAATGCAACTCTCTAGATTTAATAGGTTTTGGCTAAGTAGTAGGTAAGTCCGTAATAATTGTAGTTTCACTTAAAGACGTCTTCCGACTTCCGAGCACGAGGAAATTCATTAAAAAGTAGCTATAAAGTAGTTATTTTAGCTTAAACTAAAGAAAAACGAAACCCTTTAGTACCCTATTTTGACAATATTAAGGGAAATAGGATTTTTGAGAAATTGAACTGTGGAAGATTTTTCAGAAATGTGTGTTCCCGCGGGGACTATGAATTTTTCCGAGGAAAAATAGCTAACTAGTTTTACTTACTACTTCTTTGATTTCTTAATATAACCCTGAATAGGTACATTGCCACAAGTGGAGTACCTAAATTAAACTTGAAGTTTACAAAAAGTACCTAATCGCGGTTACAAAAAGTACCTAATTGTAACCGCGATTAGCAAGCAAGAAGCCCTGTCTAATGTGTCCGATTCAATATCAGCGAAAGTGGATTTCCCAAGAAGCAGCAGGAAATGATAATAATGTGTAGGCAGCCGGCACTTGGCAGCCGCTGTCAAGGTTGCGGCGAAAGTACGGGGTCAACGTGCTCTAAGCTGAATGAGGGAAATTAACTGCCCCGTTTGTTATACTCGTGTGTTGTTTGCGTGACTGCGTTAAGCGGAACTCATTATATAGTAGTTCTATTTATTGTTTATTTTAATTATAATATCAAAAAGTTGTCGCCCGAAGCGCAAACTATCCAACTAAATAGATAAGCTAACTAAAAAGATAAGTTCGAAATAGATAAGCTCCATTATACAAGTTATGCCAATTTCTATGGATTGTAACTTGTAGGTGTTCGTACTTCCTGGGTACAGTTCCCACAATCTAAGTTTATTCAGTCACCAAGCTGGTCAATGCAATACTTTATTTATACCTACCTACATCTTTGGGAGTGTTATCGAAACATTTAGGATATGGTTTTCTCCAATGTGGTCATGCCCAGTTAGAAAAAATTGTAAATCAAATGAGGGCGCAAATAGTGGTGGAAAACTAAATAAAATATGAATTTTCGCGTCCGGATGATACATGGGAGCCCATTAACGGCGTACAAGCCGTATTTAAGTGATTTTGAATGCAGTTTTACGTAAAAACTATAAAGACAATTACTTTCAAATTTGAACGTCATGTATTTTGGGTGTTTAATCTAAAATCGCTGAGAAGCAGAAACACGATTGGATAAAATTTTCTAGATAGAAAGTTCTCCCAAAAGTTGCTCCAAAATCTCAGTTTCCTGTTTTTTATCAGAAACTACAATGGATGTAATTTTAATTTTTGTTTTAATGTGTCTGTAATAACAATATCCAAAAACGCTTAGAAACCGATTTTTGATAACTGGCTTAGTTTTTGAGTAATTAGGTAAAAGGTAGGTTTTCTGTTATATTCTTCCGCGACGCTGCATGTCGCACCTACGTATCCGTAAGAGTGAGAAAGACAAAAATAAACTCAACAAATCCCCTTAATCATACATTCATATTGATTTGAAAACTGCCAACCCAAGGTACAAAGGTACCTAGACAACCCATCTAGATCTAATGTCTTGCATGTACAGATATCCGTTTTTACTTGCTGACGACGATTTATGTTTGATCTACTTAAGTAGGTAAGTTGACTTTTTGCGATATCTTCATAGAAATCACACACTTTTTATTTACCACTCGTTAGGTACGAGATGTCGTCTTGGTTGCAACATAACACTTATTACAGTTTGACAAGTACTAGTAACATTAGCGTGTTAGTTATCCGACTTTCCTCATCCAAAACTAAGTCAAGAAATTTCACTATAACTATTAAGTTATTGTGAAATTATACTATAATTAATAATTATACTATAATTAATAATGACTACTAATTATAATAACAAAAAAATTTTTATCGGTACAACAGGCATTAGACAGAATCGGCTCTGAGTTGTGACAGACAGAAGAAGGCAAGGCAAATACGGTTCCATTTCTACCATTTTCGTGCGGAACCCTAAAACTTTCTGATTTTTTATTTATTTATTTATTAATTTATTTAACAACACTTGACTATTACACTTTCAATAGTTAACTTAAAACATAACATATTATAATGAATAAATAATATCCATAGCCCGAGTATTAATGACTGGCAGACACAGAAGCTTCATAAATTATTATGAAAGAAAAAAAAAAACAGATATAGATAGTTAGAGTACAAAATATACAATACATTAAATTTGATATACGTTTGGTGATATTATACGAAATGTTAAGAACAGAGGGCAATATTTGGTGATATTTGCCGACAGAAAGTTGAAACATACGGGGTCCAATCATTCGTTCATAATTAACTCTAAGAGTTAATTATGAACGAAGTACAAGATAATACAAGAAGAGCAATCAACCTCGGCGAAACATTTTAGTTATATTTTTATTTTGTTGTAGATAATTTTATAGGTAAAGAAAGGAGTAAGAAGAATGGTAAAGTTGAATAAGTACAAATCAGAAAGCTCCCATCGCACATTTCTAGGTAACTAACTCGCAAATCTCACAACAATATTATGTGCTAAATTGAAGAAAGTCCCTATGGATAACCAACTTAATTTAAAAAATACATAATATTTAATTAGTTGTAACAAACCGGTAAAATCGACCGTTTTCATAGCACTCTATAGGTTTGTCGACACTTCGTCTGCTAACATGTTTGCCTTGTGTCCCTAAAAACAGAAAACGCACAATTACACAACTAAAATTTTAAAAATAATCTTCAACGAAACTTTGCAATTACGAGTATGTAAATAATAAACACGATCGCTTAGCTATTAGTAACTTATTTGAGCGTAACTTTCGAAATGTCAAACAAAAATTGGAATTTAAAAAATTATTCACTCGATTGGCGCCAAAAAAATTAAACGGGTAACCTCGATATTTAGATAAATTGTTGTAGGTTACCAATTACCTATCATAAGTAATGTAAACACGATATAAAGTCGTGAAAGGCGAGCCATGTTACAAGCTCAGGTTCCGGCCGAATACTGGATCGTCAGTGGGCGTCGTAAATAATTTCGCTTTCTTTTGCGATCATAGCTGAGAACTAATGGAAAAGGTAAAAGCTAAAGAATATGGACTTATAATATACCTACTTATATAATCAGTATAATTTACTAATGAATTTTTGTTATAGTCTACAAAGTAGAATTTATTTGATTAGGTATAAATATAGTCGGTATCCCGTACAAACGTTAACGCTTTAAATGCTTAACGCCACTTAAAGATAAGTGGCGTTAGGCATGCGTTGAAGACTTTTAGTGGGCAGAAATAAACATATTTACCTACATTTTATACTTAAGTTAGTACTTGACTTGATGTCACAGTCACTTGATGGCGATGATGCAGCCGAAGATTTTATCGTATTGACTTGGAAGGGGTAAGTAAACTCACCCCTAATAATGGTTTCTATTCTATACATCATATCGCGCCTGAATTAACGCTTGGTCTGCTGTTAGGGTGGTGGTACTAGCCATGGCCGAAGCTAGAACCACCAGACCAGATCTGAACCAATTTAGAACCATAAAATTTTAAAACACCTAACTTGCGACAGGAATCGAACCCATGACCTCCCACTCGAATCCGATCGCGCGCTACAGCGCCAGGGAGGTCGTCCTAACTGCGTCAGGGAGTGTTGGAAGTTGGAACCATAGAGTAATTAGTATTTGACTTGAACTTACAACTATCGTATTTTCTCTGTTCTGCAGGCAACGACCTGTGCCATTGATCTGTTTAGGATGTTTTATTCATATTTTTTTGATTGAAAATCTTACAGTAAGAACAAGTCAAGTGTTCAAACTACAAGTCTTGCCCGTGTGGAATGGTGCTAAGAATTGCTATGGCATTTCCGCGCTGAACAGCTAGACTGATTCGTCGCGTAAAAAATGAGCCAGCATGAGTAAAGAATACTTAACTCTATGGTTGGATCCTGTTTGAGGTTGGATTTTGTTTGGTTCTTTGGTTTGGCTTTTGCGCTTGTTCTTGTTTCACCGTCGTTTTACCACAGACGTAAGAAACAAGAATGGTCCCCGTTTACAAAATTAGAGTGACTATTTTTAATCTGTTAAATGGCGTCCCCTGTTGGTATTGGCGGTATTTTTAATCATAAGATGGTGTCCCCTTAGGGTGGTATAAGTAAACCGCTACAAACTTGACCCTCCTGATGGTCTGCGGGACGCGTGGTGGGTGATGAGATTGGCTTTAACGATACGTCAGCGCTGCCGGCGGACAGCGGCAGCGCTGCCACGCGTCCAGGGTCAAGTTTATAGCGGTTTACCTACAGTAAAACAGTGCATGAACATTTGACTACAAATCTTGGCGCTCATCATGGCGCCGCGCCGCATGTCACTCAAGTTTATATGAATGAAATGCCATCTCCATAGTTTTGTCATCTCTATGCTGCCAAACAGCGTGCTGTCAAACTGTGCTGTCAAGTGTCAATTGCTAAAATTCATTGTGTTTGTCAGTGTGACTAATTGTGGCAGATTTCTGCCATTTGGGCAGATTTCTGCCATTTGGGCAGATTTGTCTCCTAAATTTTAACACTGGTAGTATAAAGCCCCATTTTCACTAGGCGACATGTCGCAGATACATGTCGCTCGACATTCACGTAGTTGTCCCTGCAAAAGTTGCGGAACAATGTCCCGCGACATACGACTCGTTCTCATTGTCCAGTCGTGATCAGTATGTCGCCCGAGGAAGTAGTGTTGTTCAGTGCAGCTTACATAATTATTCGAAAGACATTAGCAAAACGTAAAAAAAAGAGGTGGTGGGTCCGGGAATATTTGCTCCAAAGGGAAAGTTCAAGTCTAATAACCAGTCTTCGAATGCGCGATGGATCTTTCCAAAATTTTACTAGAATATCTATAGAACCGATTTCGAGATACTTTTAAATATGGTTGGGCCGGACATCGTCAAGCAAGACACAAAGTTTCGGAAATCTATCGACCCTCCCATCAGACTCGCAATAACATTGAGATAATTGGCAACTGGAGATAGCTATGGTTCATTGTCCTATACTTGAGTGTCAAAACCAGTAATTTGTCACACTATACCAGAAGTTTGCAAAGAATTGATAAAGGCATTAAATTCTTATGTTAAATTAAATATTAATCGATCAGGGTCAATATATTTTCGTTGGACCACACTACTGCCATTTTCGGAACACAAAGCGACACACGTTCTCACCACTCCAAGCCTGTCCGGCGACTGTCGAGGGACACGAATGTCGCACGAAGTCGACGCTCGCAGACCGTCGACTTGCGACATGTTGTGCGACCCGTAAATGTCCCGAGCGACGTCGGGCGATGTCGGGCGACATCGCGTGGGACACGTGAATTTCGTGTCGCGGGACAGAGTCGCGCATCAAATGTCCCCTAGTGAAAATGCGGCCTAAGCCAACGATTTAAGAAAGTGGCAGAATGTGGCAGGTTTCAAAGAAATCCTTATTATCTTTGAAACAAAATGAAAAAAGTCATGATTTAATGCCTATTTACTTAATTCTGTATGATTCAGTTAGTTGGGAATGTTACTTACTAAGCTGGCACTTTTGTCTTCTGTCGATTGAACGGGGATATTCCGACGTCAAAACCACTAGGTTAGCATTGCTTGTACATTTACTGCACTTGTACAGTACTTATACAGTTCAGGAATCGAGTTGGCAGATTTTGGCAGAAGTTTTTTTGCCGGTGTTTGGCAGATTCGCCATTTTTGAAACGGTCACACTGGTGTTCGTGTTGTGCTGTGGTGTTGTGGATCTCGGATGAATGCCGGTTAGCCTATACCCTAATTACCAACCTACTCTATGTTAGCCTAAAATCAGATTTTCTCTACTTTTCTCGTTTTTGCGGTTCTTCTATGAACTATTAATACTTATTTGTGTGTAAAATGAAGTGTATCATAACCTTATTACCATTCTTGATTGTAACGAACATTTGCCTTGCAACATTATCTCCGCCGTCCGATAAAAAGTCTCACAAAGGCGTAAAGCCCCAAGAGGGCTCCAGGAAGAACAATGTTTTGGATCGGAAGCTCGTCGTAGAGACCCCGTATGCAAAAGACATTCTTAAATATCATGCGACGTACCACCAGGATACATCCCATCGAAACTTCAAAAACACAGTTCTAGGATATGTTACCCCGGTAAAATAGCGTCTGATCACTAAAAGTCTAGTAAATAGAATTTGCTTTTATTGTCTTTTAAGAAATACGATTACTTAAACTTATTCTTTTATTAATCCCCTGAGGAATGCATTTAAACATCTGATCCTATTTTTTTCTTAAATTTCTTCATTATATTTTAATTTAATGGTATGAATGAGTGTAGGTTACTATCATTCATGTTTGATTGATTATTTATTAAATTGCTTATAACTTTTTATTATGATATATGCTCTATATCATTTGTTTTTTTTTTCAAATTTTTTTTGAAGAAAACATCAATGGATCGATTTTTTAAAGTTTTTTTTAAGTAAACTTACGTACTTTAAGTACTTAAACTTAAATACTATTGAAGTAAGGTTTCTTTTTTAAGTAAACTTAAGTACTTTATTTTTAAGTTAAGTTACTTTATTCTGAAACAATGCAGGATCATAATTTTTTTCTTAATTACAGTGGAACAGCAAAGGTTATGATGTAGCAAAAACATGGGCACCAAAGTTTAACTACATCTCTCCAGTATGGCTGCAGATCAAGCGACAGAGTCCACATATTTACATAATATCTGGATTACATGATGTTGACCATGCATGGATGAAAACAGTGAAGCAAAAGGGATCAACAAGTGACTTGAAACGTTTGTAAATTCCACTTTCTCTTCATAATTTTTGTATGTAATTTGATAAAACTTCCTGATACCAGCTAAGATGGTGCAAACTCTGAAGATTGGAACTTATATTTTTTGTTTTTCATTTTCTTCAAGTCAATAAAAATTGGGGATATCAAAAATGTTAGATTTTTCACATCCAAGATTGCAAATGTGCAAATTTTTTCAATTTTTGCAAATGCGATTTGTTAGCTTGCGAACATGATAAAAACTGACAACATGATAAAAACTGACCAAGTGCAAATGAAACTCGCTTACAATTTGTTCCTTACCAATTGGCTATTTGACCTCAATTTTTTTATTACTTTATTATAAACTGGGATGAAAAAAAATGACGTACAATGGAAAAACTAATTAAATCAATCAAATAACAAAAAAGTTATAAGCACTTAAATATTTCTGATTAGACAGAGATAGCGATAATCAATTGTGACGTCACACCTCATGAATGCCATAGTAGCTTCGTGTGGCTTCATAAATTTTCGTTTTGCGAGAAAGTGATAGATGACCTTCCACTCCCACTGCAAAATTGAAATGCCTGTAACTTTGTAAATCTTTGCTAGATTTTAATATTTTTTTCAGTGTAGGTCATTATTTTTATTCTAGTTTATAGTAAAGTAGTAGTTTTTATCAAATTTCTAAAGTAGTGTAATACCAAATTACAATTGATCAAAAATCAAAATAAAAAGTTTCCTACAGCTACAAATTATAGTGAAATAATCCTTAAGTAAGTAATCCTTGAAAAAAATGACAAACATATTTTGTCATTTATTAGCAATGTTTGTCATTGCAAATAGCAATGACAAACATTGCTATTTGTTATCAAATAG
The DNA here is from genome assembly GCA_036785405.1 of Coenonympha arcania. Taxonomy (NCBI): domain Eukaryota; kingdom Metazoa; phylum Arthropoda; class Insecta; order Lepidoptera; family Nymphalidae; genus Coenonympha; species Coenonympha arcania. Next base: position 6,053,055 of record CM072072.1, on the reverse strand, counting down.
CAATGTTTTAACAAAATTTTTGTTTTATAGTTGTTCCAAGGCTGCTTTTTGAGAATTGGGAACCCTCGGACCTGAAAGTATTTTTCATGGAACCTACATCAATTACCGAGCAAAAGGCTCTCATTGGGGAAGTAAAGAAAGTCTGCAGACAGTGGAAATTTGATGGAGTTGTGTTAGAAATACTTTCACAGATTGGAAAGTACATAGACAAATCTGTGAAGTTCATACAACAGTTTGGTATGTATAGTTAAAAACATTAGTATTACAAATCTCATTTACTATCTAAACACCAAGCTATTGAAAATGAGCCTTGATTGTCTTTGTTTCTATTAAAAGCACAAATCAATATTGAAACAATTTGCCTGAAGTTGAAATGGTATACACTTGATAAGACAAAGGCTAATTGAGGATTTACAAAATCTAAAATACACATGAGCACTTATGGGATGCCACTCCTCATCTGATCGTCGTGCTAGAAGACTCATCGGCAATCTGTCACTGGTCCACAAAAAACTCCAAATCCTTGAACATCGTCGTAAGGTTGCCTGTCTGTCGGTATTCTATAGAATATATTTCAGAGAGTGCTCAGGAACTATTTAATTTTGGTTCCCGCGTCACCTTTCTACCATAGAACGGCAAGGCATCAAAAAGGCTTCCACCCATACATAGTCGACGTAACAAAGATGCATACGAAGCAGTTTGATTCCTCGTTCTAGATATGCACTGGAAAAGCCTGGAATACCCTCCCAGGCAGTGTCTTTCCTGCCACTTACAATCCGGGTGCCTTCAAATCAAGAGTGAATAGGCATCTTCTAGGCAAGCGTGTTCCACCCTAGACTGTATCATCACTTTCCATCAGGTGTGATCACAGTCAAGCGCTAGCCTATATAGTATAAAAAAAATGAGCAGTTAAAGTTGCAGCATAAGCTTGTGTAATATATTGACAATAATAATCAAATTTCTCAACAGGTCTGGAGATGACAGAAAATAATCTAAGTCTAATATTAGTGTATCCCCCATTCAGAGGGTATCCCAGCGATGAATTCTTTATCCAGGCCTTCAATGAAATATATCCCTATGTGAATGCAGTCTCTGTTATGACTTACGATTTTTCTAGTCCACAGAAACCTGGTAAGTTACATTCATGTTTTATGTATTATAAAGTACTTGGTTGACATAATATGCCCCCTTGAAACAATAATTGCCTCCTGTAGCCAGCAACTCCTTGCAACCCTCTTTATGTCCGTCCACCTGCTTAGAGGTTTTGCCAACACCATGTCTCTCAAAGAGTTCATTTCAGTACTTTGTCATATTCATTCAGTAGTAACTCATCTCATTTCAGTAGTAACGTCCGTTGGGGATCCAAAGTCAGTCTTAAAAGCAGCAGTTTGATCTAAAACTAGTTGTTTTAATCTAAGTCTTAAAATAGTATTTATTGCTGCATTATAATAATGGACTCATTAGCACAGATGTAGTGTTATAACTTTGTATGGTTATCATCCAAGGTTGGATCCATTGAACTGAATGACTTATAATGGAAATTGTAATTTATCTTGCAGGCCCCAACGCGCCATTGTATTGGATAAAATTGTGCCTCGACAAACTGATAGGTGATGAGGAAAACCCTTCAAAAAGATCGAAAATATTGATAGGCCTCAATTTTTATGGTAACTCGTACACGGCAAACGGCGGTGGGCCGATCGTCGGTACGGAGTACATCGAACTGTTGAAGAACGCCAAAGCCAACCAAGCGTTGTCCTATAATAATAACACTGCTGAAAACTACATAGAAGTCAGGTAAGGTGTTTTTCTCTCTTAGTCCTTTCATGTACCTTTCTAATTGAAAGATAGTTTGTTGTTTTAAGTTTTTTTATACATTACTTGACTACGATCTCACGCGTTAAGTGACAATGCAGCCGAAGATTTGACCGCTAACCATACTACCTTGAAAGGGGTAATAACTAGTAATCCTTGACGGTCGTGACACAGCATCGCTTAAGAAACCCTAATTCATTTGGTGGTTTGTCTGATAGTAGGGCGATAACAAGTCATGGCTGGAGCCAGCCACCAGACCAGACCACAGCCAATTCAGAAGTTATGAAATTCCAAACTGGGAATGCCGCGAATCGAACCCTGGATTTCCTACCCAAATCTGAGCGCGAGAGATTATCAAAGTAGGGTTCGTCTACCAGGATCCCCTAACAAGATCCCCCAGGGGATTCTATCCTATGTGTGATATAAAGACAATAATATCACATCATATCGGGGTATATCCGGTTGTAAGCACAAGTATAGATCGGTCTCAGTGTAATAGCATCTTTCTACACTTACAGTTATTGAAAGGGGATCCTGATGAACTTATGAGTTCACCAGGATCCCTTGAAGGATCTCGTTAGGGGATCCTAGTGGACGAACCCTCAAAATAGACGTTTTTGTTTCTTTTGCTGTAGAACATCACAAGGCGCGAAGAAGGTATTCTTCCCCACATTGTTCTCCATCCAGAAGAGGCTGGACCTCGCACGTGAGTACGGCGCAGGCGTCGCGATTTGGGAGCTAGGGCAGGGCTTGCAGTACTTCTATGACTTACTGTAATTCCGTGTGATATTAAGAATAGATGTAGGTAAGAATATAAGTAATTTATTGTAACAATTTGGTATTTTTATTTTATTGCTGGTTTAATTTTATAAGGCGCTACGGTCATAGAAATGGACCTGAAAATACATAGAGGAGCGACAAGCTGATTGGTTAATGCTTGCTTCAATAATGCAGCTAAGGCGACAATTGGCTGGTGATGGCTACTATGGTTACCGGCGATGGTTGGCCGATGTACAACTTTATATTTTGCAGAATCGCACCTCAGGAACGATTTTAGTCGGTTTATCAGTATTACAGTATCAGATCAGTAAAAATCTCCTAAATATTCTTGCTAAATTTCAATTTTGAAAAGGGAAATGGAAGTTTATTGGTAGGTGACAATTTCATGAAGCTTAATTATTTATTTTTAAATATGGTATGGTATGGGTAGTTAAATAATGTATAATGGGTATAATGTATAAATACACGGTGGGTAGTTAAAGACAAAAGATACAAGTAAACCTAAGAACCAGTTTGATTTAATGAGCACATATAAAACAGAATTATTATTGTCTTCAGTCTTTCAACAAATAGCCATTTGAAATCCTATATTTACAAAATAATTTCATGTATTTACATGACTTTCGGATCCTACTTATACTAATAATTAGTAAATACACATATTTCAACCAAAATAGTTACAGGTTTTCCGAAATTTCCTAATAGACAACATTGTTAACATTAAATATTTCCAACTATTGTAAAACTAAATAGGATGAACACCTCGGCGGTCATCAAAATGTACCTACCTAAATCTTAAATAGTAAAAGTAACTAAGAAAGAAAACTAATACTAATTGCATTCTACGGCAGGTTTTTTCTTGAGCTCCATCATTGACTGTGGCCCCTTCATCACTCTGTGCATTAGGTCCCAGCACATTTTTGCTGGGAGTAAACTGAAACAAAATTAAAATAAGAGCTACCTATGAGGTGTCGGTAACAGTTTCGAGTTCGTTGGTTTTTCCTCATCTCAAAAAATGCCCAACGCGCGGTAAGAAGTTTTCATAGTAACGATGATAGTGCCGCGAGTTCAATTGTTTTTTCCAATCTCAAAAAATGCCCAACGCGTTAAGTTTTCACGGTAACGATAACAGTGTCGCGAATTCAATTGTTTGGTCTCAAAAAGTTTCCAACGTGACTAAAATTTTCTTTTCAAAACCACGTGATCCTCACCACTTGAGTGGCAGCAGGTAGCGCACGGAGCAGGGCATGACGCCGTTGACCTCGTTCTTGCGGATGGAGTCTATCATGGTGTCGGCCACGTACTCCGGCTCCAGCATGGGCATGAGCCGCGGCGTGACCCCGTCGAACATGCCCGTGTTGATGTAGTACGGGCACACGAGCGTCGCGTGGATCGAGTTGTGCTCGTGAGTCTGAAAGCCATATGTGATCCTCACCACTTGAGCGGCAGCAGGTAGCGCACGGAGCCGGGCATGACGCAGTTGACCTCGTTCTTGCGGATGGAGTCTATCATGGTGTCGGCCACGTACTCCGGCTCCAGCATGGGCATGAGCCGCGGCGTGACCCCGTCGAACATGCCCGTGTTGATGTAGTACGGGCACACGAGCGTCGCGTGGATCGAGTTGTGCTCGTGAGTCTGAAAGCCATATGTGATCCTCACCACTTGAGCGGCAGCAGGTAGCGCACGGAGCCGGGCATGACGCAGTTGACCTCGTTCTTGCGGATGGAGTCTATCATGGTGTCGGCCACGTACTCCGGCTCCAGCATGGGCATGAGCCGCGGCGTGACCCCGTCGAACATGCCCGTGTTGATGTAGTACGGGCACACGAGCGTCGCGTGGATCGAGTTGTGCTCGTGAGTCTGAAAGCCATATGTGATCCTCACCACTTGAGCGGCAGCAGGTAGCGCACGGAGCCGGGCATGACGCAGTTGACCTCGTTCTTGCGGATGGAGTCTATCATGGTGTCGGCCACGTACTCCGGCTCCAGCATGGGCATGAGCCGCGGCGTGACCCCGTCGAACATGCCCGTGTTGATGTAGTACGGGCACACGAGCGTCGCGTGGATCGAGTTGTGCTCGTGAGTCTGAAAGCCATATGTGATCCTCACCACTTGAGCGGCAGCAGGTAGCGCACGGAGCCGGGCATGACGCAGTTGACCTCGTTCTTGCGGATGGAGTCTATCATGGTGTCGGCCACGTACTCCGGCTCCAGCATGGGCATGAGCCGCGGCGTGACCCCGTCGAACATGCCCGTGTTGATGTAGTACGGGCACACGAGCGTCGCGTGGATCGAGTTGTGCTCGTGAGTCTGAAAGCCATATGTGATCCTCACCACTTGAGCGGCAGCAGGTAGCGCACGGAGCCGGGCATGACGCAGTTGACCTCGTTCTTGCGGATGGAGTCTATCATGGTGTCGGCCACGTACTCCGGCTCCAGCATGGGCATGAGCCGCGGCGTGACCCCGTCGAACATGCCCGTGTTGATGTAGTACGGGCACACGAGCGTCGCGTGGATCGAGTTGTGCTCGTGAGTCTGAAAGCCATATGTGATCCTCACCACTTGAGCGGCAGCAGGTAGCGCACGGAGCCGGGCATGACGCAGTTGACCTCGTTCTTGCGGATGGAGTCTATCATGGTGTCGGCCACGTACTCCGGCTCCAGCATGGGCATGAGCCGCGGCGTGACCCCGTCGAACATGCCCGTGTTGATGTAGTACGGGCACACGAGCGTCGCGTGGATCGAGTTGTGCTCGTGAGTCTGAAAGCCATATGTGATCCTCACCACTTGAGCGGCAGCAGGTAGCGCACGGAGCCGGGCATGACGCAGTTGACCTCGTTCTTGCGGATGGAGTCTATCATGGTGTCGGCCACGTACTCCGGCTCCAGCATGGGCATGAGCCGCGGCGTGACCCCGTCGAACATGCCCGTGTTGATGTAGTACGGGCACACGAGCGTCGCGTGGATCGAGTTGTGCTCGTGAGTCTGAAAGCCATATGTGATCCTCACCACTTGAGCGGCAGCAGGTAGCGCACGGAGCCGGGCATGACGCAGTTGACCTCGTTCTTGCGGATGGAGCCTATCATGGTGTCGGCCACGTACTCCGGCTCCAGCATGGGCATGAGCCGCGGCGTGACCCCGTCGAACATGCCCGTGTTGATGTAGTACGGGCACACGAGCGTCGCGTGGATCGAGTTGTGCTCGTGAGTCTGAAAGCCATATGTGATCCTCACCACTTGAGCGGCAGCAGGTAGCGCACGGAGCCGGGCATGACGCAGTTGACCTCGTTCTTGCGGATGGAGTCTATCATGGTGTCGGCCACGTACTCCGGCTCCAGCATGGGCATGAGCCGCGGCGTGACCCCGTCGAACATGCCCGTGTTGATGTAGTACGGGCACACGAGCGTCGCGTGGATCGAGTTGTGCTCGTGGGTCTGAAAGCCATATGTGATCCTCACCACTTGAGCGGCAGCAGGTAGCGCACGGAGCCGGGCATGACGCAGTTGACCTCGTTCTTGCGGATGGAGTCTATCATGGTGTCGGCCACGTACTCCGGCTCCAGCATGGGCATGAGCCGCGGCGTGACCCCGTCGAACATGCCCGTGTTGATGTAGTACGGGCACACGAGCGTCGCGTGGATCGAGTTGTGTCCGTGGGTCTGGAAAGGTATCATAGGTAATGTTATCAAAGCGCTAACTACACTAATGTAATCTCGCTACTATCTAATAATACTTGGATATACTGCGGTACCCAGGTGCCTGAATTAGAACTGAATTCAAAGAGATCAAACGTGAATTCAAAGAGATCAAAGAACTGTACCAATTGCAAAATATGGGTTTTGATGTTTTGACCAAGTTAACTATTGAAAAACTTGTTTTGATATTGATGCAGTCTTAATGATTGATACACTAATTTTATACCTGTCTGGAAAAGTGCCTTTAAAAAAGTCTGAACAATTATAGACTTTTATCATTAGATAAACTAAGGAAATCTTAGGTGTCTATGGCAATACCATATCGCCACCATACAGTCAAGTGGCCCAAACCATACCATATCGATATGGTAAAACATACTGTGAAGTGTAAGCTTCTTACCCGAAGTTCAGTGAACAGGCTCTCGTGGAAGCCGACGGTGGCGAACTTGGTGGCGCTGTAGTCGGTGCAGCGGTACGTGCCCAGGAGCCCCGCCACCGAGCCCATCGTCACGATGTGGCCCTTGCCCGAGCTGATCATGTCAGGGAGAAAAGCTTTTACTGTCTGGAAAAAATCAATTATAATTATATAGGAATTAGGATGTATAAATGAGGGTAGGTACCTACCTAGTGGAGTTCTGATACACATGTCTGATTTAGCAACGATGTGGCGGTTTTTCTCGTTCATAACTACTAGATACGTAGCACTAGATCCCTATTCAAGGGCGAAAGAGTTGACCGCCTACGCACTGAAGAAGAAAAATTATAGCAGTAGGTACACCTACTATAGATACCTACTATATACTAGGTATCTATACCTACTACAGTTAGAGGACCTTTTTTTTTATAGACAGAAAATGCCTAACGCATACCCCTCCGTCAGGGGAAACGGATACAGTTACAAATTATCGTAATCTTGAACCTGACCCAGGTAATAATAGGCAGTTTATCCAAAAACAAAAGTATTTTTTATTGAAATACGTAAGTAGGACCTATTTACCTTATTTACACTTTGAATCTTTTAAAAATATGTATATACTATGTATGAGAATTGAGATGATGGCGACGTGATGACGATATTATATTTTTGCGTCTTAAAATAGAATTACCAGGGTTTAATCAATGTTTTTTTTTAAACACGATATACAAAGACAGTCCATCTGAGAGTCCGTTTATGCTTAGATTTTGGATGGTTATAGCGATAAAGAAATGAAGATTAGAGAACTCGTTCTTACCCAATAGTGAGATAAAATGTTAACTTTGTACGTGGTTTCAATAGCTGCATCACTGAGGTCCAGCAACGTTTCGCCAAATACGATTCCGGCGTTGTTTATCAGTATGTCCACTTTGCCCACCTGGAAGTAAAATGCGTTGCATCCATGTTTAGATGTTTATGATTTGCTAGGAAAATCTAGCGATAAAAATCTAGCTCGAGAATATTATCGGGAGTATCTTTCCTGAGCTTTGAAGAAAGCTTGTTTAAATAAAATCGCAAAAAATCCTACTGCATGACTAAAAGAAAAATACACGACTGTTTCGTTTGCTCGTGATATGGACCGTATTTTTTATAATTTTTATGATTTTTGGACAACGGGAATTATCTCGTAAATTTTGAGAAATCGACATAATTATAATGACCGTAAATTGTGACCGTGAGCGTGGTTGGATAAACTTATAGAATTGAAATGTTACACCTCCAATGCAAGGTAGACTCCGGACTTTAGTTGTTGGTATGAATTTTTATATACTAAGTGTGTAAAACACTAATCAAAAAGATAATTTGTTGGTATGAATTTCAACTGTTCTCAAAAAAGAAGGCATATAACTCGATCAGGTGAACAGTATTAAGGTGGTGGTGAATATAAGGTCTCCGAGTTTCTAATTATGGGTACGGAACCTAAAGAAATAGCGCATAAACACGTATAGGTACCTCTATCTTTACTTTCTTCGCAGTGCTGTACACAGCTTCCCTATCTGCCAGGTCTACGACGTAGCTCGCCGCTTCGTAGCCCTCGTCCTTGAGGGCTGAACAGGTCTTATTAAGTGCTGGAAAAATAAAAAAATCTAGTTCAACTCCTTAATGATAATGTAATAAAATAATTTAGCTAACAACTCATTTTACTGAAATAAAAATTTAAACAGTAAAGATTATATATTAGGTACACCTAAACGCGTTGAAGTCTTTTGTATGGGAAGAGTCCCTGAATATGACTAACTTGGAAAAATGTTGCAATTCCATAACGTAATGTTTTTTGAAGACGATTAAATACGAACGTGAAATTTATATGCACACCGTCATATACAAAACGTATGATTATTTAATTACCCACATTATGTTTTATTGCGCTGTTATACAATGACAATAATTTATATGTAATGTCATGTGCTCATAACCATTTTTCCTTTGCCGACGGTACGGAGTGATTAATAGCAATAAAAAGTGATGCGTCAAATCTCAGTCGTTTACATTGACCCGCGAATCTTTTAAAGGGATATAGATAGGTACAAAAATGGTAATATCTAGTCGTAAAGTTTTAATTTACCCTGACTGATGTACGAATGTCTCACGAATTATGTAATTTATGATGACTTATGTCTTCAGATCATTGTAAAGTCATTCCTTGCTCTGTGATTGTGCCAATACGGGTACATAAATATTATGTTTTAGAAAGCAAAAACATAAAAACATAAAAAAACATATGTGTAAATTGTAACGTTGGAAAATTTTATAACGTAGATGTTGTCTGATTTTATTTTTATATCGCGCATTTTCTACTCGATATATTGAATAAAACTACAGACCTTTTTTTACATAAAATATTAAGTGAAATCGCAATGTAGCGATTTTATTTGACCCCACTCAACTTAATACAGCTTGTGAATATTGTATGGTAGGCTTGTAGTGGATAGGTAAACACAATTATTTCCTACAATCACCGATAAGAATCCTCAGGATATGGGCATCCGAACGATTTACATAACATTTTTCGTACAAGCAAATAGTAGCACTACTTATCTGTCAAATACCGGTGGATGCTGAGCGAAATACAGCGTGGCCTTACTGTTGGTGGGAAAAACAAGCATTTTTGGCACCGATAAACTGGCGACATTTTTTCGCGCCCTCCACCCTGTCTAGGATTCATGTCTATTCCTATACAATATATCTAACGATATTTTAAGATGGTCTTTACGGTCTTTGTTTGCAAATGTTGGACAATACAGACAAATGCATTCAAAACTCACCTTCCTTATTCACATCCCATAACACAACCTTGGCGCCAAGCCTTGCCAACTTGATCGCCAACTGTCTGCCGACTCCTCCGCCTCCTCCAGTTACCAGAACTACCTCTCCTTTCAGACTTTTCATAGGCCTCAGTGCGTTCGGAACCAGTGTCCAAAACAGAGACTCCAATATGTAGTAGCATGACAGGACAAGGAACAAGACAGTGTCTTTGGCGATGTCAAATATGCTGGACATTTGCGATGGCGTGTGGATCTTAGTTCCTTCCAACATTGTGTCTCTACCAAAAAATTAAAAATTAAGTACCTATTACAAAGGAATAACAATTACGAATCTAAGAAAAATTGATAAGGACTGGTAACTAACTAATCACTCCAATCAGGTACTCCATTGATCTTTGTCTATATCAGCGTATAAGTGACTGTATTTCCCTGTATGAAGGACTATTTTTGCGACATACCTTTGGGAGTGATAAAGAATTGCTTTGATGTTACTAGCCTCTTTAGTTTTTATACTCATTGTTCTTAAATGGTGATAACATAAAAGAATACCCGACTGAGTTTGTTTTAGGCGTTAGTAAACCCTCGTAAACTTAGTTTTAAGTCGTGAAATAGTTATCACCATTCTAGAGATATTGAAAGATGAAATTACTAGCAATAAGCGCCTTATGAATATTTTCTATAGAATATAATACTCTATTTCACATAATATGTATTATTTTCTACATTATTCTGATTCTATAGAAAATAACCGTAGCAATAACAATTATCATCATAATTAGCCTTCGCCCAAATAATTACGGATCTTGTAAATTGTATAATATTACCTACACGTTTTCTAGATCCGTTAGATCATGACCCTTACATTGATTGAGGTATATTATTGTACAAGCCTTTACTTTAACTTGCTTAAAACTTAATTTGTTATTCAGTTTTCTGTTATTTTCTGAACTTACGAGTATTATATTTGAATTTAATTAACTGAAATATTGAAATGTAATAAGAATTTATACAATAGATACATAGTTAAATTTGTTTTTAGTTGATTAAGCTCTAGTTTTGACAAGGTCTAGTCTAACTCCTTCACTCGCTAGTACGTTGACCCCGTACGATAGATTGTCTTGAGCTTGTAAGAACATTAAGTATAATTAGGTGTAATTTTATTTATTGCAAGACCTCTATTACAGCGTCCGTTAATGGAAAATTTTGAAAAAGTTCGCCGCGCCACTTAAAATTGGTTCCACATCGAGAAGAAACACATGTGTTGTTGATATAGAAAGTAGTTTCAAGAAAGTTTTCTAATGTTTGAACTACTTATTTGTTCAATCTACGTTCACTAAAATTACGAGTATATCAGTATAATATAATAGTAGTAAGTTTATAAAGTCCTTAAATTTAAACTTATTTTAATTGATTAAAGTATTGTATAAATATTTTTATCGGTTACAGGAGATATCTTTCAGAACTCATAAGTTATAAATTATAGTAGGTACCTACCTATTATAAACAATGAAGCAATATTAAAGCTAACTTGAAGTTTAATTAACACCTAACTCATCCAGAAAAAAAACCTTTTTTTTTATAGATATAGTGATTCGATGATCCACTTATATTTTTTTTGTTAATAATTCATTAATTTATCGATGGTTTTATTTCATTATAAAATTTTCTTATAAATTAAATAGGTATCTAAAAAGTAAAAGCTTAAATTAATTATTATGTAACTAACCTTTTATATCATGTGTTATAAATGTTTATAAATCCGTAAAGATCGGTATTTCTGAGTTCACACTTTGTTTCGCGTTCCACTGCTCGTTGTGATAGGCGTTGCGCGTGCGCCGGTTGTCGGTCGACCTACTACTGCGGCTGCGTACACCTTACGATCCGCTGTCTGCGGCGCTTTCTCTGCTAACGGTATCCACCATCAAAATGGTGTTTACCACATTTCTTATGCCTCTAATGATTTCAAATAATTATGATGTCTTAACAGCTATGTTAGATAGATTAGCTAGAAAGAAAAGCTTGAAGACATACCAAAGCAAGTTAATTAATCGCAGTTTAAAATTACGAATAGGTAAATCATGTAATACAGTATATCTACTAGCAGGTCTAGCCGTTGTTCACAGCTATGCCCGCATTTATTTTAAACAAATAATAATAGGTCGTCCGCGTGTATTTTGGTTTAATTGGGTTTGCTACGTTGATTTTTTCAAGATATTTACGGGAATAACCTCGCAGGGAAGCGATTCACGTAACGTTTTCACACACTGAGTGAAGTGAATCATGAAGCAAAATTAGAAATTAACACTGAAAATTTTACTTTACTTCTATTGATATAAAGTGTCAAGTTGAATGTACTCCAAAATAGAATATACGATGCTCGACTTAAGCGCGCTTCACAATTTTCGACCATGATGCGTTCTGAAGTAAAGTTCATTCACATAGGCTTGGCTTATTTGATAATCAAATATGGCCGATCTGAATACGTCACTTTATTTTGACATGACCATAGTGATGTAACTATCGCTGAAACTATATCAGGAATGAACTATAGAACGAATAATCTCCAATGCAAAGAATAATTGTATTTTAATTGTTTTACTTATGTTCAATTTTACGCTTTATGTCGTTAGTCAATAGATAAAACTAATATTGCAGTGTTTTCAGAAAAAATTTTGTGATTAATTTTGCCTGTTTATATAAGTACCCACATACCCATAACATTAATTAAAAAAAACTTAATTTAGATTCCTTACGTTAGGACATAGTTACCTACTCAATGCCCATAACATATCTAAATGCAACCGTAGCACCTTGCCGTTTTCTTAAAATCTCAGTAAATAAGTGCACTCTACCCCTTTGTATTCCTCGTCCAACCATTTGCATGCCTGAGGCCCTGGAAATCTCCTTCCATCAATTTTTCATCCACCAATTTTCCAGACTAATCTGGGGTCTGGGGGGACTCAGTCTGGGGACGGTAAACCGCCTTTAGTAGGTGACCAAAGAAAGCTACTTTGCTGCGCATAATGCTTTCAAATTCTTGCCATTTGCATAAGTATTTTTAATGCATCATGCTAATTGAAATGAAATATCTAATCATCAAATATTCAATGTCTAGTATTACAATAATAAATAATAATAATTTGAATAATAATATGTGCGCAAAGATATAAATCTCTAGGTGCCTACAATATACCTTCCTAAGTATTCAATGCTGATTAAAATTCTCATTGTTTCTTTAAGCAGATTATAATTCGTGATTAATTGTTGTTTACTGAATAATTAATAGCTTATGCTTTTATAATTACTATTTCTTTGAGCCCTTTGTGTTTAGGGCTTAGGTTTCTGGTTGGGTTGGGTTGGAACGAGAGCCCTATTACGAACACGAACACGCTGTTGTTTGACGACCGAATGGCGTAGCGGTAGCGAACCTGCCATCTGCGCTAGGCATGGGTTCGATTCCCGCTACTGGTAAATGTTTATGTGATGAGCATGCATGTTTTCCAGTGTCTGGGTGTTTTCAATATTTTATATTTATGTATATTAGTATGTATGTATGTATATTAACCGGTTATCTAATTTCCTGATATATATTTATCTATACGACGTTACAATTACTTATGTGTTAAATACAATGAATATAATGAGATATATTTTACAACGTTAATTTCTAATGCAAGAAACATCAAAACTAGGAACGTGATATAAATCATCATCTCCACTTTAATTTTTGCTATCGAGCTGTGTACCTACTTATTTTTATACTAGCGGCCCGTCCCGGCTTCGCACGGGTAGACATAAATAGGTACAGATATTTAAGTTATAAGCATGCTAATTAAAACGACCATGAATCACTAAATAAGAAAAAAAATGTATGCTTATTTTAAAGCCTCCCTGTACACAACGTTGGCTGTGGTAATTGTAGGTGGCAACAAAACGCATCCTACTCGAGAAAGTGCCACATACAATTGCCCGTGGGAAAACCACTCTTTCCCTAAGTCGATACCAACTATGGAAAAAGTTTGTCCCTGGGATTTATTTATTGTGAGGGCAAAGGATATTTTGAAAGGGAACTGTAACCTTTTAAAAGATATGGGCAAATCAGTTGGTATCATCGGGATCCGCGGAACATGTGCGAGCTGACCGGCCGCAGGACCCGTATTTTTATTTTAATTTCATGATATTATCTTTTGAATGGAATGTCCGATTTCAATAATTCAAAAAGTAATCATCAGGTATTGAGACAGTTTTGAATATGAAATTATTTATTTGGATAAAAATTTATAAATGGTATGGATAACACGGTCTGATTTTGATCGGCATTTCTATCAATTTGTTAAATGTAAAAAAGTAGTTATAGTGACGTAACTACAATAGTTAGACACATGGTCTCGCGAAGTTTTTTGTAGATATTGATATGTTCTATAATATTGTCGAACATTTTTTTGTCCTATCATTAATACTCTTCGCAGCGTATGCGATGAAAGACATTTTATGGCTAAATTTTTTACACCTTCGGTTGGTTTTAATAGGAATTTCTAAAGATTTCTATAGTAATCTAGTACTAAATATAGCCTATGTTACTCAGTGATAATGTAGCTTTCTAATGAAAAAAGAATTATTAAAATCGGTCCAGTACTTTTTGAGTTTATTCGTTACATACAAAAATACAAAAATTCAAAAATACAAAAATACAAATCTTTCCTCTTTATAATATTAGTGTAGATTTTTCACTGATATCTATACGCATTAGATGAGTAATAAATATATCTTTTCAGGCTTGATAAAGCACCTTGAGCTATTTTGGCCCTACTAGCCCGCGAAATTCAGTTTTTTTGCAGATATCGTTCAGAATAACGTTCAGAAACTCGTAAAAAATAATAATTATCAGAAATCATTCAGTTACGGTTTGTCAAAAATAGTTTATATTATGTAGGTTGAATGTCTGAATAATTGTTTACCAACTGAGTTTAATAGAAAAGGTCATCTAAAATGATAATTACGTACATATCTGGGTCGTTAAAGACAAGGTCTCGTAGGTATTGCAAAACTAAACTTGTGGAAATTTTTTATTACGTCCTACAATCAATCATGTTTATTAGGTAGGTACTTATGTAATTTGTTTTTAGTATCCGTTTGAAAGACTGCAAAAGTTTAGTTTTTTTTTGTTTCAGAATCTTAATAACAGACCAAACTAAAGTACGAGTCTATCTTGAAACCAACCACGCTGGCCAAGTGCGAGTTGGTATGCTTCACACACTTTATTATCTATATTATCGAGAATTCTGTAATGTTGTTTACTCATGCGTACCTATAAGTCATCAATCTTAGAGCCTAACATTCTATCTCTACAAGTTCTACAACTGCCCGTAAGTACGTACCTTGAGGTATCTACTAGCTTATACCTATTCTTTATGCTCTGAATGGTACAAGCAATGTGTCAACGAAGTAATAAAATAGTTGTGTTACCAGTGTATTAAATATCCATAGGTAATTTAAAGGAAACGCATTATTATCATAAGAAAAGTGTTTTTTGACAAAGAATAATGACGTTCACACATCAACTGATGACACATTATTAGTACACACGATATTGGATCATTCATCTGAGACACGATAATATAGAATACTAGCTTTTGCGTGCGGCTTCGCCCGCGTTAATTTCGATTTTTCACAAACCCAGAGATTCAGATTTTTCAAAAACCTAAATTTCCTTATCAACCTTAACCTTTATACTTACTTTCTAGAAAGTAGCTTATGCAGTGGTAATTATAGGATATCGTCTATCTCCATTCCAATTTTCAGCCAATCATTTCGGGGACAAAAAGTAGCCTTTGTATTAATCCAAGTAACGATCTTTCACCACTTAAATTTCCAGCCAAATCGGTTCAGTAGTTATGGCGTGGAGGAGTAGTACTTCTCTCGCGTGAACTTCGTTTTTACACAAATTTTGCGGTAAACACGGATTTTCCATAACAAAAGATAAGCTGTATGATAATCCATATTCGTCTATCTTCTCTCCATATTTCAACTAAGTTGTTTCTGTAGTTACAGCATAAAGGAATTTCTACCGCGAAAATTACGGTTTTTCACATATTTCTCAGAACCTATGGATATTTCCGAATAAAAGTAGCCTATGTATTAATGCACGATGTAATCTATCTCCATTCCACAGCCAAGTAGGTTCAGTAATTGCAGCGTAAAGGATTTTTCTCCTGCGTGGAAATCGATTTTTCAAAAATCCCGTTAATTCATGGATTTTTCCGGGATGAAAAGTAACCTTAACTAGTTCAAAATCATTACATAATTTACCTCTGATCCAAATTTTTGTCAAATCGCTTCAGTAGTTACGGCGTAAAAGAGTTTTTCTCCCGCGTGAATTTTGGTTTTTCACACATCTCGCGGAAGTCATTGTTTCGGGATAAAAAGTAGCCTATTCATTAATCTAGGATGAAGGATCTATATCCTTTCTATATTTCAGTCAAGTCGGTTCAGTAATTACGGCGTGAACGATTTTAATCTGGCGTGGAATTCGATTTTTCAAATATCCCGCAACAACCGTGTAATATTCCGAGATAAAAAGTAACCTAAGTGCTAGGTCATTATATAATGTACCTCTAATTCAAATTTTAGCCTAATCGTTTCAGTAGTTGCGGCGTAAGGGAGTTTTTCTCCCGAAGGAATTTTGGTTTTTCACACATGCCGCAGAAATCATGGATTTTTTCGGGATCAAAAGTAGCCTATGTATTAAACCTCTAAACAAAGATATAATCTACCTCTATGCCAAATTTCAGACAAATCGATTCGGAAATGGCGACGTGAAGGAGTATTTCTTCGTAACTCGTTCGAGTTACTCAACCAAAGTTGTCAACTAAAAATGTTAACAATTTTTTTATCAAATAAATAGTTTAAGAGATGTAATTTTCTAAAATTGTGTACTTAATATTTAAATTATTGAGATTCTAATGTAGAACCATGAAAATCAGTTTAAGAGATATATCGTAAAAACCATTTCAACCCCTATTTTCACCATGGCGGCCGTGGGACAAGGGTGGCGACCCCATAAACTTGGTTTTAGCTTTACACTGACTCCCCCTACACATAAAATAAAATAAAATTGCGTCCTCTAAAAAACGCAACCCCAAATGTAACTTTTCAATAGACTATCAGGACACAGCCTTTAGAAGAGCCAGTGCCCTGTAGGGCAACCGAAACAAAGTAATAGGTACCGTAGAGTAATAGGTACTGCAGAAATAGTAATAATACCGCGGTACATTACTGCTTCACGGTAGAATAACTGATACTGCAGGGTATCTACCCGAGCGAACTCCGCAAGAAGAGCCCTACCACCACTAATTTTTAATTATTAAGGTGTTATCGACTTTCGGCCATACCAACCCGCGAAATTCAAATTTTATTTAGTTTTTCGCCAAATTAGACTAACTACACATTGTAGGTTTATGGTAATGAATTTTGCAGGCATAATATTTATGCATCTACATGTTTTAATAGAAACTTTGCTCAAAAAGTCCCACTTACCTCATATTGGTTCCCGAAAGATAATTTTTTGCAGTTTCCCGAGATTTCAAGCTATCGGGATTCGGGAACCAATATGACGTCCAGAATGAGTATTGTTGAGCAGATTTCTTATTAAAAACATGAAGATGCATAAATGCTGTGCCCGCAAAATTCATTCTTACCCCATGCCTACGATGTTACTAGGTATAATTAACCCAATACTAACGAAAAACTAAATAGAATTTGAATTTTGGATTACCATCCAAATAATATAGTCCATATGCATAATAGGACTTTATGTCCTATTATGCGTTTAAAGTCCTATTATGCCGTCATGACTCTCAAAGAGAATTCATGAAACTCAAACTCAAAATATCTTTATTTCACACAACACACTGAGAAGAAGCCCACAACAAACTCAGCCGGGTTTCAAAACAAGGCTTCACCACAAAGATCATGAGCATTAGCACGGTAAATTATACGTTACGAAACATTATACATTACCACAGTCTACGATGTTCTACGGATACGACGCAAAGATAGACGTATCATCAAATGCAATCTAACCGCTTAGCAAATGGCAACTGACATTATTATTTCCACTTTATGGTTTGTTAACTCTACATTTCAGATAACTAGTCAGCGCTGTTAAAATTTCTACTATTTATAAATAAGTAGTAGAAATTTTAACAGCATGCGAGTTATGAAAGTTGATGGCACGTTGATGGCATGGGCGGATTCCGCCCTCAAAAAGGGTTATGGGCAGAGCTACCTGAAAATCGGCTAAGCGCAAGTCAAAGACCACTGCGTTCCAAATCACGCACAATTCTTGTATGTACTTAATGTAACAGAAGTGAAAACATCTTTACACGCGTTGGCAATTCTGAGATGGGTGAAACTAAAACCTATTGAATTCGTTACTGTAACCTAACCTATATCTCATCTTGTTACCGTATCCGACATCTATACCTAAGTTTTTTGGGTTTTCGCTTCTATCAGCACTCCCGGAATGCCAGATCTTTTTATTTTATTTTATTCTACACCCATATCACACGTCTAATTCGGTTTTCAGTTTTCTATCTCTGAGCTCTTGAGTAGCATAGAGCCGTCTTACCTAGATCTATCGATCGTCTTTAGCTTGAATACGTGACTTATCGATCACAATTCACAAATATCTATATCATTCTCATACAATTTTCAGTTTTCGACTGATACATGGCTAGACTGGCAGGCTAGAACAAGATAAGCCTTGGTCTCGCGATCATAACGCACAACGCTGCGGTACGCGGCATGCGGCGTCGGACACATAATCGTATGAAAAACGTCGAGAATGGTCTCTTGTTCCGTCGCAGTATGCGTCAGCGGCGAGGGGCAAGCGCGGTGAAGTGGGGAGGTGTACTCCCGCACAGTGCGGCGTCATTCTCGGTTCAACGCTGCGGTGTGCGGTGTGCGTCACGGGTGTGCGTCACGGGTCAATATGGAATTTTTCGAAGACAATTTAATAGAATTAGTTACAATTCTTCTTCTTCTTCCTCCTCTTCAAGAAGCAGTAACAATTCTTCTACGTCTTCCTCTTCAAGCAAAGCACAAATTACAGAAAAATTGTTCATGTTTCACGTCTACCTTGGTAGCTGCGGCAAAATCAACTGACCACCTCTCCGCAGGGACGCTAAATGCTGCGTCGTGACGCTGCGTTGCGGCGCATACCGCAGCGTTGTGCGTCATGATCACCAGACCAAAGCTATAGCTTGATAAAATGGCCCGAACTGAAAGCAACAAGTGCCAGCAAAATTTTAGTTTTCGCTCGTATTTTTTTTTGCATTAGACATTAATTGATCTTTGTTGTTGCCCCTTTCTCTATACCACAGCCTTCTCACTACACCGAAAATTGGACTCGAGACCTTCTATCTACTTCTAAGGTACGTACAGACCGTAGCACTCCAGTGTTACTGAGTCCAAAGGTCATCACTGGGCTGGCAGTCGTATTTAAGGGCCACAAGCTAGGAGATGCTCTCATACATTTTTCACTTGAATTAATCTTGAAAAATATACATTTGTTGTTAAATTTATTGATATTTACGATTTACTTAGGACTTTTTATACCCGCAGTTTAAATATCAGGCGAATATTTACTTTAGTTAAAGAATAATACGGCATTTAAAAAACGCCAAATTTACACATGTGTGCGTATCTAAGTACATACCTTCACCTTGTGTTACTAGCGACATCTATTATAACTACCTAAAACAACTACGTGTCTGACATATTATTTTTGAAGTTGGACAACGCCATCATGATAGATGGCGTTGTATAGATACATGATAAAAATACTTCGCTGGCGCGGCTGTTTACATCCGAATTACATGGTAGGTACCTACTCGAATTTGTTGAGTTCATAAAAATTCTATTTTTCGCAATTATTTAACTAATCCAACGAAGTAGGCTTATGGAATTCACTTTGCGAAAATAAGAGTAGGTAGGTACCTACTAAAATCTTCACAGTTTAATATTTTATGTAAAACTAGATGACCCGGCAAACGTTGTTTTGCCATATAATTCTTGACGTGACAACGTCTTATAAATCGATAGAGCCGGCTGCACGCACAAAAAAACATGACTCATCCGGCGTTACTGGCGTTACCTCGCTCGCGTTACCTCGCTCTGAGGCGTTCCATGTAAGGCTTGAAGTGCAAGCGAGAGTTGTCACGTTCAACTATCGTCAGTAAACCGACTTTACAGACAACCAATTTTTTTTTCTCACTTATAACAATCGGTCCAGCCGTTTCGGAGGAGTTTGGTAATAAAGAAAAGCGAGAAAATTTTATATATTAGAAGAAAAAGATGTTTAAGTACTTGAAAATGTCCAGTTTAGAAATGTAGTTCGAATATCAACCAATTTGTGAATTGCGAACTCACGTCAAACTCGGCAAACTTTTTTATATAAACCTGTGAAGATGATATTGTTTTTTGACGTGACAACGTCTTATAAATCGAAAGAGCCGGTTGCACGCACGAAAAAACATGACTCATCCGGCGTTACCGGCGTTACCTCGCTCATGCGGCGTTACCTCGCGAGCGCGGAACGAGCGACAAAGAAGACGTTGTCACGTTCAACTATCGTCAGTAAACCGACTTTACAGGCAACCAATTTTTTCGCAAAATGGATGCCATGAGCCTAATTCATTGTACCTACTAGTTAAATATTTGCGAAATACAAAATAAAATTTGAATTTCGCGGGCCGACCTCCGTTTTTTTTACACACTACAAGTAAGTACGTGACTGTGATCTCATCTAATGGTAAGTGACGATGCAGCTGCAGATGTTATCGTACTACCTTGGAAGAGGTAAGCAACCCCTAGCGGTTTCTACACAGCACACACCGGAACGGTAAATCGCTTGGCGGTGCGTCTTTGCTGGTAGGGTGGTGACTAGCCACGGCCGAAGCCTCCCACCAGACCAGACCTGAGCCAAATAAGAAATTATAAAATTGAAAATTCCAAAGTGGCCCGTGGTGGGAATCGAACCCGCGACCTCCCATTCAATCCAGGCGCGCGTCACTGCGCTATAGTAGTGTTATTATCTCGCTGCAGACTCGGTCATAAATCATTCGAGTGTTTCGCTTTTGTTGTTCTTTGTTGAGTTGTGCATTACTGCAGAACAGCAAAAGCGAAACACTCGAATGATTTATGACCGAGTCTGCAGCGAGATAATAACATTACTATAGGAGGTCGTTGTGGCTATGAGTGTCGTTTCGGAGAGTGTAGGAGTTCGGGACCAGCAATAGGCTAATAGATAATTGCGAGACTTGCGAGACTCTTGCTGCAAGACCAAGACCAAGACCAAGACTCGGAGTGCAAGACCAAGACCAAGACCAAGACCACATATACTAGCGCAAGACCAAGACCAAGACTGGCTGAGTCTCGTCTTGTTCTTGCATTTGGCAACACTTATATTTACCGCGGCAGTCTCCGAGTGCCACAGGTCTTTCTTTTTACTGATATTTTTATACCTAATCATTTTTCATTTTGTGCTAATAAAACAGTCGGGAAGGAGTTTGGCGAGCATATAAAAAGATGGAGCCGAGCATTATATCATTATATAATATTGACACCTCGGGGTAGAAAGGTCGTATAAACCATTTTACCGAAAATGAGTTATGAATGCAGTTTTATTCAAAATTTCCCGCTCTATCGATTTGTCTTTGTGACGCTTTCAAATTCGCAAAATAACGGGTTATACGACCCAGATGACTTCAAAGTTTGAACACAGTTTTTGTGGAATTTATGATGTAAGAACCAAAAAAACTATTATTGCTATAACTATTTGGAGTAATACCATATTAATTTAGAAGTTCAGGGTGTAAAAGACAGTAGATTTGAGCCAAGTATGGTGTAATACCTAAGTAACAAAATGCGCTTGGTTGTAAAAACCAATGATAATTACAATTTAGTTTTTACACCCTGAACTCAAATTGATCAACTGACGATAAAGTTTCTACACCCATTCGGAATACATTCGTGAAGTGCAAATTGGCTTTTGCATCCCTAAACAAATAACTTGAAACGAAATTACGTTCGAAAAAATACATTTTAAGAAGATGTAGGTACATCGTCGGCGACTCGTCATACTAATTTTTTACGTTATTATAAAATAATATACTTTTTTTTACAATAATAACGGGCCTCCCATTCCATTTTTTATCAACGTCATAGATTAGAGTAATGCAGATAATAGTTAAAGAATTTAGTTTTAATTTTCGTTTTCTCAAGAGGTCAAGTGGTGTGGTTCAATGAGAACAGATAGTGAATTGACGCCGGTGACAATAGATGTTAAGAAGACGCGCCCCATTCATTCAAAATCGCTTATGTTTTATTCGATTCGCATGGAGTTTGACAGAGTGGGGCGCGTCATTGTAGATTGAAATATCTATACATGGTTTATACACCTTTTTTTCAATTGATTTTTTGTTTTGATGATATTAAGGGCTTATACGACGTAGTTTACTATTTGTCAAGGCTTCTACTTCCAAATCACTTTCTTCCTTTTTTATAATATTCAGATGAATAAATTCAAATAATTTAGTTGGAATCTACGGGGACCGTCACTAGAATCCTTCCAATCTCTTTCCCAGCACACTGACTCCTATTAGTAAAGGTTATTTTACATTAACCAACATAATAAAAAGGCAACCAACGTTGACCAACATTAACAACGTAATATAATCGTAAGAAAAAACAATTAATACAAAAATGTTTCGGAAACAACTTGAAGATAAAGGTGAAAGGTACAAAAACAGAGAAGAAGACTCAGAACTATAAAGAACTATGGGACAAAATCCTTGTGAGCCGAACAAAGGGGTCTTACAAAATTTAATAACAATCTATTTACAATTTCTACTGGATAAATACTGCCTTGTAAATTGTACTCAGAAATTTTTACTGTACAGTTAGTCGCATTTTAAAGAATGCAAGGCCAAAAATGACTCAAGGATAGGCAATATCCCTGCCAAATATTCTTCCGATGATAAAGAATACGTAAAGATGTTGATTGAAAAGCTACCTGCGCATTTCCTCAGGAACTCAAAAACGTTATATTTCTGTAGAATTTAAGAAACTTAAGAACCAGAAACAGTGTGAGAGTAATGAAAAATGACTCAAGGGTAGGCAATGTCCCTGCCAAATATTCTTCCGATGATAAAGAATACGTAAAGATGTTGATTGAAAAGCTACCTGCGCACTTCCTCGGGAACTCAAAAACGTTATCATTTGTGTAGAATTTAAGAAACTTAAGAACCAGAAACAGTGTAAGAGTAATGGTAATGATGATCAGATGTAACGTGTTCGAGAATCGGTTTTTACATGATATTATTCAACAATGAATAGAATATCAGTTTTCCTAAGCCAAGGAAAGATATATTTCTTTTGTGTACAATGAGAATATGAATGAAATGAAACAGAAAACTAACATACTTATTTAGTTTCTAGTAACAATTCATCAGCTGATAACATATTGTTATCAGCTGATGAATTGTTACTAGAAACATCCCATCGACTCTCCAACAAACAAGACAGACAAACTCCCATCGACGTAGAGTTTTGTATTTGACAACAAGAAACAATTTACGAGAAAGGATTTCCCGAATTTTCTTCGTCTCGGGATTTTCGTCCCCAGCGATGTACCGTCCGAAAACACACTTTCATTTCAGAAAAATCCAACATATCAGGATTGTAAAGTTTTTAAAAACAAGTACAAATTAAGTATTCTGTATGTGAAGAGGTACTAGGAGAAACAATCAATCTTTATGAAGAATCTATAAAAAGGAAAAAGGGAAAAGGATGAGTACGAATTCACGATAACTGATAAATTCACAAAAATGGAAATAGCGAGCATTTGGTAAATTATTACTAAAGTTGAATGACCATCAGTTGCCTATTTCAACTGCAAAATACAATGATTTGATACGTTTATGTGATGAATAAATCATACTTAAACCATATCAAGATGAATTTTTGAATTTACCCTAATAAACGAAGACGATGAAGATGACCGAGGTGAAAATTAATATAGAAATGAAGTGCTGTCAAAGTTTTATATTTTTGTTAATTTCCAACATAAGAAGATGATGCTCTGATCAGCGTTAATGATAATAATTACTGATTAAGAGGGTTCATGCGGCACGGTTTGAATCGCGCTTCGCTCCATACAAAAAAGGAATTTCGATCGCACTGACGCAATTTTGCGTCGATTATGGCATTACAAAAAAAATTATAGTAAAATAAATATACAACTTATAAAAATAGTAAATAACCAGTGACATTGAATATTAATTGAGTTACATTACTATAATTCAGAAATAACAAAATATCTTGGATTTTATGCTAAAATAATACGTTTAATTTATCGAAAAATGCTAAAAATGGCACTTTTTGGTTTATGGTTTTTGAATGAAAATCTAGAAAAATCGTGGTTTTTTTTTGAGACACTTTTTAGTAAATGTTATTAATTTTCTAAATATGTCATTGTTATATGTTTGTGTTAAGAAACATGGCAAATATCTTGCATCTGCGTAGAGCGTCGACCGCTATTTTAGCAAACAGCCTATACAAAAACTGTTCTAGTGAGAAAGTTATTCACATATTTAAAAATATTTTTGAGACAAGTTTTAGATTATGAAATGCCAAATAATATAAATTCAATTATCAAATCTATAATTGAACACATAACTATTTTATGTTCCTTCGGAAATCGTAAATTTTGACTCAAGCATAATACTAACGCATGAACCGCCTTAACGTTGTGTTTTACGTCTTCTTAAGTATTTTGTACTTTTTTTACTTTGGGCAAACGAAGAGATCCATAGCTCCCCGTGTGCTAAATATAAAAACGGTTAGGAATAATGAACCTCAGAAGTCATCGATCGCGGAGAATCTTCTGCAACCAGGTACTACACTGGATTGAGCCCCATGGTTTTATCCACAGACCGTCACTTTATACCTAGGCTGGTTCTAGCTTCTAGAAATTCAAAAACACTGGAATTTCAATCGTGAAGACGGGTTTAAATTAGCCAATACGTGGAATACGATTGTAGAACTGTACAAACCGAAGCAAAGTCGCAATAAAGCAAGGGTGAAAAATGACGTTGTTAGTGTGTGTTTGCGTGACAACTCGCGAAATGAAGTCAAAAAGATCTAGGAGGAGGGTAGACCGATACGGTCTATGCAATTAGAACGAAATATTGGCAAAATATTATGTATTTACAAATAATCGTGGTATGTACTCGTAAAAATCGTTAAATTATGTCTTCAAACCACGAGGAAAGCCTTAAATCACTTTGTACTTTGCTTTAAGTAAATTGATAATGTAAAAAAATACTTAAATAGTAATTTTGATTTATTAACTGGTTAAAAATTGTACCTGTGGGTACTTAGGTTAAATGGATTTTATCACTCAAGTTTATATTAAGTTATGTAAATTACTATAAAGTTATCATAGTTACGACTCTCAAGGCCTATCCGCACACAACAGTGCCGGCACGTGACCGACAGTTCCGTACCGTACAGTTCCGTGAAGTGCTATTCATATATGTCAGTACCGTGTCGACAGGTGCAGTAATTTTACCACAGCAGTTTCGCGTGAAAATGCCTCGATATTCAAAATCACAATTAGCAGCGATTGCTTTAATATTAGATGAAGATGAAGAAATTTACGTGAGAAGAAGGCAATGAGTTCATAAAGTGTGGAGGAAAAGAGAAGAAGAAGGAGAGTTCGCCATTCTATATAAACATCTGATAGATGATGAAACAAAGTTTTTTGAGTATTTCAGACCATGTACACGGACCAATTCAATCAAATTTTCGTCGTCCATCTTGGAATACTGCGACCGTGTCAGGCAAAATATTGTCCGCCAGAAATTCACGTCGGATCACGGCGAGCGTCGGCGCAGTACTGACATCACTGAACGTCACTGTCACTGACGAGTATGGATAGCGTCAAACAAAATGTATGCTACAATATCATTTTTCACTGACACTGATGGATACGTTACTGATCGCCACGTGTCGGCACTGTGCCGGCACTGTTGTGTGCGGATAGGCCTTCAACGTCCAGAAGGTACCTATTGATTTTACGACTCTCTCTATTTTATGTTAATGGTTTTTTAGCACAATAACAACGACTTATATCTAGTTACAACTCATTACAATGTCACAACTGAAATAATTAGGGGGTGTATGAACCAAGTTTCAAAAAATTATTGGTCGTAAATCCAAGCTAACTTCTAAACTAAGAGATTGAGAATAAAATAAGGTTATCCATTGCAAAAAACATATAGAATTAATAAAATATCGCTTAATAGGGTCAATATACCTATAAAAACAAAAAAGTTATTTGCCAAAAAGTTTTAAAAATTTTCTTTTTTGCTCGTCCTGAAAAGTAGGGTTTTGGTTTTTACGACCTTTCTACCCCGAGGTAGCAAGATTATATACTAGCAGATACCCGCGGCTTCGCCCGCGTAAATTTTAGTTTTCCCTATTCTCACGGGAACCATCGATTTTCCGGAATAAAAAGTAACCTTTGTGTTAATTTATAGCGAAATCTATCTCCATTTTAACTTTCAGTCAAAAATTTCAATAGTTGCAGCGTGAATGAGTATTTCTCCCGCTGGAATAGTGAAAAACAAATATTCACGCGGGAGAAATAACCATTGATTTTAATCCAGAATATAATCTATCTCTATTCCAAATCAGTTCAGTAATATTACGGCATGAAGGCATATTATCTATCACTATTATTATGGAAACCATGAAATTTTCCGGGATGAAAAGTAGCCTATGTATTAATCCAGGATAAAATCTATCTCCTTTCCGAATTTCAGTCATATCAGTTCAGTAAGTGCAGCGTCAAGTAGTATTTTTCGCGCGTGAATATCAATTTTTCAGTTTTCCCGCGAAAACCATGGATTTTTCCGGGATAAAAAGTAGCCTTTTTATTAACCCAGGATATCATCTATCTCCATTCCAAATTTCAGCCAAATCGGTCTTGTACTTGCAGCGTGAAGATTTTTTTCCGCGTGAATTTCAGTTTTTAACTAATCCCACGGGAACCATGGATTTTCCCGGGATGAAAAGTAGCTTATGTGCTAATCCAAGATGCAATTTATCTCAATTCCAAATTTGAGCCAAATCGGTTCAGTAGTTTTGGCGTGAAGGAGTATTGAAGCATGGTAAAATACGAACTTTGGAGCCCCGTTTCACCCCTTTAGGGGGGAATTTTGAAAAATCCTTTCTTAGTGCACCCCTAGACCTCATAAGGAACCTGTGTGCCAAATTTGAAGTCTCTAGACCCAGCGGTTTGGGCTGTGCGTTGATATGTCAGTGAATGAGTGAATGAGTCAGTCAGTATCTTCTTTTATATATTTAGATTATGAGCCGAGTAAAGAAAGTAGCAAAATATGTGAGGTACAATATCAAGTATCTACCTAAAGCGGACCTAGTTAGATTATGGTAATATTTATGTGGTAAAATTGAACTACCGCACCACGTTATACGCGCACACGCGCGTTTTCTATTTTCAACTCTATTGCGTACGGGTAATGTTGTGTATTAGACTAAATATTTTTTGTACATATTGTAATACAGATTTTCGACTTTCGAGTGACGGTTAAAATTTATTGCCTATCCCGAGTCTGATGATAAACGTCGTAACTGTTATGTGTTTAGCAATCAAAATTAAGCCTTACCTGCTTCACTTTAAGGTTTATAATAACCCGAAGTTTTTGCTAGTATAAACCTTTTTCTAAAAGAAATCCGTGTTGTGGGTAAATGCAACCATTTTTACGTTGATTTTTAGGGTTCCGTAGCCGAATGGCAAAAAACGGAACCCTTATAAATTCGTCATGTCTGTCTGTCCGTCTGTCCGTCTGTCCGTCCGTATGTCACAGCCACTTTTTTCCGAAACTATAAGAGCTATACTGTTGAAACTTGGTAAGTAGATGTATTCTGTGAACCGCATTAAGGTTTTCACACAAATTTTTAAAAAAGTAATAAATTTTGGGGGTACTGTAATACTGTAATAATACTTAGAACTGAAACTCAAAAAATTTTTTTTCATCAAACCCATATGTGTGGGGTATCTATGGATAGGTCTTCAAAAATGATACTAAGGTTTCTTATATCATTTTTTTCTAAAATGAATAGCTTGCGCGAGAGACACTTCCAAAGTGGTAAAATGTGTGTCCCCCCCCCCTGTAACTTCTAAAATAAGAGTACTTACAGTACGCGCGGCGAGAGTTTGGCTTTGACCTTCGGGTGGAGGGGATTACTGCGCATGGGTACCCATATTCTGATTGGTTGATACCCAATTTCTGATTTCTCTGATTGGTTGATACCCAATTTCTGATTTCTGCGCAATAACGGTCAAAGCCAAACTTTCGCCGCGCGTACTGTATGATAAAACTAAAAAAAATATAATATGATGTACATTACCATGCAAACTTCCACCGAAAATTGGTTTGAACGAG